>OZ022398.1:3726300-4326300 GCA_963989295.1 Ametastegia equiseti | reverse complement strand
TATGTCCTCTTTCCCTGTTTGCGGAAACTAGAATAATTTACGAACAGAAGGAACAATGCGAGAGCAGATCTGCGTCTAATTATCGCATAGCGTCTCAGGGAATACGGGCACTAAATGCATCACAATTATTGCGGAAATCTTATTTTCGCAAAGGAAAGAAAAATAAATCAATCAATAAATTAGATTGAAAATTCGCAAAATAACTGCAAATAAGAGCAAATCGCGAATATCTTGATACTCTAGTAGGTAGGGAGAAGATAAGAGAGGAGAAGACGGGGCTATGGTTCGACCGTGTAAACGCAAACCTTTGTCGTTCTAAACTCTGGTCTAGACTCGAAGTAGCAGAGGCTTTGCTTATTCGAAAGTAATTAGCGACGCTGGGAAGCTATTCGCGCGGTAAATCGGTCTATACGCTACCGCGACTACTAGCTAAGCTACGGCTACGGCTACGGCTATGGCTACGGCTAGGTTCCTAGGTTCAACGTTGCGGTTCGTAGAGCCCGGGAACTTGCAGCTTGGTTGAATTCTCTTGGCGTAGATATCGTCGCGCGGTACCCGTCAAAGGCGTCAACCTACTACCTGCAGAGACTTGGAAACCACCAAACACCACCGTCCGATAGAACCGCGGACGTGCAAAACCCCATATAGTTGCCAAAACAACCCGATGGCCATCCGCACGATTGTATAACGAATTCTAACCAGAAAAAAACAATCAATTTGTACAGCAGGTACAATGAAGAATAAATAAATAACTGGGCAATTCTCGCAACGAATTGGACTTTGCAAAATTGCAGAGTAGTAAACTGCACCATTCATAGTTTACCATAATTCCGGTTCCGTTACGGCCTCATGGACTACTGTTACAACTTATAGATCTGGAAAAGCAGGAGCCTGGTTACGAACGAACCCCGTAGGAGTTACGTGGGCGTTATTACGCAAGAACGCGAGTTATACGAATAGCTATATACATATACGCTTTTGCTACGGTAAAACTAATACGCGCGGTATGAAATCTAGGATATAGAATTCAAGCCTAGGCTAGGTGCCTGTATTATACATTCATTATACATATACGTTATATATCTGTATAAGTCTGAAAAGTTTAATCTGAATATATCTATAGGTATACATATACATATACATATATATAGATAGCCTAGGCGCGTTTGAGTTTTACAGCCAGGTAGATACGTAGCTCGTATAACGAGAAAGAACTAGATGGTGAAACGGAAGAAAAATAAGAAGAATAAGAAAGGAAGATAGTATGAGGTAAAGAAGGCGTAACACCGCAGGAGCCTTGCGTGTTTTAAAACTTTTCTTGACTGACGTTTTCTTTCTAGAGTCAACTAACTAAATTTATTCCGAAAAGTGCGGTGGGGAGGAGGATGAGCCAGGCGAGAAATGCGAAAAAAGAACGGATCTAGACGAGGGCGGAAAAAGAGATGATTGATTAAAAAGTCCCGTTGAAAGCGGGCGGCGCTTCAATCCGCGAACGTATCCTAGGATATATTAGGTACCCATGTATACCTATACAGGAATAACTACCAAAAGTCAACGACTATATAGAATGACTGAAAACCCTAGGATAAGAAACGTTTGAAATATTGCACTTTCATAGATAAGAGAAAAGATATATGACGACTGGGGATCGTCGGGACGCCGCAGCTCCGCAGAACTTGTACTTCATTTCCTTTGTTTCTTTCCTTTTCCTTCTCAATTTTCTTATTATTCTTCTTCTTCTTCTTCTTCTTCTACTTCTAGCCTCATGCCGTTCAAACCGTGTTTATCGCTGCTTATATAAACGCATAAAAATTCTACCGTGATCCACATGCACAGCGAGCTACGTATTATATACAGCCTGGGAATCTAAGCGCGAGCTTGTCTCCATCTTGAAAAAGAAGCGTTTCTCAACCCGTGACCAGAGTAACGCACCTTTGACACAGACCGTAAGGTGCGACAATGTCCTGCCCAAAATTTGTAAGAAAAAAAAGTCTGAAATTGATCACAGGATTCAAGAATTTTTGGAAATGTACAAAACCTTCTGGTAAATTCCAACTGCACGAGAAACAAATCTTTCTTCCAAAATACATTTATATATATATTTTTTTACCTTGTCACAATCCATGAACAAGTTTGATCTGCAGTCGCATGAATGAGCTTTCGTCAAAATCTGTAGAACAATTTACAATGAAATGCAGGAAAATCGCAGTTTGTTTAATTTTTTAAAGAAATTTTCACCGTTTTTCTTCTGGCGGTGAGCAAGTTGCGAGAGGTTCATGTGCTCAAGCAATCGAGCTGCGAAATACGGAACTTGTTCAATTTCTAAGATACGTTTACGAGAGAAAAAGATAAAGAGATAAAGAGAGACGGTGGTCGGGTTGCATGCGAATCGTGGGCGGTTCAATAAAGAAAGGAAGCTGAATCTCATTAGTCTCGTATACGCGGCGTCACTCCGCTTGTCCTCTTACTCGTAAACAAGATATTTATTCTTGCGGTATGTTCACGGCAAAAGATTTCCAGTTTCAAACTGTCCACATTAACGTAGGTAAACGTCTTGATGTAGAAAATCACCGTCACGACGGTCCCGCAGATCCTCCTTTTTTCCTAACTGCGCGATACTTCATTAGCGAAATGATAGCCCCGCGTGTAACGCGATAAAATCTCTTCATCATCAGCTGTTATCAGTCTCAAATTCAAAAAATTCTCCATGTCCTTCGTCCTTATATGTACATTTGCCTCTGGAGAAACATTCGTAATCGATTAACCCTCTCATGTGTAGGTACACTGGATCTTTCATGAAACACTTAATTTCGGAGATCGTTCCATTTTCATTTGGCACTTTTCCCTCAATTTCAATTTTTAATCACCAAACTTTGTAACTTTTGTGCATGGCAATTTTTTGATGATATAGTAAACACCCCAAGAAGTGATCCTGAATTATTTCAGATTTTTCAAAAGCTTAAAAAACTTCGAAAACCCAACTGTTTCCCTAAAAGACCCAGAGAGGGTTAAAATCAGCTATATTACTATTGGTAAATCAACGTCAAAATGATTTGAAATCACTTTCATTTGATCGGGATGTTCTGAATATGATATTTTTATACCACGAGCGAAGATTTGCACTCGTATAACCTCAAAATTTCATTTATTATTTCCTCCCTTTTTTATCTATTTTTATTTCTGTATCCACCGGTGAGTACCGACTTCAAGATGTTTACCATTGGTTGGATTCGGTCCAAATTATCTTCCTCTCGAGATTTCCATACACATAGGGTATACAAACTTATAGGTATTCCGCTTTCCCGGAGAGAAACGAAAAAAGAAAAAGAAAAAATAATAATACAGATTTGAAGACAAAGAGAAAAAAAAAAAAGAAAAAAGGAAAAACTGGATAAAAAAAATAAGGGATGTTGCTTTTCGAGTCAAGCGGCTAGCCAGCCAACCAGCCCCCCCTGATCGTTATACATCCGCATCCGGGACGTTCGCGCAGGTTTTTCTCTTTCTTTCTTCTCGCACTTTCTCGAGAGGAACATCAAGTTTTTCGATAAGATAAACCTCGGTGGTTTAAGTAACGCCGTCTTTGCGCGTGAGTGGAAAAAGAAGAGAAGAAGAAGAAGAAGAAGAAGAAGAGAAAATGAGAAAAAGAAAAAAAAACCAAAAAAAAGAAGAAAAAAAAGGTTGATGTAATCCACGAAACTGTTCTCGATTTCGCGCTCCAGGAGAGTGTCTTCGGACTTAGGCGAACTTGCGGTTTCAAGTCTGCTTGTAGTATACCTTCCAACCTTCCAATCTACCTTACCTATCTACCTATACCTACGATAAGTTCGGCCGTAAAATTACAACCGTGAAATTACCGGCCTCTTCGGACTAGAGTCTCCTTGCCTCGAAGATCTCGCCATATTCTTTCACGGACATCACGGACATCATGGACAACTTCGTGTATATGAAGAATCAGGAGTGTATCTCTATCTTCCTCTCTCTCTCGAGGCCCAAAATCCGAATTATTTACTTTCGGTCTTCAAGTTCATCAACCAAGATTTCGATGTATCGAGACGAGTTATTCGTATCGGTGGAATCGAAATGGAAGAAGACCGTTTCTCATAACTTGAGATATTTGGGTGATATTTTTTTGGATTCATATGAAAATTTGATATTTCATTCAATATTTTTATTTTCAATTTCGAGAAATATGTTAAGGTTTACAGTCGTGGTCTTGGAAGAGGAGAAGAGAAGGGTCCCCTGGTATATCTCGGTTCAAGGATTGTTTGTTCCGGAACTACAATTCGTCCGTGTAAAAGCAAAACACGTGCTCTTGCTGCGGGTGTAGATATACGAGCCATAACACAGCAGGATAAGAATTTCCGGGAATCTTACGAATCACATATTGCATCCTCGTTCTCATTCTTCCTCTTCTTCTTCTTCTTCTTCTTCTTCTCTCCGGAAATCCAGACCTAACAAAATCCATACCTACCTGGTACCTGGGAATACACTGTATTTTCTACATTGCGCTGAATGAGGTAATCAAACGACGGGATTTGAATCTATGTATACGCGGAGCAGGATTGAAGTTCTGACTTCCAAAAGGACCGTAAGGTCAAAATTCCGAATTTATTTGAGACGCGATTCTGAGTTTTTATAGAAACGTTAGAGTCGAAAACTTACAAATTCCAAAATGTCGAAACGCAGACAGCTCAAAGATCCGAAAGTTGAAAACTCGGAAAGTCCAAAAATCAACAAATTTAAGGAAAACTCATGACAAAGCTGTCCAATAAACGACGTTGCATCTCGCAAATTTCGAAATTCGGAATTTTGGCCTTTCAGATCTTTAGCTTTAGGAATTTTTAACCTTAGATGTTTTTCCATTCGGAGTTTTTCAGATTGTTAACGTAGACTTTCGGGAAAATAATTTTTCTAAAAACTATAAGTTACTAGTCGAAAAATTTCAAATTTTCAAATTTCACGAACGTAAACCCACACGCATCTATATACGCGGAATAGATGGGCGAAGGAGGAAAAATATTTGGCATAAGTCGAATTTCCGACAGAGATTTAGCACGGATGATGGGTGGCAAAAATGAGAACCCCTGTCCACGCGGACAAGCGAATGACTGTGGGCGAGCACGTGACCGGAAAACTAACCAACCAACCAACTTGTGCCTCTTATTCAGGTCTTCCTCGCCGCGTAAATGACTCCAAAACCCTGCGTTGAGACAGCCTCAGGGACCTCCGGACCCGATCTCGATCTGCAGCTGTATAGCATCGACAAGAAAGAACTCTATCTTTGGCTTTTTGGATAACAAACAGAAAATGGGTTACCCCAACAATTCATCTGAACTTTCGAAAAAGAAAATAGTTCAAATTCATTTCCTTCAGCAAGAATTTTTCACTCCCGTGGAGATACACACAACGCACTTTTTCATCCTGGATTCTGCGGGAGAAATACGTTCACTTCCTCCATTCGTCAAAGGGCAGAAGCGACTTTTTTTTATTACGTTAGAATCTGTAGATTGAGGGGGGCACATCCGAGTTTTCTGCTCGTCTGGAAAGTTATTTTTGCACAGCTGTAACTTTTTTTTTTTTTTTTTGATGGAGCAACCTTCCTGGAATTCGAGGTGCAAACAGAGGCTAGTTTTAGAAGGAAATTTTAGAAGGATGTTTTACACCTTCGTATCTCAAATCGTTTCTGAGTTATGCCATAGATTTATCTATCTATGACTTCCGCATTTTTCACTCTGGCCACCATTCCAGCTTCCCAAATAATCCGAAAACGAATTTCTACATAGATTTGGGATCAAAACCGAAGTTTCTACATCATTCCGAAGCGGTTTAGCCATATTCCATTTTTTTACTACTTTTTCTGAGTAACTGCTTACGACAAAAAACAGTGAAAATAAAGATTCTTTCTATATGAGAAGATAAAAATAATGAATTTTTTCCAAAATACGAGAGATATTGGAAACAAATGTAGCTCATCGCCATAATATGGCACATTTGTTGATCATAATATGCCCTGAAAATTTCTTTCAATCATGAAATCGAACGGTACAGTTGGAATCGTGCGGTTCAGAGTAAAAATGCGCATATTTGGTATGGAACCATATCATAGCTTCGAATCGATTTGATATGCATAGGTCTGAAATATATCATTTTCTGCGTAAAACTTGACCGAAGAAAGGTTCTGTAATGAATACAGAAGATAAAGAAGCTATTAAGAAAAACCTTACACGACTCATGCTTACGTTCAGATATTATATATAATGCTTTCAATTGCCAACGTCATTATAACTTTTTACTTACAAAATCATAACCGGTGAGCAAATTGGGAATAAAATCATGGTGAATTAGGTACCCCTCATGTATAACAGGGGCAAGTTTTTCTGCGTAAATATCATATACCGTCGTTGATCGTGGGACAATTTACCGATGGCGATAAAATTTTACGCATGCAATTCTTGATCTCGACGTTTAGGTATAATATGAAAATACTCGATAGTATGAACAGAGTGAGGAATAAAAGGGGCGGGATTGAATTCCGAATTCTAAAACCTGCGAGAGGTACAAAATTCAGAATTTTTATACTACCGCGACTCAGGGTTTTGAGGGACATTATTTCCCAGAAAGTCTACGTAGCCAATTTGAAAAAGTCCAAATTGAAAAACACCGAAGGTTCAAAATTCCGAAAGCTAAAGATCCGAAAGGCCAAAACTCCCAATCTCGGAATTCACGAGACGCAACGTCGTTTATTCGATAGCTTTGTCAAGAGCTTCCCTTAAAGTTACGAATTTTTGAACTTTCGGAGTTTTGAACATTCGTATCTTTGAGCTGTCTGCATTTCGACCTTTCAGAATGTCCAACTTCTGAACTTTGAATAAGTTTCTAGAAAATCCGAATCACGTCTCGAATAAATTTGGAATTTCGACTGCTCGGAGCGTTTGGAATTCGAAACTTCAATCCCATTCTATCCTGAAATGAATAAATAAATAAACAAACAAATGAAGGAGAAGTGAATTAGTCCACGGAATCGACCTCGCACACCTCCTCTTCCTGTTCCGGTTCCTCTGGATGTCTCTCGAGCGACAACGACTACTTTTTAAAGCCCATTAGTCTAGACGGTAAGCAGGAGGGTCGCTCCTGAAGCTGGTAGCTGGTAGCTAGTAACTGGTAGCTGCAGAAGTGCGTGAGACAGATGGACAATTATCCGACGCCGGAGTAGACACCGGGGTTGGTTTATTATATATCATCCTCGAGGAAGATCCACCACTCTCTTTCACCCTCACTCACTCTTTCTCTCTCCCTCTCTCTCTCTCTCTCTCTCTCTCTCTCTTTCCCTCGCACGTGTTACAATTTCGAGTCAAGTTTTGCAATCAGATGCAGTTTTTTTTCTTAATTTTTCTAATCATCCTCCGAGTCGTATGTAGTTTCGAAAAAATTTGTATTCTTATTTACGAAAAACCGCAGTACCTATAGACTTCCCCAGTATTTCACCATACCGAGCCAAAGAGCCAGCTGGAGAGCCAAAGAGCCAAAGAGCCAGAGATCCAGAGAGCACTCGAACGCTCAAGCACCTTCGGATCTCTAAAATCCCCCACAGCCGGGATCACTGACCTGCTATCCCATTCGAGACAATACCTAGGCGTTCGATGTTCGATAACGTATAGGTGGGCCCCCCGTTCGTATAGAAAAGTATTGGTGTAAATATATATATATATATATATATATATACGTAGAGGTGAATATATCGAGGCCGTTCGATATCTCGTTTTCTATATCACTCTGTATCGCGGTTGTACCATCTAATCTAAAGGCCACACTCTCCACGCTGGTTGGACATACACTTTTTCTTTCAACACGTAGGTGGCTGGGTACATACACCTCTCTTTCCTCCTCTTTTTTTCCCCTCTTTCTCTCTATCTTTCTCTCTCTCTTTTTCTGCTGTATTTTCCTTTTCCTTTGGAAAAACTCTTTTCCTATTACTCTACGTACTTCTTCTTCTTCTTTCTTCTTCGTCTAAAGAATCCGAAGAGGAAAGAAATACACTACCTATACGTATACCTAGTCGCCGCCCCGCCGCAACGAGATTAGAGGATCGTTCAGCATCGGACGTTCGATTGATTCTCTCACTTTATATATATCGCTAGCTCGCCACTCTAGTCTAGGCTAGGATAGCCGGCTTTGAAAAGTCAATCGCTACTACCTTCGGGACTAGGAACCGTCTCTATAGAACCGACCCTTGGATAATATAGCGAGCCAGAGACGTCGTCTCGTCTCCTTTACGTCTCGTCTATATACTTACTGCTACTGCAGTATATATATATATATGTATATATATATATAGGGGAATCGAGCGACTGTGTGAGTCGTATAATATTGTCCTAGGTCCACAACTCTCGAGGAATTTAAACGTCGGTGGATAGATATATATAGATATAGAGTATACCTTGATAGAAATCGATTTCACCCTCTTCGTGAATTCCCCCTTCGCTCACAGTTTTTCTAAAATCCGTTCATTTTCAACTTCTCGCTTCAAACAAATACAAAAGTAATTCATTATTCCAACGAACAATCATGTTGTAGTTTTATTCTGTCCCTATTTCACGATTTTTAACGGAGGACCCTACTGAAATCTTGTCAAAAAGCCGTTTTTTTTTGTTCGCTTTTTTTTCATTTTTGAAATGGCCAAAAAACTTCCAATCGAAAAATGGATGAACGCACATGAACTGTCATCGCAGAAAATTAAAACTGTTTTGAAAAACATATCCTGCAATTCATATGAAATTCTTAGTATCCGTTTTTTTTTTTGTTTTTTTTGTATTTTGAAAATGAAAAAACGCTTTTTACCTCATTGGGGTCTTTCCATAAGCAGTATAGACTTTAGATAAAAATTCTATAGGTAAGAAAAAACCGCTTTGAGGTTGAAATTTGACAATTATGAGAATATCTTCATAATAATTACTTTTTCTCGAAGTAAAAGATCGTTTTTTAGTTCCTTTTTTCATTTCTCGGCCTCAGCTATAGAACGAAGAAGGGAAGAGGAAGGATGAAACTTGGTTTATCTGAGAAAATCGTAAGAGACAGTAGTCCGACGGCGTGGTCGAGAGAAGTTAAAACCGATTCGACTAAGAGTGAAAAGTAGTATAACTCTGGGAATTACGTTCCGCAAAGGGATTACACGGTAACACACATCGTCGCCGTTGATTAGAAAACCTTGCAATTACTCGAAATCCGTAAATTGAAGAGCTTCTCGGATTTCTTGTCGAAACAACAAATTTACCCAGAAAATTTACCAATTAACGAGAAGACTAAACGCCCGGGATACGCAGAATCACCAATTACATATTCAATTTCAACCGAAAACTTTCGTTCATTCAGAAACACGCGATGCCACAAATAATTTTTTTTTTTCAAACTTAGTATCCTTCACGGGATTTCCAAATTTCTAAATTCCAAAACGAATCCATGTGTTCCGAAACAGATGCTCGGTGAGTGTTTCCAGTCAATTATCATCAGCGCGAGTCCGAAATCAATATTGAAAAATTCTAACTGCCAGACGCGAATATGAAAACGTAAAATTATAATTACCTTTCAGTTTGTAATAGAGTCGATTTTCGATTGATCGAGCTTTTTACATACCTACAGAATTCCATTTTCGAGAGTCATTAGATCTGGTCTGAATATTAAAAGTCAGCCGAATCATCTGCCTGTGTAGGTATTTCTTTATTGAAATTTTCCCCTACCTCTCTTGCCCCCGGTTGTACATTGCAAATATAAAATCGAAAACGATCGCGTCATGACTAATTAGATTTCGGACACACAGGTTTACCTGAATGAAAATACACCCTTGGACATATAGCCGGTTATATCTGGACGTAAATTCGTATTAATAGAGACGAATCGTATGGCGTGGACCAAACCGGACGTGCATGAGGTATACTGCATCGATGGAGACAGAACTCGGGCAGGAACACGTTGGTCGGTATCTACAAAATGCATTTTTAATTCACACGCCTGCCGAGTGAGTTATAGTATAGCGAATTGTTTGATCAGCTTTCGACCACCGCACACACAGGCATGAGAATACCCACTGCCTCTGCAGTTCGTTGCAAATTTATACCATCGGCTAATACATACCTACAGGTACACACGTGTCGCATATGCACGTCGAGGGTGAATCCCGCCCCATATACAGGGTAGGTATATTCACAACTCCTGGTAAAAGCATTGATGACTAGTTGATTTTCAATGATTTATAAACCGACTGGATATACTCACCCTCCTCGAGACTACCGAATTTCCTATGTCGTACGTGTGTTGATATATTGTTACAAAGGGTGAAAATACACCTTTAGATATGTTTATCGTTCTGGTCTAGTAGTCGTCGGAGATAAAGAAAAAAAACAAATAAACATACAAACTATCGAATGTTTTAGTGCAAAAATAAATAAGATTACTAAAGTAAGTTTACCAATTACTGAGCCTTTAAGACCCAATTATTGACCCTCATTTTTTCTTGAATTTTAAAGCGATGATAAGAATTCTGAATGTTCTCGTTGTACAAATCAGCTGCTAGAGACTCGGAGAATACGAATTGATTTTATTAATAATTTGTGAGGTCACGGATAAAAAGGAATCATTAAAAAAGGTCAATAATTGGGACAAGGTAACTGGTATACTTACCCTACGAAAATCGTGTTTTTACATTGAAATCGAGCGCTTGGGTATTTAAACACAATCAAATTCCCATAAACCTTCGTGGACACACCTCTGTATAGAATAACTTAGTTGTTACACTGGGTAAATTTTACACAGCCAAGTTTCGAATGGTTTCTGTGTGGAAACTATCAGTCCGATCGGGATCAGAAAAATACTGAAAATACTTTGAACATTCTAAAACATATGTGAAAAGTCGTTGTGTCAAAATACGAATCACATCATGTTACAAAAAAAAAAAAAAAAAATCGTAAATAGGTAAATTCGTCAAAAAATACATCTTGTCACTCGAAAAATCCGAACTTCTTGAATTTTCAATATTTTCGAGTCAAATTTGAACTGAAATAGTCGTCCTAGGAAAAAAATAGTGGCATAGTGCACGTTTGGAAACAGAATTCATTTCGACATATGAAAAGGATCGATTACGGAGTAGAAATGAATGGGGATTTATCTAGAAGATATAAATACGAAAAATGCACCTTTTCGTTAAGAAAAATCGTAACTGATGCATTTGTTAAATATTTTTTACCCCAAGTGAGGCCTGGGTGAAATTTACCCACAGTGGCCACGAAGGGTTAAACCGATTGAATTCTGTCTGTTGAATTGCCTTATTTCGCCCGGAGACTCACGTTTCTTTTTCGTTGTAACTAATTTTGTAACTGTATGAGTGGGTTCTAGATACCGAATCAATCGAATTCCTTGATCATGCAGATTTCCGCGTTATTCTATTTCCTTTTCTTTTTTTCTTAATTTTTTTTTTTTTTGTTTTGTCGAAATGTTTTTTCTTCGAATCGCTAATCATCGCGAAGAAAAAATCCTTCATCAAGTTGTACAGGTAAAAAGTGACTGATTCAGTAGGTCATTTCATAGGCTAATTGTGCCTATTTCAGTTTCAATTGTTGTTAAAAAGCCAATAATAATTTTTCTCGCAATGGATCGAATAAAATATATACGTCCACTGATTCTGTTCCCATATTCGATCGTACTTCCAGCGTACGCCGATCGGTTCTCACGGATAAACATCAAAATATGTAGAATAATTATAATATAAGAGACTCCCGCGTGTGGAAGTGTGAAAGTAGGTATGATTCGTCCTGACTAAAAATAGAATATCTAATAATAAAAAATAAAAATAAATAAAAAGATGAATAAATAAAAAATTAAGAAACAAGATTCATTTTTCGTTCTACCTGCAGCGATGACGAGTGAAAGTTGATGTCGGGTAGGTGGAGTATATAAAAAACGTGAACGTGGTTTTGCGAACGAGCAGCATATACCTACATGTAGGTGTACGTAGTACGTATATATGTTGTGTGCTACGTTCAAAACGGTGTATACATGTATATTTCGTTCGGGGTTATATTAGCGAAGCGACTGCAGTGGGCGGCTTAATTGTTAACGCGTTTAATTCGCGTATAGGTGTTCGAGCGAGCGTATATACAGGAGCGAACGAGCGAGTGACCGCGTTCGGAATAATTAGTTTCAATTCATTTTTCGAACAGCAACGCGTTTCGCCTGCGTTGAAAAATGCAAATTAATGGAAACCCGAAGCAGTGGATATAGGCATGCCTATTGGTTCATTGCTGAAACGAATCGGTCCCGGTCATCGAAATTCAACAAAATTGTTATACGCGTACCATCGATCGAGTAGATTTGCAACAAAAGAAAAATAAAAAATCAAAAGACAAATACATAGACTGGAATCTAATTCGTTGTCAAAAAATCAAATCATTAATTCTCAACCGAAGTTCATTTCGGGGCACCTGCTTGATGAATTGAGACACACCGTTGATCAGATTCAACTTCTCTCGAAGTGAAAGTAGCTCAAGATTCGTACAAATAATGACTTGAAATCAAATCTGGTGAAGAATAATGAATTGATTTTGTACCAATTAACATGTGATATTTTTTCATTTCTTTCGAAAGATATATATGTATATCGGACAAAAGGGATGAGAAATTGATAATGAGAACCAATTACAAAAGTTGGTCGTCATCTCATCCGCTTTGTGTATTAGCTGGAAGTAGTTTTCCTGGGGGTGACTCAAGGTACTATACATATATACCACTCGGGGAAAGATTATACAACTAAGAAGTGGGATATTTAACTAGGCCATACGAAATAGGAGATGCAGCACTATTCCCTCCAACCTCTATTCTATTTCCTCATTCTATCTCTATCCGTTTTTCTTTGCAATCGCAGAACTACTATCGAATTCCAGAGCACCCCAGAGCTCTGTAGCCTTTAATAACTATCAGTCGATAATCGCGATAAGCGAAGCAACAGTTGGATCGAAAAAACGTCGAACAACAAGTAGAAGAGAAATGCCTTGAGTAAATTGGAAAAGAAAAGAAAATAAGAGATAAAAGAAGGGAGAGAAACTAAGTAAATCGAAACGAAACGAAAGAGAGAGAGAGAAAGAAAATAGGAAAGAAAATAAAAAGATTCTTTTTTCTGATCGTTTTCGTTGTTCATCATTCAATGGATCATTTAATTTTCTGTCACAAAATTGAGTTCTATTTTTCTGTGTTCTACTTTTCCTCCATCACCATTATCATCATCATCATCATCCGTGTTTTTATGTGTATTTCTTTTTTATTTCTCATATCCTCGTCTCGCCGAAGGATAAAATAGAGAATAAGATAGACGATAAGCGAGGCTTGTGGTGGCCTAAGGTTATTACACATATTTGGCTCTTCCTCGCGTCGACGTGGTAGCTGGTATATCTCATTCGAGTAAAGCGTGCCAAGCCCATTTTCATTCATTTTTCCCAAGTTTGGCGGTAGAAAATCTCCTGGAAATAGACTCTTCCCTATATCCATATATACATACGAGATCTAAGAGTACGCTTATACCTTATACCGACCCATGCACGGCAAGATCTTCTCTCTTTTGCTGTATAATAGTCGACGAAAATCTGTTCTCTTCCTCTTCCCGTTAAGCTGATCGTTTACTTGCCCCCGTCTCACCCGCGGTGTCAAGCTGCCCGTTATTTCACCCCCGTCTATCCCCCCACCACCTACACACAATCACCACCCTAACACGAATCTCTTACTCCCGCAGGTGCGGATGCTGTAGGTTAACAAACTTTTCATCCCACCCCCCCCCCCCCTCCCGAAAAAAAAAAAACAAAAAAAAAAAACTCGCAAAGGGATGAAAAACATCGTTAAAACGCTAATTTCTTTTGATCATATAATCTTGTTTCTAATTCTCTTGAGAGGAATGACCTATTTTTTTTTTTTTGTTTTTTGTTCAAATCCTTAAAAATAAGACGATCGATGATTAATCTTCGGCTGATTCGATATCGCGATGATATCGAATATATCACGTTTATCCTCAAAGGAACTGAAATCGGTAGGTACCTATCTGGGTACGCAAACCCGTTGCAGGTTCCATGGTATGGTTTAGAAGGTAGATATATATGTACATACGTATATGTATAACCGTCGACGAAACTTACTTGCGAGAAAGAGATGAAGAGAGAGAGAGAATAAGGGTGCGGAAGAGCGAGAGGGTGAAAGAGAGAAAGAGAGCGAGAGCAAGACGGCTATTTCCGGGTCCAAGTGGTGCGGAGAGAGCAAGTGAGAGTAAGAGAGAGAAAGAGAGAGAGAGAGAGTGAGAGAGTCAGTGCGGCAAGGACGAAGAAGGAACCGCATGAGACTCCAACACGTGGGAGAGAGAGGCCGCGAGTCTGGCGGGAAAAATCAATAGCGGTGAACCGGCGAACCCAACCCTCGCCCTCGTCCTCGTCCTCGTCCTCGTCCTCGCCCTCGACTCCTCCCGCACCTACCTACCTACCCCCCCCCGTTCACGGGGTCGAACTGAAACCCGCGCGCCCGCTGCCACCTACGCAGGCCACCCCCGACGACACCCACGACGACCTCGTAGTAGTTGGCGACAACGACAACGACGACGTCGCCCCCGAACGTCAACTTGACGAAACCAAAGATCCCCGTCGTAGGTCGATCGGAATTACCCCAGGTATGCGTGCCGGGATATCCGCTATTTTCCCCCAGGCTCTGCAGGACAACTTTCAGCCTCCCTTTCATCCCCCGCCCACCCCTCAAGGTCGCCAAGTAAGTCTGGGAGAGATTTTCCGAAGGAGAGAAATTCTGTTGCACTCGACGTTATTTATAACACCCGGAAGTCAATATCCGTACAATTCCCGGGGGTGGAAGGCGAGGGTGTGAAATAAAACGAGGAGGTTTTAAGGATAATTGAATATTGTTTTAATCTCTTTATCAGTTTTTGAATATACTGCAAACTGGGGTAAAACCGGGTACCAAAAATTGTCCACAAACTTGTACGAGACCGGAGCCCATAAGATTGTTAGAATATATAGAAATTCTATAAAAATGTCAATACCTACATTTGAAAATAACTCAGCGAAGTAATTTTTGTCATTTTATACCTTGCTGCTATAAGAGACGTGAGGGTAGGGCTTTTCGAATAAAATGAATCCTCGAGGGGTTGAATCGGACGAACGGTCCTCGTGAAAACCTCATTACGTCAAACTCTGAAAATATCATTCTGAGATGAAGGCATCCGAAGTTTCATATATTTACGTATTTGGTAATCAAAACCAGAGGAAACGTATATAGCCTCAAACATACCTATATATTTTCAGAGGATGAAGCTATCAATTTCCTTGATCAGAAAATATGATAAAAAAGATGACGATGATTAAATTATTTGCTCAAGTACCATCGATTTCACCGGGACCCTTTTCCCTAGACACAACATCCGAGAAGGATGAATCGTATCCATCCCCAAGCCACGAAACTACCCGCTTTGTTTTGTCTCAGGTGCGTTCTTCCGCTTCCTGCACACCCTCTCTCATCTCTCTATCAGAATCTTTCCAAAACCACGCGATGTCACGTATAAAACCTAACGCAAAATCCGGCAAAATCGTTCTTTAACCTGATACAGTTGAAAAGTATAAAACAATTTTCCAAATCTTTCATCGAGAACGTTTTCTAACCAGAACCGAATTATATACATTAAGGGGGGGTTCTGGTAAAATTTGGCTGAAAAATTTTTCAAATTACTTAAAAATATCTAATCAAAAAAGAACCTTTCGTAGGAAATTTTCAGCGTACCACTGCAAAAGGTTCCTAGCGTCGACACTTTTTTGACTAGATTTATCTACAAGTGGTTTAAAAAATGGAAAAAAAAAGTAATTTTTAGCCAAATTTACCAATTCTCAAAACGCTGGGTATAAAATTAGAAAATACAATATGCGGCCCATGTCCCAAGTTCTTAACAGAGACTGGGGGATCGTTAAGTCAGTTAAAATGGTAATTCGTTTGAAATTAGACAAGCTTATCTATGATCTCTCGCTCCTAGTATACCTACGATATTATATACATACAGCTACGAGTGTGAAAGTACACGTATACTTATGTAATATCATATTATACCTAAACGTATGTACATGTGTTGTGTGATGTGCGTGGGTGTACGTGTTTATCTACAATGTACATACACACAGGTATACTATATGTGCACCTTTGTCGAGTAGGTAGGTATGTACACGATTCTGGTGTAGGCTACAACTTCCGTTTGCCGGATCTCATTCCGGGATTTGTATATCATACATACACGTATAATACTGTATCCATACATACATGTACATATACACGGGTATACCTACAACTACGTAGAGAAATATTGTCGACGACCATGCATGCAGGCTGTTCGGTGTCAGCATTCAGTTCATTGATAGAAATAATTTCAACTGTCAAGCCCGAACCCCACGAACCAGGAGCACCAGCACCAGAGCACAATGGACGTTTCGTGTTTCGCGGACGTATCACCTTGCGGAACTGCGGTCGAAACGATTTAAACGAATGATGCAATCTTTGGAGTAGGACGATGAGGCCACATAAACAAACAAACCTGTCCTTTGTTATAAAGAATTATTATAAGAAAGCCACGGAAGTCTACTCCGTTTCGCGACCTAACCTGCTTTATATACTTTGAAAATATACTATCTTTGGCTTCTTCGTCGTTTCGTTTCTGACAAATAATTTGCAAATGAATTTCTAATTCATATAGCAAAAAATTCAGAAAATAATCATGTCGAATCAAAATCGTCAGTTTTTCGCGGATTTACTCTCGCAATTTCAATTCTTCAAGATATTCCCATAATAATCCTGCAGGGCAAGGATACACGCTGTGACTCTATATTTTCAAAAAATAGATAAAATGGCCCACGGGGATATAAAGTGATGAGATTGACTAGGAGAATCTTCATGACTGGACTGAAATCCATTTACCACATTTCTGAGACACATGGGGGTCAAAGATCAGGAAAAGTCAGTAACAGGAAATGTGGAAAGCCGTGAATAAGACGATTTCGAGTGACTGAAAGGGAGGATGAATTGGACGCAAAGTATCTTTCCAGAGTCTTATTTTTCTCTCCTGTGCTAAGTGTCTCTTCATCTTGTTTGTTTCCAGAGCTATGAAATCTACCTCAAGTGCATCAGTCAACTTGATGGCCACGGTTTACACTTTAGTGTTAGGTTTAGGATTTGGTCGTGACTTGGCTTACTGGAAAAAAGAATGAAGAACGATTCACGACAGCATATAGGGGAAGGTGGAAAACAACGACCACCTGGGGCAAAAATCGAAGCTACCTCTCAAAGCAATGGTAATTTTACAAATAAGATAATCAATTTGAAAAAAAAAAAATCTTCATTCGTCTAAATTAGGGGGGAGCCTACTTTTTGCAAGTTGTGCATTGTATCAATGACTCTGTTAATTCAAAATTAAAATGGCCTCGAAAAGTACATGGAGTATATCGTCGAGTGTTGTTTCAGCGGATGTGATATAAAATTAAAAAAAAAAAAAAAAAAAACATCATTCCCCATTGCATGTAGCGATATTTCGAAAAATTTATTACACTACCATAGTGAATTGTCAGTAATATTATCCGTATATATGTAATGTGAGAAATAAATCGACTTCAGGTGAAAATGTTATTTATGATTTTTTTGAGGGGAAGGCTAATGTGCCCCACATTCTGGCTATGAAACTCTTTATTCGTCAATAATCAGAATAAATTGGCTTTATAATTTCGTCTTATAAAGTTAAAACAAGACCATGCTTTGAAAATAGTTAACTCTTTTGATTGCAAATCTCCGTAGCGAATCCTAAAGTGCTCACGGAGTCAAATTGACCCGAAGTGATTTTCAGCTCAGAATATCTCGAGAACTATACATTTTTTTTCTTTCTTCTTTTTTCAAAGATGCAGAGACATATTTCGTAGCAAATTGAATGAACTTCAAGATCGCCAAGTCAAATTGTAGGAAAAGAAAATTCCGGTTATCGAAAGAGGTGCTTGAAGTCAAAGCTGCGCGCAAAAATGCACTTTTTTTGCGAAAAAAAAGACGTAAAAATATCAATTTTTAGATTAGGAGAATAGCGTTTCCTGATCAACGCTATACTCTTTAAATTGGTATACAATTTTGGGGTTAAAATGACCCCCTGTGCACTATACGAGGGTTAAAATTGTGATTTTTTTCTTAAGATGGCTCTTGTACCCCATCCTCCCTAATAAAACCCATGAATACACGCCTATTCACGTATGTATGTATTTATGTATGTATATACGTTAAGGCAATATGAAAGTCTGTTCGAAATTCCATGATTACCAATTGTCATCATCTCGAAAACGCGATTCGTACTTTTTCGAAGACTACCCAACCGATTCGAACAAATCCTCGACGAGTGAATCCAGAAAGTTTTTTGGCAGAAAGTGGCTCAGTATGTAACTTCATTAAAAAAAAAAACCGATAAGATTTCAGTAAAACTCGTGTTTTTTATGTTAGCTAGATTAGGTTAGGTTAGGTTGAACGCGACTTGTACCATATCGCCTTAAGATACGTACCTCTGCATATCTGATACCTAAGCGTATAAGTGTGGGCCTAACGCAACGTAGTGTTGACACAATGAGCATAACGCGTTTTATAGCCAGTATAGTTTATACTATACGTATGGGAACGAGAAACGAGTCACTGATAATCAGATGTAATTAATGTCGCGCAAGTAGCACGCGCCTTGTACATACATACAATATGTGCGATCTTTGTGTACACGGCTGTGTGTTTGTGTGTACGTAGGTACATACGTCATGCGATAAGAACCGCGTGAATTCAACGTATGAATCGCACCTCGCCCAGCACCCGTCTGACACTAATAGAGACTATCTTCCGCCGTTCTTTTTACCCCTTAATTTCCACTAGCTCCTTTCTCACTATCAAGTCAAGAGCCTCGCTGTAAGTTTACGAGTCTGCACAAAGCCCGCACACGAGTGTCAATTCATTAAAAAAAAACGAAAAAAAAAAACACTATTTCTACTCCGATAAGTCCGGGTACTGCTTTACTTGCCTTTTTTTTTTTTTTGGTTCTCCGACATGCGAAACGAGCTTTTTCTTTCGCGATAAATTTATTTTCAATTGCGCCGATTCAGGATTTTTGGATAGGTATGCAGATATATATAATATACGAAATTTGAATTAATTTAGGGAGGTTAGAGGGTATAAGCGCGTGTACACTGCTCGGTCCGCAGGCTCATCCCCGTTGAGTTGGTACAAGCCCCGGAGCTTAATCCGGGTGCTACGGCGAGTAAACGGTTGAAAGTTGATAAAAACCGAGTTTAAATCCGTAACCCGAAAATACAGGCGTAGATTTAGCATATAAATACATTAACGATGATTTACGTCAGTTTCTATGTGGTCAAAGTACGCTCTCGGCGTTTGTGACGCGCCTGCAGCTGGTCAACCGGACCTTCCACGATTCAGTTTGGACCGAACGAACGCCCACGCTATACGCTATGGGCATGAGATACAATATTTCATGAAAATGGAAAAATGAAAAACATAGGTACACGACGAAAAATCCCAAATGTCAGCTGTACCCATCTGGATATCCCTCGAAACTTACAATCGACGATCGTATCGGTGATGGGCTGACAGGAAATCGAGATCAATCGATAAATTTATCGTCATCAAAATAAAGGCGGGAGATTAGAGGCCTGTCTGTCATTCACCCGACAGATATATGATATATATACATAATACGTCTACCGAGATTCGATTGTGCGATTTTGAAAAACAGTGAAAAATTGCATCATCCTATAAAAAAAAGTGTACCCAAAATATGGACCACTCCATAATCGTTTTGAAAAAAAACACACAAAAAAAAATGGCAGTGAGTTCGTAAAGAAGAAATTGCATCGGCTAGTTCTGCGTTTCGGAGCTACGTAAGAAGATATTCGAGACTAATCTTTGAAACTTGGTGCGGTTAATCTTTGGCAGACCTTAGAACCACGTAGACTTAGGAGCTAGAGCGCTACTTACTTATGTTAATGTATGTGCAGACGGTTATCTACTCCGTAATCATGTGATAGACGATTAAGACTCACCTGAAACAAGAAAAGATAAATGGGATAAGAAAAAGATTCGAATGCATGTAGGTAATTAGGTATGGATTTTGGTCGAGGTACGTATACAGGGTGATTAAGAATCCCTGACTACATTCACTTTCTGCGAAATTTCAATATATTTCCTCACAAACAATGCCGGTTTTCTAATTTCTACGGTGGAAACTATAATGCAGACGACTTATCTTCACAATTTAGAATGAATTTACTATTTTCAAGAACGACTGATATTCCGGAAATTTCGAAGAGACAAGAAAAACATTTGTGTCTTTGCGCTTCTGTAGTGTTTTTTTGCTACATTTGGAACAACATGTATCACATGGGAGGAATTTTATCTGAAACCGGAACATGGAGATATTTTGCTCCCAATTTCAAGAAAATGACATTTTTTTTGGTTTCTCATCTTCGTGACAGTTAGAAATGAAATCAATCTCAAGATATGGAAAAATTAGTGATTTGAGGAAAAATCAAAAAGAGCTGAAGAAATTTCAACCTCAATTCTGCAGACAAAGATTAGGGCGGGATCGAACTTCTGAATTCCAAAAGTTCCGAAAGATTGAAATACAGACAGCTCAAAGATCAGGAAGTTAAAAACTCAGAAAGTCCAAAAATCCGCAAATTCAAGTGAAGCTCGTGACAAAGCTGAAAAATGAACAATGTTTTCCATTCGGAGTTTTTCAAATTGGCTACGTATAAACTTTCGGATAAATAATTTTTCTAAAAACTCTGAGTCGGTAGTATGACAATTTGGGATTTTCACCTTTCACCGTTGGCAGCTTTTGGAATTCGGAATTACAATCCCACCCCACAAGAATAACCCGGTCAAAAATTCATCACAATAATTTTGAACCACCCTGTGAATGGGTAACAACGTTGTAACGTATACTGTACGTTACTAAATACGTTTTTTTCCGAAAAAAGCTTGAAAACAGTAAGAAGGAACCATCTGCCCACTTCGGCTCTTATACACGCTTGAAAATTTTGATATTCGACACTTGATTTTTGAGAATTTTTTCAGAATTTTAAATTGTGTCGATCAATATGACGGTTTTCAAAAATTCTAGAAATTTCGAATCAACTCGCAACTCGGTGTTCACACAATGTGAAAAAAAAATTGTGCTTTTAGAAGTGGGAACAATCATATGAAAAATCACGAGCGAAATCCGTGAGGTGAAGGGTCAAACCCAAGTTGAAACGGCATGGAATTTCCCATATATATATACATATACACGGTTGATCAATGCTAATTAATCCTATTACATAATACTCGTTATCGTGTCAATCGCGCCTCGGTGTTCACTAGACTAACTGGAACCCCGTAGGTAACCCTGCGCAGTCCACTGGCTGAGGCAGCCTGACCTAACTTAACCAAAACTGAACCAAAACGTGCAGTATATATACACGCGTGTATTCCCGTGTGTATCTGTGTTTGTGTTTGTGTTCGTGTACATGTATGTGTTAGGTTACCGGGGAATGGAACGTGTGCAGCAGCAGCAGCAGCAGCATCCAGCCATCCAGCCATCCAGCTATAGGGGAGCTCGAATCCTAAAGAGGAAGGTTGCTTTGTCTCTACCGTAAACCAAACTCTATTCGCTCGGAATTCCCCCCCGTCCTGCTATACACACGTATATACGTCTGTAGTCCGTCTGTCTGTGTCTACGTGAACTTGACGTTTGCGGAGGTATTTCCCTCTGCAGCAAACAAAACCGAGGAGGCATCTTGTACACGGAGGTATGTCCAAACTCGAATACCGGGGGGGGGGGGGGGGGGGGGCAAAATCGGGTAGCTTATATCGTTAGCTAAGATAAAAGCCAATAGCCGAGTCATCGGGTTATCTGACGAAAGTTTTCCTGTGCCGTTTATCATTATTTTATTTTTATTTTTATTTCTTTTCCACTTCCAATAGAAACTTCGACCTCGAATTTCCTACATCGAAACTCAAGACTCGAGGTTTTCGCTATTTTTTCGCTATTTTTGGTACTAAGGGCCTTCATTTCGTTTTTGATCAACATATTATCCTCGAACTAGTTGTAGGGTATGAATTTCCTTGTCACCGTTTTGATATACGTGGAATAACTTGTCTAAATATCCACACAAAATAACCGTGGGGCGCGATAAAACTTCCAAAGGGTCAAAATTCCGAATGTATATTTGAGAAGCGATTGGTCTGAGTTTATAAAAACGTTAGAATTCAGAACTTGCGAATTCCGAAGGATCGAAATGCAAGGAGCTCGAAGATCCGAAAGTTAAAAACTCAGAAAGTCCAAAAATCCGCAAATTTAAAAGAAGTTCGTAACAAATCTGTCAAATAAACGACGTTGCATGGCGCGAATTCCGAGATTCGGAGTTTTTGCCTTTCGGATCTTTAGCTTTTGAAATTTTAAACCTTCAGTGTTTTTCCATTTGGAGTTTTTAAAATTAACTATTTAGACTTTTGGGGAAATAATCTTTTCAAAAACTCTCAGTCGGTTGTAAAAAAAATTCGAAATTTGGACTTTTCGCAGCTTTTGAAATTTGGAATTTCAATCCCGCCTATCGTAACCTTTTAAAATTTTAGCCGTAAAATGAAATGTTATGTAACATAAGATCATCGACAAAGGATGAAACGAGTGAATCCCGCGAGCCATAAGCACATCGTGAGATATTTGTTTTCATGGAACGGGGTAAAATGAGAAGGAGGATTGAAAGTACGAAAACAATAGATGCGCGCGCGCTTTTAATACCCCAGGCCTATCGGTACTAATCGATTCGAAGCCGATATATCTCAACTGACAACAGGGGGATTTACAACCGCGAGAAACTAGAATACCGCGCCTCTTCGGCACGGTATACTAGGATCCTCCACTATATAACAAACCTTACCATATACCTACAGTAATACCTACTCGTGCGACGATCAGGAAACTGCCAAACGGTAACAACACAAAACCGGAAACAATCAAGTAGTGTAATTTGCCTTTTCGAGATTTCCTCACTTTGACACACAAAATTACGTAGTCTTAATAATGATAATGATGATAACAAAATGGAATAATAATAATAATCGTAAATGTAAAGAGTTCAACTAACTGCGAGATAAAAATACGAAGCAATATTGTAATATGTAGTACCTGTACGTGTATAGGTACTTAGGTACAAGTGTATAGATACGTAATATTGTACACGCTCCAACCATGACAGAGCAGAAAAAAAGAAGTCGATATATACCTAAGGTATAAAGTTTCTTTGGAATGATATCCCTGACTCACTTATAGTTAACCTCCCAGAAGTTTGTCCTACCTACTGCTTCTTATTATAGTTCTGACTGAAAGTTACATAAAATCTGGCGATAAAAATATCATATAATGTAGGTACATTACATAGGTACATAGAAATAGAATAGGTATTCTCATCAGTTATAGATTGGCGCATAAGGAATAATAATGGCATCAGGATCAACGAATGACTATACGTGATTGAAATGAAAACATATATAATATAATAGGACAGAGAATAGAATAGAGAGCGGAGCAAAGTGAAACCCTAACGATTTACTGAAAGTTGATAGATTACTTTCTTGTTGTTTGTGGGCGAAAAAAAAAATGTTCATTTTCAAATAAAATAAACTTTTCATTGGCTAGTAGTCCTCGGTAAGCTACCGGTGCACTTGACCTCATTCTGATTATTAAAAATCAGAGGAGCACAAGAATGGAAAATTGAAATCTGGCAAACGAATTATAGCTTTATTGGATTCTATAAAAAGTATACGCAAGATTTTCTTTCCTTTTTTCCGGAGATTCTCGTAAACAACAAAATTTGACAGAAAAACTAGAAAAAAAAAAGAAAATAATGAATTGATAGAAGAAAAATGAAAAACTCCTCAAGTGGACGAAGAGAGGAGGGATCAGGATAGGAAAAAAAGATGTGATGGAGAGGTGGATGAGTAAGAGTAGTAGCCGTGGAGTAGTCCTATCGATCGTAAGAAAACTCGAAGGACCATCCTCGGGAGGGTTGGTGGGCGGTTGTTTCATGGTTGTGTGAGAGTAAAGGCCCGGTGGTTGCTTGCAATATCTCACTATGGTAAACAAGTCACGGTATCTTGTTGGGCGGGGGGGGATAAAACGGACGGCGGGTAGAAAGTCAGGATAGCAGGAATATTTGCCCTACTATTACGTTACGTGTACATACATCCCCCCCCCCCCCCCCTCCTCCTCCCCCCCTTCATCTTCCATCCCCCATCTCTCACCCTTATTCCCATCATCCCTGTATTGTCCCTCATCCTCAGTTTTGTTGCCCGTCCAAGGAAAAAATGCCAATAATAATAATAATAATATAATAAAAAAATCAACTCAGCTAAGAGAGTCTCAGGTTACGTCCGCTCCTTCGTTTCTTCTTGGTCTCTTTTTCGTCTTCTTCGTTGGCGTCACGGTATCTACCTTATACTACCCTTCCGCAAACTTGTGTGAAGTAATAACAAACCCTAGACTATACGCAAACGTATACAGCAACGTTTTAGCATGAGAAAAACCATTATTGAGTAATTTGTTATGCATGGAAGAAAAATGATGGAAGTGTTCAACTTCAGTGCGAGTAAAATGGGAGTTAGCACTAGGTGGTGGCAAATGTATTGAATATTGAGTCAGTCTAACACTTGAACTTGTTTAGTCTCAAGACCATGGGTACAAAAACCAATCGACCTGGAGAATGCAGGAGAGGTAACGTAAACATAAACAGTTGATGCATACCGCATAGGAAGAAAGAACGCAGAGTTCTTTCTCAAGTGTCAATAGTTATTTGGATCTTCGAGTCCAGCATTCAGTCTTATAGAGAAATTAGAACTAGTAAGACGTTCCTTCCTTCTGCATTAAAGAATAAAATAACTTGACGTAAAACTAAATACATTGCGTACAATATTTACCTTCCACAACCAATAGGTTATGGGCCCAGGTCACATTGTGCATTAACTGTATATTCCAGAAATTAGTTTAATTGTGTTAAGTGAAGTATTTTCTTAAAGTAGTTTTAATCTAAGTGTAAAGCAAAGTGACAATGGACAAATCAAAGGACAGGAGAAATATTCCACCATTCAATGGAAGTAAATACAGTGTGTGGAAACATCGAATAAGGAATTTATTCTTTGAATTAAACGTACTCAAAGTGATTGATGAAGAAGCTCCTGATCGAGTGAACAAAAGATGGGCGAGAGCTGAACGAGTTGCAAAATGTATCATTATTGAATATCTAGCAGATGGTTACCTCAAGTATGATACACCAGGATCAACTGCAAAATCTATTCTACGAAGTTTAGACGCTGTTTATGAAAGAAAGAGTGCTGCCACCGAAGTGTCTGTTCGCAATCGTTTGAGTAGATTCAAAATGAAGAGTGAAACTTCATTGAAAGATCATTTTGAATTATTTGATGATCTGATAACAGAGTTAGCAGCAGCTGGTGTGTCAGTGGGTGAAAATCAAAAGGTGTCGTATTTGTTGACCTCTCTACCTGCCACGTACGAAACTGTGTCTACGGTAATTGAAACGATTACTGAAGATAAAATTACTTTGGATTTTGTGAAAACGAGACTCTTGGATCATGAGATGAAAATGCAAAATAATAATATTGATACAAGTGCTAAGGTGTTGCAAGTTGAGACGGAAACTCCACGAGGAAATAATAGAGACAATTCAAAAGGCTACAAGGGATATCGGCGAGGTGCAAGCAGAAGAGGCAGAGGCTCTCATTTCCAATCCAGATTTAAACCGAATAAAAATTCATCCTATGGAAATTGTCATCAGTGTGGACGGAAGGGCCATAAGATTAAGGACTGTTGGTATTACAAGAAAAGTCGGCAATACCAAGAAAGACGCAACGATACTGCCCACACAGTTCAAACAATGCAAGTGCAAGGGAATGAAAGCACATCTGGATTAGCCTTCATGACTGGAAATTACCAGATCACTAAGAGTGACAAATTACAGTTTCTATTGGATTCTGGTGCCTCAGATCATCTAATCAATAATAATAAAATGTTCTCAAGTGTAACGGAATTGCATCCACCAATGAAAATTTTAATCGCCAAGAATAATGAGTTCATCACAGCAACAATGAAAGGAACAATCAACATGACGACTAATCTGGGAATTCAAGTTGTCCTGGAAGATGTTCTTTATTGTCCTGAGGTCCCGTACAATTTGCTGTCAGTGAGGAAAATGCAACAGAAAGAGATAAGTATCACGTTTGATGTTAATGGGGTACAGATAAGCAAAGATGGTAAAATAATCATGTACGGAAAGCCCTTGAATAATTTAGTAGCTGTTGAATTTATAGTTGCACAAATGGTAAGCGCTCATGTATGTAATGGAAATGCAAGTAATTATAATCAATGCCATCAACGTTTAGGGCATATTGGTAAAACTAAATTCCAAGAGCTGTAAAATAAACAAATGGTGCAGGATATTTAGGTAAAGATTCCTGGGGAGAAGCAGTACTAACTGCTACATATCTTATTAATTTAGCCCCGACTACTGCTCTTACAATTAACAAAATTCCATTTGAAATGTGGCATGGTAAAAAGCCACAATTGAAGTATTTGAGAATTTTCAGTTCAACCAGTTATGTTCATAATAAAACCAGGAAAACAAAATTTGATGCAAAATCCTGGAAGGAAATATTAGTAGGGTTTGAACCAAACGGGTATAAAGTTTGGAATGTTGAAACTGAAAAATTTGTAATAGTTAGAGATGTTATTGTAGATGAGGTAAATTACTTAAAATCTCGGCCAGTAATGCGTAGAGCTGATGTTTCTGACGCAGTGTCAAAATCAGTAAAAACGCCTCGTGAAGCTGATGTTTCTGAACCAATATGGTCAAAATCAGTAGATACGAAAGTATCTGATATTGAGAGATCAGATAGGTTGAAAACTCGTAAAGCTGATGTTTCTGAACCAATATGGTCAAAATCAGTAGACGAAAGTATCTGATATTGAGAAATCAGGTAGGTTGAAATAAGGATATCTGATAGTAATAGTAAATCAGATACACTGAAGCCGATTGATGAAAAGTAATGCAAAGTCCTAAGAAAAATAAATCTGTAAGCAAAACAGATACATAGTAATGAGTCATTAATTGATAATAATGACCAGAGACTGGATGCAATAGTCCAATGTAATAAGTCATTACTTGATGATGACTAGAGACTGGATGAAATAGTCCAATGTAATAAGTCATTACTTGATGATGACCAGAGACTGGATGAAATAGTCCTATGTAGTGAGTCAATAATTAATAATGACCGTAGAATGGATGAAATAGTCCAAATTAGAAGAAGTGAGAGAATTAAACAACGACCTCCTATTTCGTATGAGGAAACTGAGATATCGTATGATTACCTGTTGTGTGCTCAGTCAGTTGTTTGTAAAATACCCACTTCCTTTGAAGAAATACAAACGCGTGATGATAGAATTGAATGGGAGCGTGCTATGCAAAATGAAATGAATTCATTAATAACAAATCAAACTTGGAACTTGGTATCGAAGCCAAAGGATAAAAATATTGTAGATTGTAAATGGGTATTCGCAATGAAAAATGATGAATTTGGAAATCCGCTAAAATATAAAGCTCGATTAGTTGCTCGCGGGTTTAGCCAAGAGTATTTAGTTGATTACAATGAGACATTTGCACCAGTTGCAAGGATTGCAAGTTTTCGTTTCATAATTGCTTTTGCAAACCAGCATGATTTATTAATCCACCACATGGATGTAAAAACTGCATTTTTAAACGGTATCTTAAAAGAAGAAATTTATATGAGAATTCCTCAAGGTATTAAAAGTACTGGTAATCAAGTTTGTAAATTAAACAAAGCCTTGTATGGATTGAAACAGGCAGCTAGATGTTGGTTTGAAACGTTTGAAACATCCTTATTGGAAAAAGGATTTCGAAATTCACAAAGCGATAGATGTATTTATATTCTGGACAGAGGAAATATATCACTAAATATATATGTAATACTATATGTGGACGATCTTGTGATTGCGACTGCTAATGTAGAAACCATGCAAAGATTTAAAAACTATCTAATGAACAGGTTCCACATGACAGATCTAAAAGAGATAAAATTATTTTTGGGAATTAGAGTTGAAAGAAATAACGGAAAATTAATATTGGATCAGAGTACATATATTAAGACAGTCCTTAATAAATTTAACATGAGTGAATGCAAGTCTGTCAATACACCACTTCCAAGTAAAATAGATTATGTAGCTTTGAATTCAGATGAAAGATATGAAGCCCCTTGTCTAAGTTTGATTGGATGTTTAATGTACATAATGATATGTACAAGACCAGATCTATGCATATCAGTTAATGTCTTGAGTAGATATGCAAATAAAAATAACATAGAACTTTGGAAAAATCTAAAGAGAGTACTCAGATATTTAAAAGGGTCTGCGAGTATCAAATTAACTTATGAGAAAAATAATTATAAAGATCTCTTGTGCGGATATGTAGATTCTGATTGGGGAGGTAGTGAAGGAACAGATCGAAAAAGTACAACTGGTTATTTGTTCAAGTTATACGAACGGTGCACAATTTGTTGGAGCACCAAGAAACAAACATCGGTAGCTAGTTCTTCCACAGAAGCCGAATACATGGCTCTGTATGAAGCCGTGAAAGAGGCTCTTTGGTTGAAGTCATTAGCAACTACCATTAACATAGATGTTTCAGCCCCAATCATAATCTATGAAGATAATACGGGTTGTATGAGTATTGCAAATAATCCGAGCAGTCACAAAAGATCGAAGCATATAGATATTAAATATCACGTTTCAAGAGAACAAGTCGAGAAAAATGTAATTAAATTACGATTCATTCCCACAGATAAACAACTAGCTGATGTATTGACAAAACCATTGTCAGCGGTGAAATTCCTGGAGCACAGAACAGGAATGGGCCTGACGGGATGACTGCACTACCAATTACTAATTAATTTTTGTTTGTTTATGATAGTAATAATTGATATGGTCTGTTTGGGTTTTTCTGGGTTTCCCCATTCCTTAGCAACAAATGTTGGACCATTTTGTATTCCCCAGTTATAATATTGAAAAAGCGCAAGGAAGGTTCGTCACTAATAATAATAAGTAAAAATGAAATGTATTGTAATTATATAGTTGATAATTAAATCTAGGGTTTGATATACAGTTAATACACAAATGAGAAAAATACAGTCGATTAATTTTTGAGGAGGCGTATTGAATATTGAGTCAGTCTAACACTTGAACTTGTTTAGTCTCAAGACCATGGGTACAAAAACCAATCGACCTGGAGAATGCAGGAGAGGTAACGTAAACATAAACAGTTGATGCATACCGCATAGGAAGAAAGAACGCAGAGTTCTTTCTCAAGTGTCAATAGTTATTTGGATCTTCGAGTCCAGCATTCAGTCTTATAGAGAAATTAGAACTAGTAAGACGTTCCTTCCTTCTGCATTAAAGAATAAAATAACTTGACGTAAAACTAAATACATTGCGTACAATATTTACCTTCCACAACCAATAAAATGTGCTTAAGGGGAGCAATATGTCGCTGTTATAAAAATGAAACGTGCTCAAAAATCAATTTATTTCTTCACCAAAGTTCATTTTACATCATTATAATCATCTCACTAAAAATCAGTCCTTGCACGAATAGAGTCACACGTCGTAGGTCAGATTTCACTTTCTCAGGATCCGAATTGTTTGGAAGACGCGCCCTCATAAATTGAACGAGGGAAATTGAATTGAAAAAATTATCATAGAAGATATGGCCAATTTTCCGAAAATCGAACACTTCTTTTCTACTTATTTGCAAAAAAACTCAGCCTAAAAATTGAATTTTTCGATTTCCCTAGTTCAATTTGTGACGGCCTGTATTCCGAACAATCTTGGCCATAGATAAGTCGAATCGGACCTACGGTGTGCCTGAATTCGTGCAGCAACCGTTTTTAAGTGGGATGATTATAATGATGCAAAATGAACTTTGGTGATGAAACAAATTGATTTTGGAGTATGTTGAATTTTTCCAACCGCGACATACTGTTCCCCTAAAGTTTTCCGGACACATTCGTTTGAAGAAAAAATCGAAAAAAGTACAAGGCTTTGCTACGATTTTCACTCCACTGAAAGTATATAGTTACAGATTTTGAATATATTAGAAATCGAGGGTCAGTTGCAGAGTTCACTACAAAATTCACAAATTTTGAACTGTTGAATAAGCTTATTATAAAATTTGTATGGAACTTTCGTTCAAATGAACGTTCGGAGCTTCAGATCGACGTGAGATGTAGAATCAGTTTCCGCGATGTTTGGTCATTTTCTATCCATCTTTTAACCAATGACCGAAGTAGATGTCCAATATAACTTCCGAAACTTGGCTTTTAATTAATATCTCTAAAGAGCTTGGCAAGATAGCGATCTTTCACTTGCACTTTACGTTTGAAATTGAACAAAAAGAATCTTCCTTCGTAAGACGAAAACCTCCCTTCATTCACCTCACATGTTTTTATCAGCAGTAAAGTGCGGCGAATTCAATTCTGGTAAAATATCATTCCCATACAGTATAATGAAAAAATGCATGCAAAAATGATAAATAAACCAGGTGAAGTAAAGACCATGGAGTATTTGACATCAAATGTAATAATCAGTGGATAGTCGCTGATTTCAGTTACAAGTCTGCTACTGATATAATATTAATCAGTGGCCTACTCATAACTGTAAACCAGTGACTATCTACTGTGATCAGTAAATTTTCACTAATTTCTAATTTAGAGAGTATCTAGAGAGTTTTGTGGGTGGATAACTTGATAACTATATGTATATTACGCAAGTATACAGGATAGGTAAATGCTATTAAATGTCAGTTCTGTGGGTAGGATTTCTGCTAGCGATGTAAGTTGGAGAAGTTACTGCGAACGGGAATTAAAGGATGTAGAAGGCGACCGTGAGTCAAGTCGGAGTACTTTTCTCCCCAGAGAGTAAGGGAAAAATGAATGTTTCACCGTTTCTAATTAGACCTTTTTATACAAGAAGAATCTTTTACGTGGCGGTCTCGTCTAGGGAGCCGGACGGGTGGGTACTCTCTCTCTCTCTCTCTCTCTCGCTCTCTCTCTTTCTCTTAGAGAACTCTTCAGTATAAGTTAAAAGCAGCGATTTCGGTAGGTAGCTTCGCGTCCCGTTCTTTGCTTCTCATTTTCCCGCGGCTTCTTCATCTTGCCGCGACATGACATCTGTTCTCAAACACACACACACACACACACATACACTTATTCCTATTCCTACCAATACCTAACCTCGAAATACATTATACAGCTTTTAAAACGTCCCGGTGTACCGAATTAGAGCCAATGTACCTACATGTATACAGTGTGACCATTTTAAACTGTTACAAGCGAATATATCTCGAGACCGATTCGAAAGAGGGACTTAATTATCTGAATTTTATAGAATTAAAAAGATTGAAGCGCTTCAGATGTATCAAAGTCATCGTGGTTTTCTTGAATGGCATAACATAACGTTTCATTCCCATATAGTATACCAATGGTACACTTCATATAAATCTAAAACTTCAAGATTATTTAGATTCAGGTAATTGAGAGAAGAAACTCATGTCGTAGATTTTAGAATACCTCTTTTTTTTCTCCTGAACATAAAATCGGAGTATTCACCTACCTCGGAGGTCTCCTGCTATCACTAAATTCTAATTCAATTGAAAAATCTTCGAACAAAACCGACACGATCACTTGTATACAGCAAAGTTGCTCTCATAATGATACACATTTTATAGAGCTAAAAAAAATTGCATTACTTTTGGAAGATATCCAAGGTACGTCAACATTTCAAATGTGCGTTAGATTGACAGAAAAAATGTCACTATACGAAATCTGCAATTTGCGTTTGGTTCCCAATTACCCGATCCTAAATTTAATTATGTTGACTATAGTAGGATTCAGATTCCTATGGAGTTTACTATTATTACCATAGGAATGTAACGTTATATTCCCATTCAAGAAAACCACGATCATACTTTGACGTCTGTGAAGCGTCTCAATCCGTTGAAATTTCATAAAGCCCAGATAAAGTCCCCCTTCAAGCCGCATTGATCTTTGATATATCAATATCTTCGATACCTCGAAAGTTTCTCGCAAGATATTCGCTTTGAAATGACCACCCTGTACATACGTTGGTAAAAAATTCTTCCTCATAGACTAGGAGGATCGTAATAGTAGTAGTAGTAGTAGTAGTAGTAGCAGAAATTGTACCGCGGTTCACGAATCCTATTTTTAAACAACAGCTCGATGAGTATTTGCCCACTTCTTCGCAGATTTTCACTGCGACAAAATCGTCCACAGCTACTAGGCACAAGGTCGTTAATATTAATAATTGGAGAAAATAACCGTTGCTCTTTGGCAGTAAGCACTGAGAAGGTGGGGAACGAGATATTCTCACTCAATTTATCAGGCTACACAACTTTTTTTTATATTTATTTTTTAATTCCCCTGTTCACGTAATTGGGGGATACATTTCCCCGTGCATATCTAAATAATTCGAAAGCAATTGCGAAAACAATTTAGTGTTCGCGAATTGAACAAGGTGGAAAATCGCACGGGTATAAATCGGATTAGTCAGTTTGTTCTTTTCCTTAAATGTAATTGATATTGGCATTGTAAATATACATATGTATAACTACAGCCAAAGCTCAACGAAGTCAAAACAATGGTCCATCTCTCTTCGGACTCATTGGATCTATGGATTGTTTGTAGTTCTAAGTCTGCGAGCGGCATCGATTCATGTCTCCGTCGACCTGTTTATTCTAAGAGTGTTTCTACATAATAGTTTAGTTGAAATACTTAATCGTATCTCTGGATCGAGACCAACAGACGTGGATTAGAAATGGTTTTCAAACAGAAGCAAAGTATCTCAGAAATAATAAAAGAAGATCATTTTTTGCCGACAATTTTTTCCGAAGTTGAACGCGGTGAATAATAATTTCACGGCCCCCAATCATCGCCACATGTAGACGAACAATTCACTCGGAATATCAAATTTGGCCATAAAACAAACAATTTCCATTTTTCAATCAAGTCGAATCAGTGCTGAGTAAATTATTCCTGAAATTAAATGAATTTTTTCCCGTTTAATCCAGTGCGCCATCTTGTTTGACTTTTGAAACAATCCGTGGAATTTAATTTCGATCGAAATCTGTGAAATTGTTTCAGAGACGTGTCAAATTTTCCAACAACTGTCATCGGCAAGGTATTCGAATTATATCCGGAAAAGCTATTAGACCATGTGAAAATCCTGTCAAGCGGTCTCCAGATTCCAAGTTTGAGCGAAAATCGTTGTATCCATTTCCGCAAGTGATGAGAAATTTTCCCAAATCAATTATCGCAGTAAACCACGGTTAATTTCGATGCTCAAACAGAGTGGCCACAACTATTGGGGAATAAAATTCCATGACATTTTCAAATTTTCCATCAGGCCCTAAAACGCGGTTTTTCCATGACAATAAATTAGAATTTACAAAAATGGTTACTTTCAAGTAAAATTCAACGATCTGGATTATAACGACGGCCGAGTCAACAAATATCAACAAATGATTAACAATTTCAATTTTAATGACTAAATTTTACTATCACTTTTTTTCCATGACGAAGATTGAAATTCTATGTAATTTCAAGATCATTTTCCATGGCCATTTGAAATTTCACGAGATTTCCAGAATTTCCAGGTATTCCAGATCCGTGGCCATCTTGTAAAATCCCCTTCAGGGAATCACCGAAATCATACGAAAATAATACCTTCGAACTAAATTCGTTGGACTGTTTTGCCTCCAGCTTCTAAAAGCAGTAAGATCCACTACTTTCCAGATTGATCGGCTAATGACCTGCCATAAATAAGTATTTCGATTTGGCTGATAATTTTCACAAAACCAATACTTTCGCATTTTATAAAACTGATCAAGCGAGGGTTAATTCGACCCTGTAGAGTTACATGGTGTAAAACTGATCGAATGAAAATTGAAATCATTTCGAATCTCCCCTAGTTGGTCAGCGTTAATTAAAAGGTCCAACGTGAACCATCGGTCATAACATTGGAGAACAGAGAATTATAGACACCATGAGATAGAGAGAGAGGGGGAGAGAGAAAGAGAAAGATGGATAGATGGAGAGGGAGAAGCTCCTGGTAGGTATAGGGATCGAGTTATCTATCCGGCTACTGTATATACCCACACTATTATAAACGCGGCAATAACCAGGCAATAGCAGGTGAAGGTGGTACCGTAGAGGGTGAGTATTCACCCACGTTCATCCCCTGCTAACGCGTGTTTGTAAACCCATACACGTGCAAGTTCCACGTATGTACCTACATCCCCACAGCAAGCTACGTGCACCGTGGAGGTGTGATCACCATGCACTATGTGCACAGTGTCCGTCATATTGATTGGCTCGCTCAGTATTACGTAATGTCATTAACACGTCGGTTACACATGCGCCTCTCTCTCTCTCTCTCTCTCTCTCTCTCTCTCTCTCTATCTATCTCTGTCTCTTTCACTCTATCTCTATCTTTCTCTCGTGCAGCAGCTCATCCTGCAACCGACACATGAAATGCCACATGAGCACACATGCGCATCGCGACTCTTGTTCATAGTGTTCATCTATATGTGTCTCTGAAGCCATACACACGCACGTGTTTGGGACCGGGCTTATAGGTAGGTAAATGTCTACTGATTCACGACGCATCCCTCTGCCATGCCGACTCCGTTATTGTAAGCCAAAAGCAAATGGGTTTGACGGGGAGATGATGCATCGCATATACGTAGGCAGGTGTACCCGGTACTTTGGATGGCTAGAGAGACACGCGGGGGGTCCTACTGGATTTTGGAGATGATTTGGAAGCGATTCAGGATTTCGAATATATGTCTTATGACATCTGGTGTACGATCAGCTATTAGACAGTTTAAATATCGATTTTTGCATCGCGTTATACCAAAGTTAAGGTTTGCAGGGTGCAGGTATTGAAGTTCCGAACTACGAAAGTTCTTAATGGGGCCGAAATTCCGAATTTATTTTATATTTGAGACGCGATTCTGAGTTTATGGAAACGTTAGAATTCAGAAGTTTGAAATTCCGAAAAGTCGAAATGCAGACTACTCAAAGAACCAGGAGTTCAAAGCTCAAAAAGTCCAAAAATCCGCAAATTTAAGGAAAACTCGTGACAAAGCTATGTCAAATGAACGACGTTGCATCTCGCGAATTCCGAAATTCGGAGTGTTGGCCTTGCGGATCTTTAGCTTTCGGAATTTTTCACATTGGGTGCGTAGATTATCGGAAAAATAATCTTTGCAAAAACTCCAAGTCGGTAATATAACAATTCAGAATTTCCAACTTTCGCAGCTTTTTAAAATCGAAATTTGCCCAGTTCAAAGCGTGCGGCAGAACGCAGGCTACTCGGTCTGAATGCCACTCGTGAGTTATACACGCTGCTGTAACGATATTCAAATTCGATATTTTCTTTTCACCGTATTCAAAATATCTAAAGTCAATTTTATTTACCCCCTCCAAACCCGTGCTTGCTTTGAGAAATGAACTTTCAGGTTAGCTTAAACTGTTCATGGCATAATGAAAACGTTCATTGGTTTGTCCTCGACGTTTTTACAGTCGGGTAACCGTCGGGTATACACCGATTCGCCCCACCTTCTCTTCCATAGTTAGCTACATGTAGGTATAGCATACGTGTGTGTGTGTTCGTATGTACATACATGTATGTACGTATATAGGTGTATATATGTATGTATATTGTATTGTGTGGATTTGAGGAAAAGCGGATGAGAGCTCGAGCAGGATTTCTCGATAAAATGAAGCACTTCCGGTAATTGAGTGAATTCCTAGTGCTCAGTTCTCATTTATACAAGAGCGGGAGAGAGATTTGGTTTGAGTAAAGTAAAGTAACCGCGATGTGAACGAAATAGAGAGAAAGAGATAGAGGGATGGATATATGTATAGGAATACAGAGGAAGGGAGATGATATTACGCTGGATGAACAGAAATCTCCTGATCATGGATAACGACTAACACCCGGGAATATATAATATATTTTTAGGCAATTTGAACCGCGATGTGGGGTTCCGTCCACACGAACTAAATCATAGGCATTTAATAATATCTTCTATTCTTCTGCTTCTCTTCTGCTTCTGCGTCGATCAATACGACGGCTGTTTTAAAAAATTCTAGAAATTTCGAATCAAGTCGCAAAAATCTGAATAAAAAAACGTAGTGCTTTTCGAAGTGGAAACAATCGTATAAAAAATCACGAGCGAAATCCGTGAGCGGTGAAGGGTCGAACCCAGGTCGAAACGGCATATAATTTCCCATATATAGATCGCGACGTATTTTAGTTATCGAATAAATTTGATCGATCGCGTAATGCCTCTCTGACGCGACCCAATTTTCATATCTAATCTAAAGATTCTTGAAATATTTTCTTCCAATTTCTTGTTTTTTCTTATTTTACTTTTTTTTCTGATATCTCATACAAATTTCGACCATAGTATCTTCTAATTCCGATTTTTCTTCTTCTTCCGCTTTATAGTGAGACGCATACAGGTATATTATATTATACATACCTATATATATACGTATATTTCGAGTTTGAATTTGCAGCCCGCGGCTTTTCCCCCGTCGAATCGCGCGCGGTCGCGTGGCACATCCTCGCGTAAAATCTATTGTTGGCTACGTGGGCGGCGTTTATTTTTGGATGCTTTTATTAACCACCGCCAAACCGTAGAGAAATTTATGTAGACGCGTGGGAATGCGCGCTTAAAGAAAAAAAGAGAGCGAGAGGGGGGGGGGGGGGGGGGAGGAAGGGAAAGATTAGAAGACGAAGAAGAAGAAGAAGAAGAAGAAGAAGAAGAAGAGGAGGATGAGGATGAAATCTTGGTTCGCGCGTGTGTCACGGACTGAGGGGATTTACTCAACAAGTGTCGGGAGGAGAGAAGGTCCGCTCCGCTCCGCAACCGTGCCTCGGGGAGCCGAAGTACCCCAGGCTACCGGAGAACCGAAGCACGGTAGGGGCCACAAGGGCCGATGCGGTCAACCAGATACCGACGAATTACCACGCAACCATAACAGCCTGCCATTCCTACAATACAATTGCTACTCGTACACATTTTCCTTTTTCCTCTTTTTTCATTTTTTTATTTCTTCATTTTTTTTTTCCTTTTTTTTTCTTTCTCTTCTTTCGAGAGGAAACTCAACTAGATAGGTACGTACATATCAATGAGAGGAAAATACGAAATACGTTTACGAAAATGTCAACTATCATTTTTTCTCTCAAAATTAAAATTGCAGTATTTTCTATTTCTCGTTTCCCTCCGAAAGCTAAACATATCGCGTGTCTAATGGCATAAGGTCGTATGTGCCATTATACGACCGTTTGCCGTTCGTAAAATCAAAAGGTCGTATAATTTTTTTTCCACGTATTCACGCGAATAACGTCAAAATATGGTGAAAGACGTCAATATTGAAAATTGGTCAGTTAAAAGCAGAACGTCGTAAGTCCCGGCGCATACGACGTTTTCACCTAACTTCTGGAGAAATAATACCGAATGCTAATTTCAGAAAGTCGTATACGCTAATAAGAATTTGCTTTTTTCGATGGAAAATATAAAAAAAAAATGGGATATCGATTTGGTTACGCATTTTAGAGGATTTTAGAGCATTTGCGATGAAAATAAAAAAACTGGTGGATACGACCTTTTGCCGTTAGTTTCGCATTTTTTGCTTTTTTTTTCAAGAAAAGTTTAAAAAAAAATCGGGATGTTGATTTGCCTATGCATTTCCAGAGGTATTAGAGCATTCGCGATGAAAAAAAAAAACTGGTCATGGATACGACCTTTTGCCGTTAGCTTCTCAATTTTTACTTTTTTTTTTTTAGAAAATGTCCAAAAACTCGGGATATCGATTTTCTTACCCATTTCAGAGGATTTCAGAGCATTCGCGATGAAAAAAAAAAAATGGTGGATACGACCTTATGCCGTTAGTTTCGCAATTTTTGCTTCTTTTTAAAGAAAAGTTTCAAAAAATCCGGATGTTGATTTACTTATGGGTTTCGAGAGGTTTTAGAGCATTTGCGATTAAAAAAAAAAAAGAATAAAAAAAAGGAAATCTTAAAAACAGAAAGTCGTATTCACCAAGATACGACCTTTTGCTTTTAAGTTTTTCGAATCCTTAATTTGGAATTATCTATGCGTTTTCATCATTTTTATAGCGATTGGCGCGAAAAAAAAAAACTATACGACCTTATGTCACTAAAATCGGCTTTTTGGCGCTTACGACCTTATGCCATTAGACACGCGATATGAAAAATCGTCCGTTTCGTTCGGTTCGAAATTTTTCCAACCGTTGGCTTGACCAATTGAAAACCATAAAAGACTAAATGGAATGAATTTCCGTTGACCCTAGGACTACAAACTCTTTTTTTTTTCACCCTGAAACTACAAACCGGGGTCAATATTTAACCCACGCGTTTCTTGGTCGTAAAATCGTTCCAAAGCAGTCATGAAACCCATAAGCACCTAAATCTCTTCGGTTTTTTTTTTTTTTCATGCAGAGAATAATGATGAAACGCAAATTCAATTCCATGAAGGTTTAGTCCGTGAAAAATCGATTGAAATACCTGAAAGTGATAGAAAACGGCCAAAAAACGTGTCGTTTTGAAAAAGTTCACCTATACCCCAGTTTGCAGTTTTATAGGGTTAATTTTGACGAATCCTTTCATGAATTTCACTGCAAACGCAATTATCACAGAACAATAAAAAATTTATAAAATTTCTCTTATATTCAGAAAAATTTCTAGAGCAACTGAAATTTTTTTCCATCTACCTATAGTATATACGTATGTACATACACCTGCCTGAACGTTTGAAATATGAAAGTTCATAAAAACCGTACAGATATATACATACGTATAGAATAATGGTATGGGGATAAAAGTGAGAGGAAACAATTAAAATGAATAATAGTAAAGTTAAACGTTTTAGAGAAGCATATTACGCTTTATATTTTTAGGAAGTTAATGAGGTAGGCAGGGTAGCCCCGTCAAGTGAAAATAAAAATGTCTATTTTTGGTGAAGGACTTTTGGATGTGGATACACGTATAGTTGACTCGACAATTTCAACCGAAATAGGTATATCTAGATAAAGTAATAAATCTGCATTTTCTGGGCCGACTGTACAGGAAGAAGGCAAAAAGTCTATAAGGACTGTGGCGTTGCCCGTTCACCGGGTATAGCCCAGGCTTCCCTCTGTAAGAGAAGGGATAGAATGGGCGAGAGACAAAGGGAAATAAGAAGACGAAAGTAGACGAAGGAGAGAGAGAGAGAGAAAAAAAAAGAAAAAAAAAAGCAAAAAGGGAAAGAGCGAAAGAAAGACCGAGTCGAGACAAAAAGACAATGAAAGACCGCGAGCTCAAGACGAGGCGAGAGCACAGGATTTGTTTCAAGAATATACTGTATACACATATACTATATCCATTGCTTGAGAGAAATATAGAAAAACATTTAAAAAATAGAGCAAGAAAGACCGACTGGGGTTTGGCATCGAAGTAATTTTCCCTGGTCCATAACCCAGCCTAACAATATCTGGGTACATCGATAGAATAAAACACGGATGAATTTTCTCTCCGTTTGGAAAAGTTGATGTATTATATATATCTGATATACAGAATGAGTCCAAGCATAGATATAAGGTCCAGGCGTGGAAGTCCATTAACTACTTTCATGATATAACAATATGATGGACAGCAAAATTACCGTTCCAAACATAATTCTCACACAAGAGACATGTATCGTTGGATGGACCAAAATTTTGCCGAATGAGAAAAAAATTAGTAGAGTTATTGCAGCCAAGCAAATGTGAAGTTGATTTATCAAAAGATTACATTGATTTAAAGAAACATTCTGTTGATTTGACAAAAGATCCTAGTCCGCCAATTGTAGTTGAATTAACGGTTTGTTGAACGGAATTCTGTTAAATCAACAACAACAAATAACTAGCAACATTATGTTGATGGGATTTGCCAAAATTGGTTTTCCGAGTGCATAACGCTGATCTCAATCAGGGTTGCGAGTCATCGATTACTTTTCTAATTCGATAATAAATTTGATTATCAATCACATTCGTTTTAGGTAATCAAACTCATCTGTAACGTAATGGATCGTTGAAAATATAATCGAATTACAGTTCCATTACAATTTTCACAACTCTGCACGAATCTGTACACCATATTTTAATTAAACCTTACCGCGTTTACGATTTTCATGCTTTCCCAATATACTATATAATACAGTATAAATAGAAGATCCAATAGACAAATAAATGTCGATCATATAGACGTAGATACATGAATTCACTACATGAAGTATATGGACAGGACCCTGCTGCGAAAAGTATCTCTGCATGAGACGATGAAAACATGAAGAAGAAGAAATAGTATATTGTGTGACAAGGGCCGAAAGTTGGCGATTGCGGACGAGTGTGAAGTTTGCCCGCCCGAGCGAAGCGAGGGCGGCAATCACACGAGTCGCAATCATCGCCAACTTCGGCCCGCGTCACACACGATACTTTTCATAACAAGTGCATGAAAGTGGGGCTTTACATGGCGGTTCAGCGGGACGAACACTGACCTCCATAAGAGATCAGTGGGGACGAACGTAAATCGAAATTCGCCCAAGGGACGAAAGTGAGCTAAATGTGGACTGCGCATGCGCAAAAGTAAATGGAAATTCGCCCAAGGGACGAAAGTGAGCTAATTGTGGACTGCGCATGCGCGAACCTAACCCAGCATGCAATCGGCTAGTTTCGTCCCGCGAAACTGCTATGGAAAGCCTCACTTTCCATGCACGTGTTATGAAAAAGAAGATGAAGAAGAAGAATGAAAATACCGCGAAACGATGGCAAGAGAAAGCATATAATCATTCGTGGCTCAGTGGAGAGCGAATAAACTGTAGGGTGTTTTAGAGATACGAATCTCTATCTGCTACTGCCACCGCTGCTACTGCTGCTGCTGCTAGATTGTGCAGAGGGAACCGTCTACCAATTAACGATCTGGAAATGATCGTCGACTGATGCGAAATAAAGACTCTTTTTTTTCTCCCCAACGATATATCTTCATCTCCCTTTTATCGCTCTCATTCTGTTTTTTTTTTCTTTTTTCTTTTTTTTTTTTTTGAGAAAGAAAAAATTAGCGGAAAGATTCATAAACGGTCCCTATACCTTTGTCATACCTATACCCCCAAAAATTTCACGTATGAGTATTCGGAAATCCATTTATTTTTACCATCAAGGTTCATTCGCAATTAATATCTACTGCGCGAATTTCATTTCGAACCGATTTCTCCGCAGGTATGGAAAACCGCGGTTTAAATAATGCGGGTTAAAAAATTTGATTGCGGTCAATTAGATCGTAAAAAAACTGTTTGAAAAGAAGAAATTGTCAATTTTCCAAGAATTCGATATCTTTTTCCCATTATATTATTTGCTAATAACTCAATACCCGCGAGAATAGAATTCTCCAATTTTCATTGATAAATTAATGATTCCTGCAACGACGAACAATCTTTGACCAATAAAAGTCGAACCGGAGCAACGAAGTACCTACTACCCCTAAAAATTCGTACGTGTATCAATACATAGGTGAAATGATCAACATTGATGAAGAAATAAATTGATCTTGGACTGGGTCTCATTAACCTTAACCATAAAATAATCGATATCATAGTCGAGAAACGAAGTAGAAAACACTTCGAGTGAATATCGATCGATTGTAAATAATTTGTGATACGATCGATAAAACCGCAATATACCTACTTATACTCGAACGGTGGAAAAGAAGAAGAAAAAAAAAAAAAAAAACTGAGGGAAGAAAATTTGTACAAATTCGATGTAAGTATGAATTCGTACTTTTCTATACATACATACATACATATACATAAATGTATAATTATATATATATACATACAGGATGGAATATTAATGGTTCGTAAATCTTTGTTCTACACCCGGTTTTTAAGGTCGGTACTACCACCGGCATTAGTTTCCTGTCGGAGTACCGGGCAGGGGCTAATTACTTAACATGTAGCGGGCAAACAGCGCCGCTTTATTGGTTCAGTGCCGTATGAATTTATGATACGTGTATTAGCTATCCAGGGCTTTGGCTCGTACTAGGTAGCTAGCCAGCCATCTATGTACCTATACCTATACCTACCTACCTATATATATGTATATATTACATACGACCCCGTACACCTATTTACCTCTAACTATATGTGCCTATCATGTATAATATATATATATGTATACATAGGTTCTCGTATATGTATGTATGTACGTAGAGAAACGGGCGCGGAAACCCGTAGCGGAATTGTTCAAAATTGTCCTCGTATATAGTCTCGATTGACGTTGCTTCCAGGCCGTTTTTAGATTATACATACTTAAATTATACCGATTGTTAGTGGTAGGTGTAGGTATAATATACATACATATATGCACGTAAGTAGTGAATGGAATATGATGTAAACGACGACGACGATGACAAAGCCTCGAATAAATATATATTTAGGTATATAATATATACATACAATATATGCATTCGAAAACCAACCAGGAACGTGCGGATAACCGCAGGACATAAATTAGCCATGACACACGAAGAAGACGACTTGGTCTCATCTGATTCTAGGTATATACATACGTATGTATTTATACGTACATTACCGCATCTTATACACAAGTTAATTCATTTAGAATATTGTTACCACACCGTGGTGTGTAAGTAGGTACCTACGTCTAATCTAGCTAGGCCAACTTATTATACGTACGCTAAATCGCGTGACCACTACGGGCAGCACGCGGAAGTCTTTGAATCGCTATGTCCCGCACCGCGCGATCTACGTTTTAGCCGCGGGTTTCCGTGATGAAATTTTCATCTAGGTATAGCATTATACTTATACATATATTCGACTAAAGAAGGGAGCGAAAAGCTCGGCGAAAAGGATTGCGAATTTATTAAAATGAATCATGGCAGAAAAATAATCAATAAGGTAAGTATATTCCGCGGTTCTGACTGGTTTTTCGACTATGATCAGAGGCGAGTTCGATACTTCAGAGAAGAACGGATTTCTCAATTTCACCTTTGGATATGAGCCACTAATTTTTAGGTAAACAGTTTCAGATAAATTGCGATGAATCGGTATGGGGGTAGATTTTAGTAAATCAGACCGTTCAAGTTCGATCAAGCAAGTTTTTCGAAAAAGTATTTCCAGCTATAATTTTCAAATCATTTCAATCGGATTGTATTACCTCGAGCAATTCGAATTCTGATATGCTACGTAACTAATTCCATAATAATCTTCTGAACACGGGAAAACAATCTTGAAGAAGAAAAAAAAAAAAAAAATGGCCAAATCAAATGTTCATGTGCCGTGTGAAATTCATATTTTCATATAAATTCCAAATATTGAATATAGGCCCCTTTGAATTCTACCATATCGATAAGCGAATTATGATCATTAAAGCTCATATCGCGCGCCGATCTCCGCCAAACTAAATCGATTGTTCAAGTTAACGAAATAAGAATCATTACGATCAAGAATTATTTCCGTCATTACATTATAAGTCACGATTTTTCCTAAAGTTTTTTTTTTTTTGTTTGTATTTTTTTTCTTCAATTTTCCCCACTATTCTTCTAAAGGGGGGGATTAAAGTATCTCTGTCGCGTTACGTATTTAGATCGGTATCTAGGAAATATCTAAAATGGTTCTATTGTCAACACGTGGTTAAGCGGGACTATCTAAATTAGAATCAGGATCCTACGATCGCGCAGCCGGACTCAACTATATGTATACATATAATAAACATGTGTATACGTATATCTATGTACATATGTATGTGTATGTGTATGAATATACGTACGTCGAGATACGTACGTATGAATACGTGTATATATAATGCCTACGTATCATGTGTTTATCTACGTTGTAAACACGCGGACGTATGTATACGCAACGCGCGTTGGAGTCGCGGTAAACTCTTCCGTAGCCATTGCCCCCTCCTTTACTTAAGAGTAAATTCGAATGACCGAAGGTCAGGAACCTCGGACGCTATTGGCCCCGAGCGTCGTAATCCAATTCTTTCATCTGGACCACGAAGTTCATCAGGTTTCATCATGTAATAAAAAGATCTACCGAATTCCAAAGGGTTATAAGAAAAAGATTCTCGTTTTATTATTGTTTCTCCCTTTAGAAATATGTAGATATATGTATCACGCGAGTTTCCTCTCTGTTTTTTGAAAATATAATAATAATATAATTAAGGCCCAGTTTTGTGTGAACTTCAATTACTTTTATGAACTCGAATTTCAAGCTCCACATATATATGTGGTGTTGGTCTACTATTCGGGAAAAAATGATATATCTAAGAAATAAATATTTCGGAAAATCTTAATCAATTTCTTCTGTATATACATCATCATGTATAATATTATGTAAAAACCACAGGCATTCAGAATCAGCGTCAGAATTCTAGCGTGACGAAAATTTCCCAGTAATTCAATTCGAACGTCACTATACTATTGCGTGTGTTAATCGTATTCCTGAGAATCAGATGATGTCTTTTTTTTTAGAATCGAATGAGGATACAATCCAACCTCGTCAAGGGAAAAAAAAACAAAACAATGATAATAATCTCGAAGAAGAAAGCTTGGTGTTCAGTTATTCTTGCACGGATCGCACCTCTGCGTCTACATACATATATCCGTAATATGAAGAAATAATAAGATATCCCCGTAACCGGTTGACAAAGCAATATGTATAATCGGTTCTCGACAATACGTCACGTTGTAGAAATTATATTATGTATTGTATTAATTGAATATACATGAAAATCTGCACATTTCACGAGTGCGATTCTATAATTTATTCCCCAGCTGCGTGTCATTCCCTCGTCTAGCTATTTCTCCCTTTCTCTCTCTCGCTATATGAAGAGGAAAAGAAAAAAAAATACAAAAAAAAATACAGGACACAAAGAGAATGAAACTTGTGTGAAACACGTGTTTTCTGAAATGGCAGTAGCTTCGCGTCGAATGGAATAAAAACGGGGAATGAAAGAACAACACAAATACCTATATACATCCACGTGATAATCATATTAGAAAGGCAGATCGATATCGATCGGTTGATTGACGCGATTTCTAGTAAATATTGTACTTGCTAATTATAAGTAGATATACGTACCAACATACGTATAGATAGAAATTAGATATAGTTAGGCGAAATCGACCGAGTTTGAACTCCGTCAAATGTCAAATCCGAATATACATATTATATTCACGTGTCTTAGGTCAGGAGATCTCCGGCGAATCATTCTCGGACTAAAGTTTCTTCAATTTTGCTTTCTTTCTCACAGCTGGTATAGATCGCGTTATGGAAAAAAAAAATGAAGCTATATAGATAACCTAAGAGTAATTGGAAAATAAGAAACAGCGATTATTTCTCCATCTATTTTACATCCGGTGATATCTCGAGAGTAAATGAATGAATTTTTATGAATTCCATCTCAATCGATGCTGTTTTTCGTTGCCTAGAGCCAATCGAATTTTGGAATTCATCTTTCCGGTCATTTTTGAGTTAAACAAAATTTCATCTCGCGGTATCTCGAGAATGCAGATAGATGGATTTTTACGATCTGGGTCTCGACTAATAGGCTCAGGCTTCACTTTAAATCAATACAAATTTTCCAATCAATCAATACAGTAGCTCGTCAGTTTAGGGCTACATTTATAAACTTTTTACCGCTAACGAGTGTACCGTTTCGAACTCCGAAATATCTAAGCAAAAAATTACAGGTCTGTCCAAACATGGTCAGCCGAATGATCTGTTTGTTTATTGTCGTTTATACGTAAACAAATAAGCCCAGCCGATAAATCGAATCGTGTCTCTTCTAAACGTCAATCTCTATGTATGTACATACATACGTATGTATACATACAATTGTAACATTGCCGCAGCGGATAAGACATCCGGACGTCACGACGCCCGTTGACCGATCGATCGATTACTTCCTTATCAAAAAAAGAAAAGAAAGAAAGGAGAAAAAAAAAAACTATGTATGTGTACGGCGTGGAAACGACCGCACGAGCTCAATATATTCTCGAACTCTATAAAGCTTAGAGGGAAGAGCCCCTGCACGAGTTAGTCGAATGATATCGATAACCCGAGCAGAGATGGGTATATTATCAGAAATATTTCCGATATCGAATTATTCGAATGGAAAGTAAATCGATATAGTATACTATAATAACGGTAAAATAATAACAAAAATGTCAATGATAAACGATGAGAAAGATTCTGACACAATCGATGATGATTCAAATTAGCGATCATCCTCAAGTTTTCCCAAGAAAAAAAAAAACAAATACCCGTACACTGTTAAAAAAAAAAATGTTCCAGGAGGTCCACTATAATTTTTTTTTGTTCATATTGACGCGCGTTTTGTTAGTTAAAACAACATTATTTTAACTAACAACAATGAATTTAGGTTGTTTTATTAGAAACTTAGCCCGTTTTAGCCAAAAAGCTCATCACTTTTTTGCGTGAGGCACGCGATCGCCTATAGTTTTTTTTTTCTTTCTTTTTTTTTCCACGAAAAAACCAGCAATCGGATCGGGTATGCAATAGTACATTTCGATACGAGTTCGGAAAGGCTTTTTTGACGAAACGAGAGGTTTACGGCACGAGCCGAAGGCGAGTGCTATAACGAGTTTCGTCAAAAAGCCTTTACGTACAAGTTTCGGACATTATTTTTCATCATGAGAGCCGAGAAATCACGACGAAGTTGCGATTTTGAGGTTAGAATGCTGAAAAGATATTTTCACATCTTTGAGGTCAAAACAGTATGCTTTGCAATTTCAATCAAACTCGATGGAGTCGTTCGGCTGAAACCATGTTTACGAGAAACGTGGACGATTTTGCACTGGGACGCTGCAGATACCGAAAAAATCTTCAAAAATTCACCAAATTTTAATTGACAACCATTAGACTGTATTTCAGAGATCAATGTTGTAACTTAAAAATTGACGAATTTAGCGAACGCCGTTTCTAGACCGGAAATCGGATCTACTCCCCAATGAAATGTGCACATCTGCGAGGTAATAGAAGTATCCTCTGCAAATTTCAACAAAATCGGTTCAGCGGTATGTAGGCTGAAACCGTGTTTACAAGAAGTTGTGGGGTCACATACACATCACTCTTGAAAATATACTCAAAATCGACTACCCAGGTGTCGCCAAAACGTGCTCTCTATATGATTTTAGAACTTTTACTCGATTCGAGGTTTTTTTGCAATAGCGAATGTATAATTAGGCACTCCGTTTTCAACGATCGTGGCTAGAAAAACTGTTAAAATTACTAAAAAAATTATAGTGGACCTCTTGGAACATTTTTTTTTTTTTTCTAACAGTGTAGAACTGTCAAAAAGATTTATCGATTGATCGATATAATTATCTGGATCATGAACACTGAAATTTTCATTCCTCAAAGGTAAGAAAGGCAAACAGTGAGGGTACTGCTTTGGGTTTTCTCAGACGTTTTTGCAGCAAAACCTCTACGTATAGGTATAAAATATACAGGATCGAAGAGTATTCTATCCTGATTCGTGGACGAAAGGCAAGAGAAAAAGGAATAAAATAGGATAGGATATAAGATATATAAATTCGAGTGGAGTCGAGTCGCGATTTATCGTGTATGAAGAAATAAAAGGAGTTACCAAATGACCGTGCGGCATACGAGTATACATATATAGTATATATACAGTCGAAGGCTTAGGCCGAAAGAAGTATTAGTAGGTATAGGGTTGATGATGAGGGAACAGAACTCCACCCTTCGGGTATATAGACGCGAGGAAGATATATCCACCCCTTACGATAAAGAAGATAAACACGAGTCGAGGGGGTCTCGAGACCCCGACGTTCGACGTATCGTAGGTACCTATACATATACGCATATATATCTATATGTATATATACATAGATATACTTACATACAACCTAAACACATACGAACGTTATAACATGTATATATATGTCAAAGGGGTTCCTTGGAGGCAGGAAATGAAATCACGTGTTCCAGGTTAATTAGTTTCGCGTCTAACACCGCGAACGCGACGACGTCGTCCTCCCATACATATACAATATATACGTATATATATACGTCACGGTATTTAGTACTTCAAGTATTTACTGTATTCGGTTGTATATTAACGCGAAACGGCATAAGTTTTATGAGAAACGTCAAGGAAACGAAGCGATAAAGAAAGAAAGAAAGAAAGAAAGAAAGAAATAGGAAAAAATTAAAATAACCAGAGAAAGAAAAAGAGAAAAAAAAACAAAATAAAAAACGATTCGAAAGATTTTAAATACTCATTCAACGATCAATTTATATTTATTACGCATCCCAGCCACTATAATACTAAAACGTCAGACTTGAAGAACCTTTCATCACTCGCCGCAGCCACCACATTTATATACGGACCTCCAACGATTATAGTGCAGAATCATCGTTATATGCACACGCCGATGATGGATCGAGTTTCAAGTACCTACCCGGGCTACAAGTAAATCGTTTCAATTGAACCAATAAATTCATTCTCTCGTTTTCTTCATCGCGTCTCCTTTGTTTTTTTTTTCCTCTTTCTTTAACGTGAATGTACAATTTTTTATTCGGGTGGGGGGATTGAAATTCCGAATTTTGAAAGCTGCGGAAGGTCAAAATTCTGAATTTTTGTACTATACCGACTGACAGTTTTTAGAAAGAATATTTTCCCGAAAGCTGTCTACGTAGCCAATTTGTAAAATTCTGAATGGAAAAACACCGAAGGTTCAAAATCCCCCAATAGCTAAATATCGATTCGAAAGGCCAAAACTTCGAATCTCGCGGAATTCGCGAAATGCAACGTCGTTTATATGACAACTTAATTGTCACGAGCTTCCCTTAAATTTGCGGATATTTGGACTTTCTATGAGTTTTGAACTTTCGGATCATTGAGCCATCTGCATTTCGACCTTTCGACATTTCCAACTTCTGAACTAAATAACGTCTCTATAAAAACTCAGAATTCGCATCTAAAATAAATTCGGAATTTTGACCTTTCGGAATTTCAAGAATCTGGAACTTTAATCCCGCTCCTTTTCATTTATCTTGTATAGAAGATTGAGTCTTTCTCCAAAACTTTTTTTTTTTTTTTCTTATGATTTCATCTAGTTCAGCTATTTTCAGATACACTGGTCTATTTTATTTACGAATCACGAGCCCGGAAGCTTGAATCCTTTCCGAGAATCCATATAAACGTGTACATATTGATATAGAGTTGGAAACGAGAAGAGTTGGTTGGTTTCGATTCGGTTCGAGTATTTCTGATCGATTGATTGGTAGCGGCATGGTGGCAGGAGTGCAGCACGTAGGTATAGCATAAGCGGTGGTTAGGTAGGTAGGTAGGTAGGTAGGTAGGTTCTAGATAGGTATAGGTTGATAGGTAGGAAGGTATAGAGGTAGGTATAGGCATTACTATAAAGCCAGCAGGATCGGCGATTGCAAGTCACGGTGAAAGCGCGCCTTCTCATATTTCAATACCTAGCTGGTACCTACCTATAGATCTAACAATAATCGTGATTCCCGCAGGACGATATCGAGACCCGCGGTAACGAGTCATTCACGCGGATACAATCGCTCGCGAAATATCCTTTCTCTTATAAATGAAGAATTTTCAAAATCGACGAATTTCATTACCTCGTGCCTAACAATAGAAGCTCTACCAATCATCATTCGCTATTCGATACCATCCGCACCCTGTACACAGGTTACTTCAGAATTCCTAACAAACCCCTCATACAGGATCGATTCGCTTGTCGGAATCGAAATCGAAATTTCCTGATAAATTAATCACTTTCTGTCCTTCAGCTTTTTCATTTCTTTAACGAAATACGATAATTTCCTTCATTTTGAAATTTCATTACTATGAAGAAAAAGAGTTAGTACGATTAATTTTTGTTTTGTTTTTGTTTTCATCGCTTCTCAATTATTGTCAAAAATGGTCGAAAATAATTTTACTTGTATGCTAATTAAAATTGTTTTTTTTTTTTGTTCGTTTTTTCTTTATATATCTTGTTGTCAATGTGATAAACAAAAAATGGCGTTTTTTCTTCGTAAGGGCTGAAGAAATTTCTATATCTTGATTTCGACGAGGATTGATAACTTTTTATTTACCAGAGAAATAACCCCATACCCGAATGATTACATGGCAACTTCCAACTATTATACAATCCATGTAGATTCTATTCGCGATGTGCCACCGCAGCAGTTTTGCTTGTCGATAATTAGCGGATAATTTGGCGCATACCGAACGGATCTATTCTCAAGAGTTTTATCCACATTTCCTCGGTTACCTACTCTGTACGTGCCTGATAAATCTACTAGGTATATAATAATATATATTTTTATATACGGTTAAAAAAGTAAAAATATGGAAATAAATCCCTACAGGTACGAATCTGCTTCCCTGATTCTATATATCAACGGTAACGGTTTTGGAGTTGAATAAGACCGCTGCAGCAATGCAACGCGCTTGGTGCTTCGAATGAATATCGAGCTGCGTCGCAGTTCGTAAAGCTCGAAAAATCTCGATTATTCGATATGCAAAAAAACATATACAAAAAAAAAATAGCATTTTTTTTTCCTCGCCGTTACCTAATTGAAAACTTGCGAATCGGTATAGAGCTGGCAATTCATTTTGGTTACTTTTCTCTTATTATTTTTATTTAAAAAAATTTTTTTCGTTCCTTTTTTCTCATTGCTATATACATTAAAAGAATCATAAATTCCAGTGTGCATGGTTTCGAATTTCACCGACCAAATTAAACCCACTTGGGATTTTTTTAGGATTAAAGGAACGAAGAGAGAGAGAAAAAAAAACGAAAAAATCGAACACCTGGTCCGGAATAAACTCTTCAACAATTTCGTATCGAAATCAGAATCTCGATTTATAATAATTTTGGTCGATTTCATTTCGATGTATAACGCTCTTGTTCAATGCAAAAATATATACAATAAAAACCGCGCTAGATCTGACTACAGACAATTTTTCGCTAGATCCAATTTCCTTCGATTTTTTTTTTTTTTTTTTTGATGTACCTACTGCAGGTATAATGAATAATTGATTCATCCGACGACTACTGCAACTACGGGCCATTTGATATAGTAGGTACTTTTATATTGCAAATGACAAGCAGTAACTATTGCTCTTATATTTTAAAATTTCGTCATTCATGTTCATTCTTGAATTGAACAAACTTTACAGTAAGATTTATAGCTGATAAGATTGAATGAGTAAAGCGAATCGTTGCAGTTTGATTATAGAAAGAGAAAAAAAATAACCTTTTTGGAATCGATTTCTAATACTTAAGAAAGAAACGCGTATATATAAAATCGAGTTTTTCATAAAATCCCAGATTTTTCCCGATGACCCTGAATGAAATTTTTACGAGGCTATAGTCCACCACCAAGGTATATAGATGATGGGTAATTGTTCTTACGTAACAAGCGACATTATCCGCGCAATGATTATGTTCACCGCAAGGCTTTTGCTATATACTCGATTCGAAGATAAAAATATGAAAAAACGAAGAGAGACACGAGGTAGAAGATTGTTAAATCCTATGTTTTTCTCTCTCATTTTTCGTTTTTTCCTATACATATATTCCTCCATCTTTCGGTATTTCTGTTCCTGCGGGAAAACTCAAGTATGGGCCTATACGTAGACCCACACACGCCTTCACGTTCTTATTATACATATCTCCATATCTCCGTATCTCCGTCTCTGGCTGTCTCGTGCATCGTGCCACGCGAGAATGACTTATGTAACGCCACAAATAACACTAATATGCTACCACTCGGCGCTCGGCCGGCGCGTTACGCGTACACATATATATATATATATAATACATACATATTTCTACACACCTACACATCGCCAGCTATACCCAGCCTGGGTATACCTAGTTGAGCTCGCGTTCTCTACGTCGTACGTGAGATACATAAGGCGGTAGAGATATATATATATATACTATATACTATAATTCTTACCAATACTGAAAAATTTGAACGAAAATTTACGTCGGTATGTCACAAAGAAATGAATAAATTCTTTATAATCTAAACACGTGTAATACAAGTGCACAGGACACTGAGACTCCGATGAGTGACTGCAACTTGCCAAATTCACTGATCGCGTAATGCCTCATGCCTGCAGATTTGTTATTTTACGGATGGAGGTGAAAATATTTCGAAAGATCAAAATATAGAATAGCCAATACTCCGGATTTCGAAAAAATACGAATATTAAGTAATAATGAGAGATCCGTAGACGCAGTTTTTGGAGTACTGCTTCAAAGCTTTTCTTCAATATTATACATGTACAGCATGTGAGAATTTTCAACGATCGCTATTTCAACCCTTCGTGGCCATACCTCTGTATAGAACAACTTACATGAGTGGTAAAATTTACCCAGCTGCAAGTTTCAAATGGTTGCTGTGTGAATACTATCAGTCCGATCCAGATCGAAAAAATACTGAAAACACTTTGAACATTCTAAAACATGTGTGAAAATTTGTTGTGTCAAAATTCAAATCACAACATGTTCAAATAGAAAAATCGTAAGTATACAAGGTAAATTTGTCGAAACATACAGCTTTTCACTAAAAAAAATCATAACTTTATGAATTTTCGATATTTTCGAATCAAATTTGAACTGGAATACTCGTCAGATGGGGTACTTTTAGATCAAAAAAAGTAGTGGCATAGTGCGCGTTCGAAAGCAGGTATTAATTTCACCATGTGAAGATGATAGATTTTGGAGTAGAAATGAATGGGGATTTATCTGGAAGATATAAGTCCGAAAAATCCATCTTTTCGCTAGAAAAAATCGTACCTAATGCATTTGTTAAATATTTTTTACCCAAAGTAAGGTCTGAGTAAAATTTACCCATGGTGATCACGAAGGATTCATATTCACATTGATGACCGTTCAAAATTTCGATCATTCGATATTTTGACCCCCCCACCCTGATTATACAATTCGCTATTTATTTTCGCCATTCCACACACACACACGCACACACACTATTGCGTAATGGAAAAACATCAGCGCAATTTGGAAAAATACCATGTTTCTTTCCTCTCACACGCTCTCTCTCTCTCTCTCTTTTTTTTTAATACTGTTGAGCGACAGCCAGACTAACTCTCTCTTCTTCTCTCTTTCTCTGTCCAGCCAGATTCCGTGTTCTATTTTCAAACCCAACTCGAGTCCTTAATATATCCGCGTACTCGTACGCGAAGCTCTCGAACGTGTTAGTTGCCTGGTGAGTGGATGGAAGGAATAAGGAAGGTAGAGGTTATAGGTAGGATGAGTATATGGTGCATACATGGTGGGTTATGGTGTGACCTCGGTATATCCACGTGGCGATACATCATGTGTATGTGAATCAGATATATATGGGGGATGAAGGCGTATAGGGCAGATAGAAAACCAGACGGTCGCATTGGGTGCGTAGGTATGTATACATACGTACGGTAGTATGGCTGGTGCAGCACAATTCTCTACTAACGCTATTCAATTATTGCCAATTCCAGCTGGGGCCCGGCCGGTTGGTATCCGCGAACATCGCGGTGCACAGCACCGCGCGGAAGTTGAAATTTACGTCATGCGTCACCGTTTTCCACGTATTATCAAACCGATTATAATCGAAATGGCCGATTTGTTATATTTACTTCAATTCGTAAAATGCGTATCAATCTGGCAGGTGGACAGATGCTTTTAATCCTCATTATAAAATCCCAAAAGGAGGACAAGGCGGAATTCTTCATTCTTCAATCAAATAATTAACCCTTTGTGGACACCATGGCTAAATTTGAACTAGGCCATATTTTGCAGGGTGAAAAATATTCAAGAAATACATCAACTACGATTTCTTTTAGTTAATTATGATTTTTATAGTGAAAAGCTGTATGTTTTGACAAATTTACCTACTTACGATTTTTTTTTTTTTGTACATGTTGTGATTTGAATTTTGGCGCAACAACTTTTCACACATGTTTTAGAATGTTCAAAGTATTTTCAGTTATACTTTTTTCGATTCCGATTGGACAGATACAGTTTCCATGTGGCAACCATTTGAAACTCGACTGGGTAAATTTTATCCAGTGTGACTACTGAGATATTTTACAGCAAGGTGTGGCCACGAAGGGTTAACTGAAATGGGGAGTGCGAAGTGGAAAATATTGCAGACATTCAAAAGGAAGATAAAAAAAAAAAAAAACTGACCTCTGTTCAAATGTCGATTACTCCATAGAAAAAAATTGTAAAGCGTTAATTGTTCAAATGTCATAGACTATCGAATCTCCCGTGTCGATTCATAAGTCTGAGCATTGTTCGAAAAATTCCAAAACCGAAATATCGCTCCAAATAGGATGAAAAACGTGAGATTTTTGTAGATTCTGCCATAGCTCAACTTCAACTGGTCACCATTCAGTTGACACTCATGATAAAATTTCAAGAAAACTACCACACAACAGTCAAAGTCTGACGGGTACCAAGCCCATTCAAAATTAGGAATATTTCGAAAATTTCATCAGCTACAAGTAATAATCGGTGATAAGCTGATCTCGGCTACAGGTAGCGTACCAGCTAAAAAGGTTTAATCTCAAGATAGTAGATAGTAAAAAAAATAGTAGTTCAGTGGATTATGTATACCGCTAATTTCGATGCAATTTTTCACATCAGGAAATAACCCTTTAAAATGCTCGAATCAAATTCTGAAACACCCAGTACATAAAGATATAAAAACGCCACATATGTTGAGAGTATCACGTATCAATGGTATCCGAAAAAATTTGATCAACGCGGGAATTTCGATTTTTTTTTTTTTTTTTTTTTTTGTAAAAAAAAATGATATTTCGGTACCCAGACTGTTAAGGTCTTTTTTTTTGTCACTTCATTGTTCAACTTTGTGTATGAAAGCGGTTGTTTCACCAGTTTGGAATAATATCCGATGTATGAACCATACATTTTTCGCGTTAATTGGAACGATATTGTTCGCATAGGACAGCCATTTGGAAACGACTGGAATCATCCGGATCCCGAGTGGCTGCAGGGAGGGTTTAAAAAATAATTGGAATGCTCATGGAAGTTTTTTCAAACGATGAAGCTATACTTGGGTATATGTAGAAGCATTGGGAGTAATATAGGTAGGTATACCTACGTACATACAAGTATACTAATAGTAATAAATTATTTCCCTTTGAAAGGGAAAAACCCTCGTTCAATGACAACGACATTTCTGAATTACGATCTTCAAGGATTTCCAGACTTCAGTGTGTCTTCTATCCCCAAATTCAAAACGAATCCTGCATACGACGCGTCAGATTTGAAATAACTGCACATCACGTATGACTAAACGATCATCGAATCATGCAGCAGCGTAACACATGCGGATGAATGAAAAAGTTGACCACCGGGTTGCTAATAATATGAGGTTGAAATTCGTAACGTTAACGTAACAAAATAATCGGAAAAGAATTCTGTATCTCGTGATTTTAACGGTTAATTAAAACAGCAAAATACAGTGTACCTATAATTTATTCCTAAGTAATTAAAACACATGTATCTAGACCTCGCGAATTTCACATGTTCAACAACCTTTTAGTAATGAAATAGTAAATTTACTCCGAAAATTCCGTTACATTAAGCTGATATGAATAAAATGAAACATATATGCTTATGCTCATATACTTCTATATACTTTGACTGTACAGAATTGTGTATGGTGAAAGCACATAGAAGTATTATAAGCATAAGCATATGCTTCATTGTCTTCATACTATAGTGATTAACGTTACGAACTTTGACGTCATCAAATAATTGCGCGAGTTACCTAATTCAAGTCTACGGATGTTATTCCTTCCCATGTCTCACCTTCTTCTTATTCTTCATCTTCTTCTTCTTCTTCTATTTCTGTTTCTTATAATTTTCAACGGAACGATAACATGCCCACGTTAATTTTCACTTGATAATTAACCCCGTTATACAAATACACGCGAGTATGAGTATACTAATTGTCTGCGCCTATCTTTCATCCTTCGGCATACATATATCCATGTGCGTATAATATAATATGGGCTAATTGTAAAACTTCTTTATGTATGCATATCTCTATAAGTATATATAGTTAGATTTTTGTAAATATATGGATCAATTTTTCCTCAACGTTCGTGTTGTTCAACACAATTTCAGAGCCGTACACTCTTTCCTTCATAATGGATGACTATATACATACGTTCGTGACGCAATCTAACATATAAAGGTATAATATAATATATGCGCGCGTTGAACCGGATATTGGACGGAATGGCTATTTTTCTGGTTTTTTTTTTGTTTTTTCTTTCAATTGCCATTCAATAACGACTACGCTTTATATACTATACACCAAAGAATTACGTAAAGCTTGTGATCGAATTGAATCTTTGTCAATGCTTTCCCCCCCCCCCCCCCCCCCCCCCCCGTCCACCTCTCACACCCCCGACGTCACGTATACCTCATGCACACACACACGTGTATGATACGAACAACAACAACAACAAGTAGAAACCCCCACGTGGGATCCACGGAAGAGGAGGATAAAAAATATACGAGGGCTAAGTTTGTTGATGGTCCACAAATTTCAACCCTTGGAAAAGAAAAATAAAACAATCGTACAGCAAGAAAACTTGTGGCTTATATGTGTGTATGAGAATTTAATGCATAGGTATTCATTTTGTTTATTTATTCGCGGATAATATTAGAAATGAGTTATAATTGAAATGGAATTGTTCTTACCTGGACTGGTCTGCCAAGATAGACCACCGATGAACATTTTCCTAGAAAAGAAAGATGAATCCATCAGCACACACCATGGTCTGGTTCCAAAACCGTTGACGGGAAGATCGGAGAATGTAATAAGCATTTGCGGATGTAATAGCATGTGTTTTCCTCTTTATTCTTTATTTGTTTATTCATTAATTTCTTGTTTATTTCATCCATATTATAATTATTACTTTTGTTGTTGTTATTATTATGATTATCAGGCCCGCTTATACTACCACCCCTGGGCAAGATCTCCGTTTTCTCTCGCCAGGTGTCACCACACTTCAATCATAACTGAACAACATTTTTTTCCCCCTTTTTCTTTTTTTCGTTTCTCCTTTTCTTTTTTCTGAAGACAACGTATAGAACGTGGTATAGGAGATGGTGAATTTATATAGGTTTACAATTGATGAATGAAGAGTAGAGACAAAATTATAACGAACAAAATCAACTCTGAAATTAACGAAACCGGTTTTGTGTGTGTGTTTTTTTTTTCAATTTTGGGTTTTTTAGTATAATTTTTTATTTTGATTGATCGATCATCATTATATAAAGGATAACTGGAAATCACTTGTAAATTAATTTTTGTTTATATAAATCACCGTGACACACGCAATTCTCTATGTCTCGCAAGCCCACGCTCTTCTCTATACTTATTTAAATATACCGTATACGTGCATGTTACAGGATTATAGAAAGAAAGAAAAAAAAAATCACAAAGAAGGTTTTTCATTTTCCCTTGGGGTCAGTTTTTGGAAAAATCAAATCACGGGTCTGGGAGGTTTGAGAGGAAAAGTTTCACCCTTATAATATGTATCTATAAATCTAGAATCTATAAAAAAGAATGAAGTATACCGATTTACACATCAATTCATTGACACAAAGCTTCTTCCATAATACGTATAAGAAAGTTGTCAAATTTCTATCATTTGTGAAAAACATATTTGGAAACGGAGTCGACGTAAGAAAAAAAATATATAAAGATAGGAAAAGAAATAAAAATCAACAATTTGGAGATAAATTTGTTTCCATAAATGTAGAAGAAAAAAATTTAAAAAAAATAAAAATAAAAGGCAAGAAACACGAAGGGGAATGTATACGGAACGGTTTGCGGCGGGGCTGCGCGGAGAGAGACGAACTTTATCACGTGGGGGGGTATTTAAATATCGATCTTGCGGCGCCGAAGGCCAACGCGCGTTACCAGCGGAATTCGCGATTCTTTTTCGCGCTGATTCCATTGCTTTCACTGTTGTTGCTAATTTTTCTATAATTACTACCCGTTTACACTGTTTATTCGTACTTCTATATTATAATCTTCTACACACCCCAAGCAAGTCAATAATAATACATGTGTATATATACTTATACATACGTACATATGTACGTATAGATAAGTATTTGGAATACATACACATGATATAATATATATGACACATATAAACACCGGACGAGGGAAGAAACGATTTGTATATTGTAGGTATGTACGTATCTTACGGTCGAACAAACACGAAGGCCCGCCATTCATCGTTTAGTAGGGATTTCATTAATTGACAAGAATCTAAGACGCGTGTTGTGAAGATATCGGGTATGCCTATATACATGTAGCATATAATACGTATCAGACGTACGCACACCGCGAGTATACGGTATTTACGACACGGCGGACATCCATTACACGTGCTCGCCCCACGTAAAGGGCTTGCGGCTGACGACGAGGGGTGGCGGTGGACGGGAGACGGGAGACGGGAGACGGGGGTTGCGCGTGTACGCAGGTATCGAAAGAGAGAGAAAGAGAGAGAGAGAGAGAGAGAGAGAGACGGAGAGATGTATAAAAGATGACAAGAAAAACGTTTGCGGAAATTTCATTTAAGAACAAAAACAGAAGAAAAAAAATCAAATCAAATCAAATCAAAATTCCTACGAATGATGGAAAACTAGAGATAGAAAAAAATAAAATAAAATAGAAAAGAGAGAGAAAGAGAGAGACTGGGCTGGAGAACACGGCGAATTGAGTGCCATCGAGTAACAATTAACGTTGGATAGGAAATTAAAACTCATATATTTATTAATAATATATTTATGTTTTGGCAATTTATTTCGAAAAAACAACCACTGTTTCATATCTATATAGATATATATATGCGTATATATCTACATATTATATATATATATGTATATGACAAACTTTTCTTTCCTTTTTTTTTCTTATCTTTTCATGTTTCTTTCTCGTTCGAAAAACTTAAACACCATATATAATAATTTCATTGACAAATCACCATATTATTATGAATTAAAAAAAAAAAAACTGAACGTAATATACGTACGTACGCACGTGTATGGTATACATATATGCACATGTATATCAATATATATATGTATCTATATATAATATATATCGCACTAATCTTCATTAAATACATATATACATGAAAGCAGATATTGTATACATATGTACGTATACATACATACGTATGTCGCATATAGAACACTGGAAAAAACGAAACACGACTTTTTTTCTGTTTTTTTTTTTTAATACAGGTAGGGGTTGGGGGTTGGGGCGAGGGAGGCTCACACTGCCGTCTCATGGTTTAAAGATCTTTGAAAATTATTTTTTTCTTCATTATTAATTTCTTTTCTATAATGAAAATATGGAGATAATATTATAATTATTTTTTCTATTTTATCAACGGATCGAATAACCGGTTCGTTTTAGTACATCGGTAATGGATATAATACAATATACATATATATGTATGATATTATATGTATTATATGTATATAATATATACGATGAAAATGTATTAACATTATGAATATTTAACTCGTTTCGTACCCTGGATCATTCGGAACCTCGGCGGGCGATCCGCTGGCAACAATCTCCTGACTTTGGGGCTCCATCACGATTTTACCGATAGAACAGGGTAATTTGGTTTGTTTTTTGTTTTTTTTTTTGTTCCTTTCTTTCGCTGTCAATGCGTCTTATTCTTTTTTTATTTTTTCTCTTCTAGTACTCGGGATTGGGATATTTCCTTGTTGTTATTGTTGTTATTATTATAACTAACAATAAGTCAGTAACCCGGTTCGATGATGCAATGGACTCTCGAGATCGGTCAGAGTCAATCGTCAGTCGGATGAGAGGGGAAGGTGGGGGGTAGGGAAATGACAATTTTTCGGGGTAGGTGTCGACGACGTGTCTGAGACTATGAGACGATCAAGATATTGTGAATGAACGATGAGAGAGGAGAGTGAATCAGAGTGAGCTATATATATATATATATATAGCGAGAGAGAAAGAGAGGGTAGTCGGTTTTCTCGATGATAAGAACAATTGACAATTGACAATATTGTGTCAATTGCAGAAAATCGACGACTAAAAGGGATATTGTAATTGCGTAGACTGCGGCGAATTTCTTTAATTTTTTTATTTTTTTTTTTTTCTTGTGTGTTTTTTTTTTTTCTTTTTGGTTTTTGGTTGTGGTGATATATATTTTTTTTTTGTTTTTTGTTCTGTTGTTTTGGTACGACGCGCGGTCCTCTCTACTACTGACTACTATAAACTAAGAGACGGAGGTTACGTGGTTGCGACGCGACTGCTGACACGGGCGGCGGCCGGTTCTCGTACGTGCGACGCGCTCTGTGAGACGTTCAACGCGACACTGCACTCGCGGAGCGGGGCGGGGGTTTCCCCGAGGAGAGGGGTGAAGGGTATGCGGCGGCGGTGGTAGTGGGAAAACCGTCGTGGGGGCGGGAGACGACGGGGCAACTTTGGCCGGCAACCCCGCCAACGGAGGGAGAGAGGTGTAACGTTGACGCGGGAGGGAATGAGAGAGAGGGAGAGTAGAGGAGAGGGAGAGAGAGACACCGCGGATCTAGGCGCGTTAGGAGAAGTCGAGACTCCCGAGGAGTTTCGCGCATGCGCTTAACGGGTGGACCGTGGTTACGTTTTGGTAGGGATATAGGAAACCAGCGCCGGACACTATTCAACTGACGCGAGATACCAGGCGGATTCTTACCGACCGACCGACCGCCGCGCCGTCGATTCAAAAGAGCCTCTCTTCTCTATATGATGCCCTGTTACATAGTCGCGATGCCGCGAGGCCGCGAGACCGCGAAGCCGTCAAGCTATACTATACAAACGTCGTTGCAATACCCGCGATGGACCCACGCGGCTGTAGCTTATACTCCTTCCACTCCTATATGTATAGGTACTTATACGTACGTGACTTCGGCGTTTATTTATATGTATTTATTATGTATGTAATATGTACATACTCGACTCCATCCACCTACCCCACCTGACTACGTACAACGTGTACAGGTGTAACACACCTTCGTCGACAACACTGTTTACGAATCATCCCGCTTCATTCAGAAATACTTGCACCAGACTGCCGAGCCCCGAGGTGGTTGAAGCTACTTTCAAACATCGTTGTCATCGTGTCGCACTGCAACTTCGGTACTTCTTTATCAAATTCGGTTATATTCTCGCCCCCCGACAGCACTTTTGACTTTGTGTTTCCTTCTTTTTGTTTCGTATATTATTTGATTGTTTTGAGGATTTCATGAGGATTTTAAACGCGCACGTAAGGACTGCAGATTATACACAATCGTAGTTTATTTGTTTGTTCGAAGTGCCGATTGAACATGCACGAAATTCATATAGAAATCAAGAGAAAATCAGAGGTCTTTCAAATGATCGGACAACAACTGGAAAAATAAGAGGATTGTATAATATCTATGGACGAAAACCCGAGGAAATTTATGAGAACGAATTAAAATTGAATTGTATTGCTTGCGACCTTCGGCTATAATAAATGGCGTCCGTTGATAAAATCCTTTTTTCCTGTACAAGAAAACCCGGAAACGTCGAAAAACTTTAATTTCGTGGTTTACGATGGACACTCTGTCCTACGTTGTATATTTTGGAATTTTATGATTTTCAAATATACCTGGCTCGTTTTCTTCACAAATGTTAAGTTTTTCTAATTTTTCTTCTGCAAAGATTCATTTAGTCTTCCGATGTTCGTTTTCATCGAATACTCATTGGTGCTTCTGTGTCGGGATTCCGGATTCAAGTACCGCAGTTCCCAATAATCATATTACTCAGATTACAAACACACCCTCTGAGCGATGTATATTAAAGAACCGAGAAACACAAGCTCAAATCCTGACTGACAATGAGCCGTCAAATAACAACTATTACAGAGATTTATGCACGAAGATCAGGGTTAGGCGTCAAAACGAAACGAAAAACTTTGGACAACGAACTTTTTTCTATATGTTGTACATACACATACGTTTCAATAAAGTTGAAATGTTCGAAAGAAAAAGTGCTTTTCCGAAAACATTTTGCTTCTGCATTTAAGGCAATTTTTTATAAATATTTTAAATCTCAATTTCGATTTCTGTATACCTGTATACTGTAAATAATACGAAGAACCAAACTTCATTTGTTTCTAAATTTTATTTGCAATTTTCCTTGCAACAAATATCTAACAAACTGACCTAAAAACTCCCCAAATTCACCAATTTTCACTTTCTGATATCCTGTCGAAATGAACGTACAACAGTGTTGTTTTTTCCCCTCAATTGGTTGAATCATTGGGCAAATAAACTACTTCAACTAATGTACTACCATTAATATTATTATTATTATTATTATTAGTATCAGTATTATTGTCATAAATATCGAGGGCTAGGAACCAGAATGGCGTATCCCTAAAAAAAAAAAAAAAAAACGAGAATTTCAATGGATCTATAGGATCTATAAGTCCTTAGCCTTCGATATGAGTTACTAACAATCTATACCTATATTACACATCACGGTTCGGATGCGATCGTCCGGTCGATTGATTTACCTTGCAATTCATATATATTCTGCTTGCGATTATAAGAAGGGCAAGAAATTAGCGTCACCCCAGCTTGTGCGTAATTGTCGTATAAGTTCTGAACCACTACATTACCTATATACATACTTTAACACTTATAGGTTTTACAGGCTGGCTAATTCCCCGAAGGATTGAAGAATTACTTTATCTGGCTCTCGCTCTCTCTCTCTCTCTCTCCTCATTCCTTCTTCGCTTAATATATCTCAACAACTCCTTCGCGTCCTTCCGATAACGTGGCCGTGGGTATGTATTTCGGCCGACCGTTAACGGTCCTACTCTCCTGTTACCCGGCAGCGGGGCGTCTGTCTGATCACGAACGGGCACCCGCTACTTCCCGGTTCCCGCGCATCACCGTCTGACGCTACCACGGCCCACATCACTTGCTGGAATCTCATGCTACGCTGTTATCACTTGAACCGACGAAGCCTCGGAAGAGCTTGCGACGTCGTTTTCTGTAATACCGAACAATCGTTATCATTACATACCACGCGCTATCCCCTACGCATATTTCCTTATATTCCACATCCCATTTTCATCCATGATTAGGACTGATCAGATGCTAGATTTCATAGGTACGGTAGATTTCGAGTTGTTCGGATAAAACGAAATTTAATTGACAAAAAAAAAAAAAAAAATTGCTTTATTGATATCTCGAGAAAGAATCTACGGATTTTAACCATCTTAGTCTCAATCGATAAAATTTGCTCCAATTCGAATCTGATTAAATTCTCGCGTTAGTCGATTCGATAGTTCGTAGGTTATGCGAGGCATTCAATTCTTCCTTACCCTAATATTTGTTAAAACATAATCTCAGTATTCAAAAATTCCAAAATTTCTATACGAAATTAGAATGAATTGTTCAAAAATATGTACACGTCATAGTTTTTCGGGTCGATGAGCCCGAGCGTGAAATGAATATCAAAGATTCCAAATCACGGATTAGGAAATTACCTTCTCGCTTGTATTACAGTCCTTTTTTTATCGGTCAAATTTTTGATCCAAGGGATACTATTTTTTACAGCTGAAAAAATCTTGGCGGGAAATTCCCGATTCTGTATAATAAAATGAATTAGTATTTCTCAGATTGTATTGACAGATAGATAGATTGTATTGGATTGACAATTCTCGGTTATATCCGTATATTATACACATCCTATGTATATACTACAGAAGACTGAGACGAATAGGTAATGCGCCCGTATTACATGCCAATAAAACAACTCAATAGATCCAAGTGATATACGTATGTACAGAGAGATGTAGACAGAATGAGACGGTGTCCGTATTATATACGTCGGTACTGCCGGTAGTCACGTGCGGTCCAAGCTGATGACGACCCAAAGGAGCATCTCCTGCCAATTGCCGTTCAGGGAATTTCCGTTTTCCCGCACCCGGTATAGGTATATATAAGCATATAACCATGAGTTAACGGAAACGAATAGACGTGTATGCACCTATATATAATTTGAAAACCTGACATACATACATTAGGTAACCCTTTTCATTTTTTTTTTTTTTTTTTTCATTTTATTTACATTTTCAATTTAAAATATATATACATATAGCCGTGTGTAATAGGTACATACGTCGTTTATATCGGTAAATTTTTTCTCCTCGTCCAAGACCTGTGTATGTATACGGGGAATTCCACGCGAACTCCACCAGTCCCGAAACGTCGACTTTTTTTAAATGACTGATTTTTTTTTCATGGGTTATACTACTCAAAATAACTTACCCCTATTTGGCTGGTTTTTTTTTTTTCGTCTCACCGTTCCGATGAAACGAAATTTGGGAATATCACGGTTTTTTCACGATTTTCATATTTTGAGCAGCTCTAACTGCAAATTTGTTAGCCGAATCAATATAGTTTGTTGAAAATGATTCGTCTAAAATAGTTTTTAATGCGAATCAACACCAAAACCCCATTTTTTCATGAAAAAGACCCGTTTGATTTTTATCGAAAAATTTCACAAAATTCCTGACTGAAAGACAAAATTTTTAAGACTTTTTGGAACTTAGGCCGATTTTTTCTTCAGAAGTTATGAATCATTTAGTGGCCAAGATATCGGGCCGCGTGGCTGCCCTTTCGCCGTACCGATATTTTAGCCACAATAACAATTCATAACTTCTGAAGAAAAAATTGGCCCAAGTTCCTAAAGGTCTTGAAAATTTTGTCTTCCAGTCAGGAATTATGTGTAATTTTTCGAAAGAAATCAAACGGGTCCATCTAATGAAAAAATGGGTTTTTGGTGTTCATTCGCATGAAAAACTATTTTCGGCGAACCAAAAATTTGAAAAAAATATTTTTCAAATAGCTCACTTAAACCAAGAAATTTTGTTCAATGAACTATTTTGATTCGGCTAACAGATTTGCAGTTACAGCTGCTCACAATATCAAAATCGTGAAAAAACCGTGATATTTCCAAATTTCGTTGTATCGGAACGGTGAGACGGAAAAAGAACAGCCAAATAGGGGTAGGTTTTTTTTTAGTAGCATAACCCGTAAAAAAAAAATAAGTCATTATAAAAAAGTCGACGTTTCGGGACTGGTTTGCTCGCGTGGAATTCCCCATACACAAGATACGAACACGAGATGGATAGCGTAGAAAATAAGAAAAATTGAAAAAACTAGAAAGAGAGAGAAGCAAAGAGAAGTCTGAAGAAAAGAAATGACAAAATAAAAAAAACCACAGACATATATACACAAGAAAATAATAATAAAAAAAAAAAAAAAAAATGTAAAAAAAGCGTATTAATTTTCGCTAACGACCCACCGTCTCGGCTCTCGACAATGGCGTACGACAAACGCGTATAATAATGAAGAGAAATGGCGAACGATCGGCATCGCAGCACGAAGTGCGAGGGATCGAATAAAGGGGATGAAAAGGAGGTGAAGAAGAAGAAGAAAAAATGGAAAAAGAAAAAGAAGAAGAAAACGACTTTCAGAGAGTATTCGACTTCAAATACATACCTTCGAGTAGAGAAATTTCGATCCAGTGTCTATACCCCTTGAGCCCAGCAAAATGGGTGTACGTACTTCCGGTTGTAATATACATATATATATGGCTGATTCTCAGAAAAAATCGAAATTCATGTCCTCAATGATTTCTGTGAAACGGGATCGTAAGTTACAGAGAGTTCTATTTTTTCATGAAAGTACTTCACTAGACGTAGCAAATTATCAAACAAATTTATTTATTTATTTACAAATGGAAAATATATATTCAAGTAAATACCCCAAAAATCATTCCCTCATCGTGTCCCAACCAGCAAATTCAAAGAGATTCATTAACTTAATACGAATAGTTTCTTACAAACTGTTTGCTTTCTTATTTTTTATTGATTTATGATAGTACTAGCTATACACAAACGTCTGTATAATTTCAAAACGGCAAACGCAAAAAACACAGGATGTATTTTTAAAGACGTCCTTAAAAACCGTATCATTCCCTCACAGTTTTTTGACAGTGGGATTGCAGCATAATTGAGAATGGTATCGAACGCGGACTTATTGTTTTTAGAAGTTGGCAACATCGATATTGAAAAGATACGCCAAACTAGGCTTTAGATGATGAGCTGCTTTTGTTTCAACTATTTTAAGAGGAAATTTTTCCAAATGGACACTTTTATTGTCATTCCCTCACACCGTGTTATAAACAGGGAAGCAGTTATTTATATACCATTGATCATATATTTGTACCGATGAAGTATTGTACAAGGGCATCGAAAAGTAAGGTCAGGCTTCCTACTTAGATGCAATAATGTTCCGTTTCGTCATTCCCTCACAAAAATTTTGGATTCGGATTATATTTCTAGGTAAATATAGCAGAATTATAGTTGCTTGGCTTGAATCAGGGTGACGTATGTAAAAAAAATGGCAAGAAATGAAACATTAACGATAACAGAAGCCAAATTGAAGTAAAAAGAGTAAAGAGTTGGAAAAAAATGTTCCAGGAGGTCCACTATGATTTTTGTGTTGATATTGACACTTTTTCTAATTGAAACGATCGTTGTTAGTTGAAATAATGTTTTTTCAACCAACAAAACGTTTCAAAATTAACACAAAAATTATAGTGGACCTCCTGGAACATTTTTTTTCCAACTGTGTATGACAAAAGGCAACGAGAAACAAGGAGAAGTTGTCTTGAACCACCTCATTCCCTCTTAAACTCAAAAAAGTTGGGAACCACTATAATGTGTTAGTCCATTAGGATATGTACTATCAAATTTACACACAAAAATGGATAATAGTTGAAAAAAAAATTTGGTCGAAATAATCAAGTCATTTTTCGATTTTTTCTGAGAACCAGCCATATAATATATTATATATATGGGGCTGTCCACGTCAATTCACCTAAGCCTCCAGACCACACCATCTTCGATTCGCCCCGTGATTTTTTATATTGTTGTCCTTGGTCTAAAACATTTTCCTGGATTTTTTCCAATTTTCCAGACCCAGCTTTTTTGAGTTATAATTTTTTATAACTCAAAAAGAAGGACCATTTTTTAAAATCTCAAAAAATTCTTAAAAATCTTCTACCTGACGTAAAACAGTTTGCCGTTAATGAGAATGTGAAACACATTTTTGTTATTTTTTTTTTTTTTTGAATTTTCAAAATTAAAAAAAAAAATTTTTAAATAAAAAAATGCGCTGTGGACGTGAAACGTGGTTTGGGAGACATAAAATGATGTGGAAAATAATGTTCAGATAGATATTCATATTTACCTCTTGTTCATTGCTTACAAAGTTTTTTTTTTTGTTTTTTTTTTCAAAGTGTCTCTTTCAAGGCATTTTGTTATTTTGAAAATTCTAAAACAAATATAACAAGAATATGTTCCACATTTTCACTAGCGTGAAACTGTTTTACGTTGGGCAGACGATTTTTGTGAATTGTTTCAGATTTTATCAAATGGTCCTTCTGTTTGAGTTACAAAAAATTATAACTCAAAAAAGCTTGGTCTGAAAAATTTGAAAAAATTCAGGAAAATGTTTTAGACCAAGGACAACAATATAAAAAATCACGGGGCGAATCGAAGATAGTGTGGTCTGGAGGCTTAGGTGAATTGACGTGAACAGCCCCATATATATTATAACAGGTGGATTGACGAATTAGCGACGCAGGAGACAAAAGCATTGGGACCGGGTATAAACTGTAAACCGTAGACGATGAAAAATTAACACTGTCGAATTGATCAGCTGAGGGGGCAATCAGGTAATTGAGTTGATCGATGAATTTAGCTGATGTTTGACCCAGGAATTGTACAATCCGATTTCGAGGGAACAGGCCATAAAACTTGTTCCCGCGTAAACTGGAGCTGCATTTCAGTCCTCCGAGCGCAATCCGGGCAAACAAAGCGTCGTTGTAATTCGATATGCTGCAGGGTAGAGTGCAGGAGAGCGTTAGGGACTCGCTCGTATATAATTCGGGCGACCTGAACGTCGAATGAAAATAATAATAATTGAGCAAAAAGAATACTGAATAAAAAAAGGAAAGGAGAAATATCCGCAAAAAAAGGATGCGGAAGAAATTAGAGGGATGCATATAGGCAAACGAACCGAACAAAGTCCCGAGTTTGGGCAGTGAATTCATATACGTAGATTTTTGTTCAAAAGGAAAAATATTTTTCAATTTTTATATCGTTTTTATATACAAATATATATTTTTTTCGTTCGGTTTTGTTTTTCAAATTATTTTGTCGGATCAACGCTCGCACAAATACGTACTCGTCACTGTTCTCTTGCTCACAGTCTGGAAGTTCAATCCAATTATTGAAATATTCGTTTAACCCATTAACGCGGTCAACCATTAAGACGAAAATATTCCGAATATTTTTTTTTTTTGTCCGATATTTTTCGCAGCTCGCTCTTTTCTCTTTTCCCAAACTACGTAAAGGGGAATGAACGCAAATCCGCTGCAATACCACATTGTATATCCGGTGAATCGCTTCGTTTACCATATTCGACAATAAATCCATGCAATGCGATTGTATGAACATCAACTATTGATCACTTCGTTAACGAAACAAAAATGAAGAGATACCTTCAAATTGTTCGATAATAATCGATAGATCAAGTGAGTTGTCTGGTTCTCGACCCAACCAAGTCTACCATGAATGAAGTCGAAATGATCGCAAAATAATAAATAAATAAATTAATAAATGATATGAGGATATCATGCAGTGTTATAGCTTTAACGATGTTCTGTACTTTGAACCCTACGTCACTATGGGTCGAATTCACCCACCTTCAAACTTTGAAGCTGAATAGCTAGACCCTCTTCAGATGTCGAAATAACTACCTTTTCTGGAACTTTTACTATTGAGCTAATTTTTTGATCAAAGTACCATATCTTGTGAGTATCGTTCAAAAATTTTGTTAGAAAAAATTGAAAAATGAAAAAGTTATGAATATTTCACTGAAAAAGTGCATTTCTGGCACATTCACATCTTCGCGAATTTTTTTTCGACACATTGACATTCAATCTTGGTGAAATCAACTTTTGGCACATATTCTATAATGATCAGAGTATGTTCCATAATTATTTGAAAAAAAAAATCGAACCGATACTATTTTCGTATTGCAGCCAATTGAAAATGCGATCGGATCGATTTGATCCAGTGTGACTATCACGTGATTCAACAGAGCGGTGTGACTATTCGGAGGGTTAAGTTAGCCAAATTGATCACATCGACAGTGCGAAACTACTGCTATAAATTGTATATGCGCAGGACTTGGTCAGTTTAGAAAATGAAACTATACTCGAAGTGATAGATGCGAATGAGGAGTGTCGGATGAGAACCACAAAGCACACATGCATACGAAGGGCGAGGATGAGGGTGAGGGTGAGAACGAAGATGTGGTTCGACACAGAAAGACACGAAGTCAGGGTCCCCTCATCTTGTGGTTCAAACACCTGTGAGCCGGGTTGTTTATTTAGGACGAGAGCATGGTCCTCGTCCGGGGGTCGGCGTTAATTGACTGGTTTTGACTTATTATCGCGTCTGCCTTACGTTTAAAAAGTAAATTATCCCCAGTGCGAAGGGATCACTCCTCGCTGCAGGTAGGCAACTCCAGGCAGGCAAACATCCCGAGATACTCTGCATGCGGAGAAAAAAAAAAAAAAAAAAAAAAAAACACTATAGGTAATGCGTTCACATGACACAGGTAGGTAACTCGTGAAGAGGAAGGTGGAAGGTGAAAGGCGATGATGTATAAAGAGTAGGAAAACAAGGAACGACTTCGTACATGTTAGTTACGTCTCTGAGAGGTTTGCTCTGCAGTGCAAGAGCCGTTTTTTAAACACTCGAAAGTTTAACATATATGTATATTATACCAGCTACGTGTCAAGTATAGATGTACATATTCCTGCCCCGTATGCGACGACTGGTCCCAGTTGCAGTCCTCGTCTGATTCGACGAAAAGTCGTTTGCCTTTAACAATAATTGTTCTGCATTTGAGGGGGCTGGTTGGTACTCAGGTCCACATATTTCATCTGTAAATTGTGCACTGGCAAAATAAATACTTCCGAGCATTTTACAACGCGTGAGAAATATTCCGTGCCCATTGCAGTATAGTTCCGCGCAAATTCAAAAACCAAATAAAAATGATGTGTATATAATATATATTTCTACGAAAAATTGGCTAACCGGTAAGGAGAAAAAAACAGTCAGGGAAATCATGTCGATGTTAAGGTAAGTGGCAAAAGGTAATTTGTCAAAAAATCAATTCGTATATTTTCTGAGTTTCTAGCAACTGATTTGTGTTACAGAAACATTCAGAATTCTTATCATTGATTTAAAATTCAAGAAAATTAACCCTTTCCCTACAAACATGAGGCTTTCGTGTCCGGCTGGTTTGTATCGAATAGCTAATTTCCTCCCATTATGCATGCGATTCTTCTGTGATTAATTTATACGATATTAAACTTTTCCCAAAACAGAATACAGACATTCGTTCTACAAAGTTGAAAGTATTTTAATAATAATTTTTAGGGATTTTTTCGGAACATTTTGAATAGGTGAAAAAGTTCTCGTACTCGAAATCCCCATGTTTGTAGGGATTGGGTGCCGTTTTTCACATAGTAAGGAAAGTGTTAAAGCGTCAATAATTGGGACACTTACTTTAATTTGGAATTCGTAGAAAAAATTGTTCAAAATTTAGAAAAAAAAAAAATTTCCCCTCTTCAAATAACGTGGAAGGTTCTGAGTTCTGTTTGTAAATTGTGAGGGATGAAGGTCAACCCTAGTTGAGCTAAAGTGAAACAATCGCCAGATATACATATATCGAAGAAACTGTCACTTCCGATTGAGATTTCCACGTGGGAGGAATACACGAAAGAAAACAAAAAAATTGGAAAGGAAGGAGGGCGGCAGGGGGAGGAAGATAACGATCGATAATCTCGATCAATCAGTGTCACCATTACGTTATATCGAGACAAATTTGTGCCCCGAAATACAGACACACATATACCTGTATAGTTATATACAGGCATACCTCTGCAGCGTCATGGTTAGAAATCGGTAATTCGGTATTTTCGTAAAATCTAAAAAAATTCAAGAAAATTCTTCCTACTTCTTACTTACTTCTTCCTTCCCTTCCCTTGCCGCGATAGGCAAGAATGAACCCTCACACTGCCCCGTGAACGAAAAACCGCGGTTGTTTAAGGGTTTAGTTGAATTTTCGGCGGTAAGCGACGTGCAAGATGTATGTGGAAGGGTGGTTCGTTCGTTCGTTCTCAAAGAGGGTGGGGGGTTGATGCGAAGCTTACAAATTCATTCGTCGGCAAAGTACCTGAGGGTGGTTTCGGGACGGGATACGGTGCGGCATGGGCACGGGTAAAGCCAACGAAGGTAGCAGACGGAGGTGGGTCCCACCCTGTTATACCTCCTTTCCTCCGAACCTTACAGTCGAGGCTCGAGCCACGCAAGGGTCGTAGGGTAGCCCCCATTATTTATCGGTGAGATTTGCCTGAATAAATTTCCCGACTTTGTCACTTTATAAGGTACCCAGTAATTATTTATATATATCTCTATATTATATTCTTCACGTAGGTATACACCTTTATTATCTACAACTTATTGTTTATCTATTGTGCCTTTCTTGAAAGCGATTAGATTCACCCATGTCAGATTTATAGGTATCGACGTCTTCAAGAACAAAAACAATAATAGACAACATGTAATCATTCGGCGAGTCATGAAAGGGAAAATTTGTCAAGTAAATTCATTCGTTCATTCGTTCTCGAGATATCGTATAATAAGGAATTGACCACAGGTCCAAGCTGAGATCTGGAAACAACCGGATTTTATTTACCGGAGTGTCTCAAACGGTATAGAAACTCGCGTCTTCGTCATCTTTGGAATGATGATAATAATTTCCCCTAATTTTCCATATTATGTAAAACTGAAAGTTTAAAAACACTACGTTAAATCATGTTAAAACTTAGAGAGTTTCAAATTTCCCCACGTATCATGTGTCTTTTACGTCTTTTGAACGAGGAGCATTAATCTTGACTTTGATGATGCTGCCGATGACACCCGAGGACCCCCAAATGCCCCACGTTTCCCTTATCCCAATTGGCACTCGCTCCCTTGGTTCGTTTTCCTTTGGAACAGTGACTGGTGCACGTGCATCGGTTATACGTGGCTCCCTTTGCCTCTGTCTTCATCCCTCTTTCTCTCTCCTGGGTCTTGGTGACGGTTTAGGGAATGGGTTTGGATAAGGAGGAACGGGACGAGGAGTAAGAGGACGAGGGGTGAAGGGTAAAGGGTGCGATGGGATGGGCCGAGGCTGGAATCGTTAATCACAAATGTCTGACCGTCCATCACCACCATCACCGGTTGTGCCTGCCAAGTTTGTCTCTTATGGGGGACGACGTCGCGACGCAACGCAACGGACGGATGGCCACATGCGCTCACAGGGCCATTAGGATCTGAGCCCCGTGGTGTTAAATGAGGTTTCTATGGGAAACGCAATGATATCACATGCATTATCTTTCCCGCATTAACCTATGTATGTACCTACCTACCCCCGGTATAGTCAAGGGTAGTCGGTCTCATTTATACAGGAAACATGACAACTGCTGTTATCTGCCATTCCAAAAGTCCTATGTCCACCTGCAGTTGGGCATATGTCGGTGTGACTAAAATCAAAAGGGCATATCCGGCGAAAATGCCAGTGTCATAAAAAAAGAAAAGCGTATATCAACAGAATCACATGGGAAGCTGCATGAAAGCAAAACGGCGTATACACTGTGTGACTAGAATCATAAGGATGTATGCACCAGAAAATTGTAGAGGTCGATACGCCCTTTTGATTTTGGCCAAACGCCAAAATAATTAAAGAAAAAAAGTGGCTCATACACCTTTTTATTGATTTTTTTGTAAACCGCCCAAATTGAGAAAAAATTTGCACACACCCTTTTGTTTTCAGTCGTATAATCAAATTGAGAAAAATTGCCCATACGCCCTTTTGATTTTAGTCGAGTGCGTCATACGCCCTTATGTTACTACGACTTGTGTATTTTTTTGTTATACGTGGAGTGGTCAACACATACGCCCTTATGTTATTCAAACCTAACATCAGAAAGGCGTGAATCGACTCATACGCCCTTTTGATTTCATTGTTAGTCACGCGATATGAGCATATGTAGAAAAACCACCCCTCTCTCTCTTTTTCTCTGTGGTGAATAAAAAAATTCGGTGCAAATTTCATCCCGTGCAAAACGTGATAAAAAATCTAGGGAGGTAAACGTTGGCGTGTGTGAATGTGTGTACATAAGGTATGTATGTATGTATGTCGGAGGTGCGGGTACGCGAGATATACCGTAAATATGTTATAATATGCCTGGTACGAGTGAGCTGTGAAGGATGTTCGGGATATTGTGGATTTCGCCATGGGTATTGGAGATCCCGTGTCTCTGTATATTCGTGTGCGAATGTCTGCTGATTTTCGGCGTGTGTATATACATGCATACATATTACGCTATACCGCGAGCAGCTCTTCACTGGAGTTTGACAAGTTTTCCGGTCGAAAGTCAATTATTCAAATATCACGTGTCTAGAGTGAGTGAGAGAGAGAGAGAGAGAGATAGAGAGAGGGGAAGAGAAAGAGAAAGAGCGAAAGAGGCAGCTGGATGGCGCTATTCCAAATCTCACACCATTCTGTATTTCAAAATTCAGGCCGCGATCGCCATCGCTGAACGACTCCTAGAAACCAGCCAGCCTACCATCCCTCGCCAACAAACCCTACCCCCCCGAAATAGACGGACCTCGACAGTTCGCGAAATAGCATTTTCCTAACCGTAATTTTTATCCCCACCTACGATTATTTTCCATTAGGGATGAACAGCTCGCCCGTACGTTTCCCACGTTACAGGCTAGACGCTTTGGGAAAATTTGTGTTTCCGTGTTTAAAAAAAATCAGTTGTCCAAATTTTTTGATTCAGTACACATTCATCTGTTGATTTAACCGGCATGTTAACAAATTATTCATTCCTGCAATATCTTTAAACTTCACATGTTAACACAAAATTCAACGTATCTTTTATGTCGAATTTCGAATTCAACCCATTGACGCAAACTTGAACATATTTCATTTGTGCAAAACATCAAAGTTATGGTCAATTGATTGGATAATTTCATCAATTTTACAAAACACGTGTGTATAACCGTACCTGAAAACTCAAATTTCACGCAAACGTCTAGTCAATCTGAGACATTCAATTAGCTAATGACTAGCTATAACATTAGGAACAAATCAATTTTATTCAAGTAAAATTTCAATCATACAAATTTTGTGAAACATTGATACGTTGATTAACTTTCTATTGCGTTGGAATATCATAACATAAATTACATGTCGACACTTGACATGTAATTCTTCTGTTAAATTAACATCAATTTCTGAGTGGATCGACGGAGACACGCGAAATTTGTTGAAATTGACATAAATTTTCCAACAGTTTATACTGGGGCAAAATCGGGTACCCAATCACAATCCTACCGACAATCTGATTAAAATGATTATCGTGTTTCTTTTTAGCTCGAAATCTGTTTGAATTCATTACCATTGTGATGTTCGACATTTCGAGTTAGTGATAACTATTGAAATGAAAATTTCTAAGATCAAAAAGAATGGACTGAAAAATATATTTTCCAAATAAAAATTCTGTGATTATTCAGTGAAATACGGACACATGACTTTGGTAATTCGACGACGTAGATATAATCGTGGGGGCCGTTTATATAGCTGGGAGCCGAGATTAAAAACTATATTATCAAAGAGTGGGTGAAAAAGCTTTAGGAATGCTTTTGTCTCGGAGCGGAAAAGTGTGACGTTTTTTACGCTTGTACGAATAAGTGAATGGAGAGAAAAAAAAACGAATGGGGGTAAAAAAGCGGGGCTTGAGGTTCAAAACTACGGACTATAACGGTCGGATCTCTTTTTTTTTTCCTTTTTTATCTCGCTTAACATAGTGAAAATCGAAAAATCCACGGGGCTACTGAAGAGGAAAGAAATTCAAATGATCTTTGCGTGCCAATAAATATCGACCCAGGTTTCAACAGCATTCCAATTATAAGCGTTCCACTCGTTTGCCTATAACTCGAATTATTTGCAAAACCCTCGGAAAAAGAAAGAAGGGGTGGGGGGGGGGGGGGGGTAGGGAAAAAACTGCTCCTCTTTCTGTAAACTCTTTCTATTCACGGCCAGCCATTTCTCAACTCGGAATATATATCAAGCAGACGACGCGAACGCGTTGCACCGGTCGTGCACGTGCCAAGGATTTTTAAAGCAAAGAAAGTAGAAAATTGAAACGTACACCGTGTAGTAGGTATATATACATATAGCTATTTTGTAAGTTTAATTAAGCCCCACGAGCTTTGGGTTGTTTAATCGATGCGGAACTGAGATCGCGTCAATTATGGTAGTTTTTAACAAGCGATTAACAAATTTCACTGTTCCTGCACTTTGTCCCGTAGCATTACACTTAGGCTTTGAAGAAAGTCTAAACTAGGGAGGGTGAATGGTACATACCTACGTGGGATGGATAATGGGGTTAAAACGATGAAACAATAATTCCGGGACAAAGGGGTTTCACGAGCTTGCTTAACAGTTCGGCATTCCTGCTATCCGAGTGGCAAAAGCAGAAGTATAAGTTCCGGACGCCGAGGAATTCGAAAGGCTAGAAAAATTGATAACGACTTCGTGACACGCACGCGGGGGCTATTGATTTCGCAAGATAACTCCACACCACCTGGCGAAAAGCCAGCCCCAGGGGTCTGGTTTGGTCTGGTCTGGTTCAAATTATTATCACCCTCGATAGATTAGGACGCGTGACAAGCCTAGATTCTTACCCTTACTCAATTTCTCGTTTCTAATTTCCTATTTCGATATTACTCACCCTGGACCTTTTGGTTTTTATCTCGACCTGGCCATCTCGTTTCAGCGGATAAGAATATATCCCCACGTGTAAATGTACCTATGTATACCGGAATACGGGGGGTAGAAAAAATGAAATGAAAAAAACGAAAGGAAAAAGTTACGCGGCCTTTGAACCGGGGGAACGGGTTTTCCCCCGGACTTACGTGAATCGTATAATTATTAACGAGCAGAACTTCTCGAGCGACTATAAGGAAACCCTGGGACTGGGGAATAGTTCGAAGTAATGAAACGAGTAAACGAAGAAATAATAGAGACGGAATAAACGGAAATATGAGAGAGACGGGTGCAGAGAAGCGGCAAAAGGAAAAAGACCTAACCTGAAAGCGAGCGAGAAGGCTGTATAGAGGATTGTGGGTGAAATTAATCTTCGAAATGATGTGAAAATCGGGGCAAAATGTTTCGGGGTCTCAGCATATAGATACAGCAGCAACGGCCGAAGGGGTAGCAATGTACAGGAAGGAGTCAGGAAAGATAGAAAACCACCCCTGAAACGTATGTCCTAAATAAATCGCCATCGTTCTTTACCTCTCGCGCGTAGGAATATATAGGAGAAGGATTTTTGTTTGTAAAAAGGGGTTGCAAGTGCAGCTCAAATCTACGACCTTGTTCTAATTTTTTTTTTTTTTTTTCTCTCCCTTTTCTTGCTCCCCTTATCGTTCATCCCTCTTTTTCTTATCACTTTTTGTTATTATCCTCGCAAAGAAGAGATCGGGAGTAGTTTTACAGATAGAATTATAATCTGACGGCGCAGTATACCGATCATCGAAGCGCTGTACCGTGAGATGTGAGAAGCTCTCTTCGACCCCTTAAGCCCCCAGGGCCCCTACCCGACGGCGATATGAATATTGTCAGCGGTTTTTCACCCCCATCAAACACATTTCAACTCCCTCTCTATCTCTCATTTTTTTTTTTTTTTTTATCCCTTTTCTGGTAGCGACGTGGCGTAAGACTCGGGTGAATGCGGCTGCTGCAGGTGAATGTAGAACGCAATACCTTGTTCGTGTGCGAATCGACGTATAATATAATGTAAGTAGATAAATATATCTTGATAGAAAATCTGTGCAAAAATTGGTTTTGCTCTTGATAATGCTACGTTAACCCAATCCGGTTCTTACCTCAGCTTTTATTACCCGTTTTATCCTTATTGTGTATAGTTTAGTTCTCGTTAGATTTCTATACTCTATGGAGAACGGAGAAATCCTTTGAAAACTGACAGGGAGTGGAATTGAAATTCCGAATGTCAATCATGCTGTGAAAGATCAGAATTCCGAATTTTTGTATAACCGAATCACAGTTTTTAAAAAGATTTGGTTTTCGATATTTGACAGCTTTGTCACGAGCTTCCCTTAAATTTGCAGATTTTTTAGACTTTCGGGTCGTTGAGTTGTCTGCATTTCGACCTTTCGAAATTTGCAAGTTCTGAACTCTAACGTTTCTAGAAACTCAAAATCGCGTATCAAATAAATTCGGAATTTTGACCGTTCGGAACTTTTGGAACTCGAAACTTCAATTCCTTCCCAATAACAGCAACTTGCATGAAATATCATTTCTTTGGTCGTTTCACTCTCACGCAGATATAACATTGGACCTATCAACTCTCTGACCGCGACGTATTCTTCATAATCTTTTATCCCTTGCAATAACAATCTGAGCTTTCGAATTTTCGCGGCTTTTCAAGAAGTCAGGGACTCAGGGCTACGTCGAAAATTCAATAATTGGTCAAGCTTAATGTACAAGAATTAGTATAGAATACTCTAACTCACCCCTCATGTCAGTACAATTTTCAATCTGACCTTATTCTGGCTTTCGGTCAAAATCGTGTCACAATTTTTGGATACCTCGACGATTAGAAGTGATGGAATCTGGATGAATTACGCAATAGTTAATACTTCTTTTGATTTACTACGTAATTTCAATCTTATTATGAACGAATAAAATTTTCGTTGAATAATTCCGGTAAAAATAATTGCGCACAAAGTTTAAAGATTCGGATATCAATCTTTTCATCTCGAATTCTCGTCTTGATGTGAAAATTCGATTTTCTGAGGATTCCCAGAGTAGGATGAAGAGAAGAAAAAAGAAGAGAAAAAAAAAAGTTGAAGAATAAAATACGGTAAATCCACTTACTGAGAGTTTTCTCCTCTCTTATTCCTCTCTCTCTTTTTCTCTAGTTTTTATTAATTTCTTTTAACATCTGATACCGCGACGTGGCTCTGGCTCTCACGTTCTTACATCAGGTTCTTCCGCGTATCCAGCTTCCGCGGGGCTTCTCGATTCTTTTCCTTGTTCTTCTTCTTCTCCTGTTTCTGCTTCTTTTTCTTCTTCTTATCCCCCCTCACGGGTAGGTACAGAGAAGGGTAGGGTACTCGACTCACGTCGCGATCTCACGGTGAAAACTTTCCTTTGAAAATTTCACCACCCTTCTTCTCTTTCTCTCTTCTCTTCTCTTCTCTTCTCTTCTCTTCTCTTCCTTTCTCTTGCAAGCTCTTTACATCTTCTCCTCCCCCTTCATCCCCCAGCTTCTCCCCCTTCTCCTCGGTCCTCGATACTTGACGAAGCTTTGTGCTCGGTTAACCTCTGTTCGTCATACGTCACACGTACAGAGAAACAGTACTGTACCGTATACAGTACAGTACAGTACAGTACAGTACAGTACAGTACAGTCCACATCGTCACCATGGTGACCGTAGGAAGCAAGTTCGTAAAATTGTCCCGTACCCACACGAGAGGGATGAACACGGACGAAAACCACCCCTAAACCGTAACGCCCAGTTCACCCCGTATAATATGACCCTATTAAAAATAAGGAGCGTACTTGCAGACATGGTGTTATCACCCTGCAGATATCGATTCACCAAGTCCCCCCCCCCCCCCTCCCCCTCCCCACCCTGAATCCCCTCATCACCGCCCTCATTCAACGTGCTTGAGCAGGGCAAAAAACAAAAAAACACACAAACAAAAAAAAAAAAAGAAAGAAAAAAAAAAACCACGACGAAAAAAACAACAATTTTTACCGGCCGAACGTTGCCGAGGGGTCGCGTAGTCTGAGGAAGTGTAAAGTGGCAAGAATATTATATAGGGGATAGGGGGGCGAATTCATTGTCTTAATATTTTTTTTTAGCCTGTCAAGATTTCCGGTTATACGTTGAGCTTGAAGAAAAGGAAATAAGGTGAAAATTTAGAAAAATAGACTTTTTTTGATTTTTATTTCTCGATGACTAATTAAAAAGAGGGGGGGGCGAGGGGTCAGTTGAGGCTCTTTTTGGCTCTTTTCCTTTATTCTATTGATATAGACATAAAGGCATGGTCGCGCTTGTTATTCGCGCGTTCCTTAGCTGCACTTCTTTACCCGCTATTACGCATTTCCGGTTCGTTGGACCGGAAACGAGAAGATAAGACGGTCTCTACTCGACGAGGAGGCAGACGCCTACCGAGGCAGTTACATGTCCTAGAGCTTATCCACGAAATATTGTACACGAGGTGTTTGTGTGTGGGAAAAGCGAGAGAGGAGTAGCTGTATATCGATTTTCTTAGTTACAGGGGTAGGTATTCGGAGTCTGGAAAGAGTTTAGAAATTAGATTTTAAACAAATCATACGGTACCTATTCAACAGTTTGAGAAAGAAAAAAAAAGAAAAAATTCGCAAGAATCGCACGGGACGGTTTTTCTCGATCTGAGCTTTCTCGCTGCAGTGCATGAACACTGGATTTTTATGAGTTATAATATTAATGTATTTGTTTTGTTCGCTTAACAGCCAACGCGCGGTCAGGTCGTAGATATTTACGGTTATGGGAATTTTCTACGTTTAACTATATACATACATACAAACGGTGAATAAAGCCGTTAAATCCCTGTAGCAATATCAAAGAGAAAAATCGTTTCTATACCGTATACATATACCCGCACAACGTTCATCTACGATATAATCACTGAATTATTCACAATCCAAAGAATGAAAGAAAATAACTGAGTGTGTATGTTTTACTATTCATATACCCTTAAAAGAATTATTCTTCGTATACGTACAGATTATAAGCCCTTCTCCAAAACGCACAAAATCCACATGACGAATCGGTGTCGTGAACTCGTTCGTCGTTTAGATTTGTATCCCCATGATTACCAAGCCAGAATATACCCACGCCACGTACAAGATAAGCTTAGGACGTAATTCGAATAGATGTAGTTGGTAAAATGAATGAATTTCGTTTCTCAAAATCTTCATCAGACTTAGAACAAACTTCATTGATCATTTCAAATTTCATAAAGTTTGTTTCGTGTTTCATTCACCATTGTGTGTTCTATGGAATCCCAGTCTCATTTTTCGTTAGGCAATTCAATGTATGGGATTATTATTATTATTATTTTTTTTTTGCATACTAATCTTGACGCTTGTCCACAAAGAATGCGAAACAAAAGCTTAATCAAAATTGGCAAAACTAAAATCCTTATTTTTGAGAAGAATTCCGTTCGTTCCGGATGAAAAATGAGTCCAGATTTCTGCACAGCACAGAATGCAGGTGTATACAAAACCACAGATCCACCTTTGAAGCAGGGTCTTGTGATGAGTAATACATCTGGAATATTTTTCAAAGGATTGAAACAGCCCCTATGGTTCAACCGGAAGAAATAAAGATCATGCACTTTTCGACCACATCCGTTCATTTCGAATTTATCTTGAAAGATCGAGACCTTTTCGTCCCCCGAATACTGGAGGAGAAATCTCGGAATCGGTATGCTATTTTCAAGTGGATGGTTTAGTCTAATCAATGTAGCCCGAAAAATAGGCCTACCCTCAAATAATTCAGCGGTACTTGAAAAATACCTATCGACGCAGAAGATTTGCCCAGAATAACATATCAAAATGTTTATTCACGAAATTCCCGGGGTCATATAGTTGAATTATTTGAAAACTATCAATAATAAATCGCGAGTCCGTGACTAATAATCGCTCGGGGTTTCGTTCCAACTCATAAAAAATTTTTTTGGTATATTTTTCATGCACCGCCGAATTATTTGGGGGTCAAAATCCAGATTGACTAGACTAGTTAGCGCCCGCGACAGAAGACGTAAGGAATGAAAAATAAAAGCTCCTTCTATGAAACGTCGCGTGTTAAGGTACATGCCTAGAAAACCCATCCACCTACCAACCCCTTTCCACCTACCCTAGAAAGCTCTTTTACAACCGCCTGCAACCGCTTCGCGGGTTTCTCGCGCTGATGAAAGGAAGTGTCTTACAGCCGGACGCGCGTATTTGTGGGCAAAGGGTGCCGGTGTATGTGTGTGTGTGCGTGTGTATTTGTGTTTGTGTGTGTAGGTACCGACGCGGCACTCTCTGCCCTTAACCAAAGGAAAGATGCAACGGAGCCTGCAGCAGCATCCCCCGGCTCCATACCTCACCTCCCTTATGCTCGTATATAGAAGGCGAAACGGAATTTAGCCGCTATTGTCTCGGGGCATGCCCGATCACACGGACTCCTCGCTTTGCCATCCCTGAGTTCGTTTTTACTCTTTTTACCTCGTCGAACTTTTGCGTCCTTCCATCCCGTCGTCGCTTCGAAACCGAGGACCGATGCCAGAAGCTGACTGCACAAACCGTGCACCGAATTTTATTTACCCTTTCACAAAAGCTCACGTCATAGACGTAGGAAGTATTGACGACTTATTGGTACAAAATCTTTACCCTCTCCCCCCTTTCACTAAATTCATATACTTTGTTCGCAAGTTTCTATATAGGTTTCTATCAGATCACGGTCACGGTTGGGACCTATCAGTTTGCATGTCTCACGTCAAATGAGTCTCACGTCAAATGATTTTAGAAATTAGCAAATCCGAGTTGCGAGTTTAGGTAATATGATTCAGGGATTCCGTTGAATGTTGGAAATAATGGAAAATTAAATTCAATAGGTAGTATTTGTTGCCGTGAACAACTGTGGGTGAAAAAATCATAATAAGAAAGTTATGAGGTTGGATGGGGTGAAAATTCACTTTTCAGACATGAAAAGAGAATCACTCTATAAGTGTGGAATTTTCACTTCCGAAAGAATGAGATTTCAGTTTGATTGGATCGAGAATTGGCTCAAAGTTAGCAGAAAACTCTCTTTCTTTAATCAAGTCAAAACCCACTAGAATTACGCGTAAATTTTCACTCTGAGAAGGTAAAGTCTTGATATTTTTTCAGTGGGAAATTCGCCTTTTTGAACTAGCGAAATTTTTACTCCAAGAAATTTAAAAAGTTAAATTTAAAAAGGCGCAGCATGTCTCTCTTTTAGTTTCCGAACTTCGTGATCTCGATTAACCTGCGCGTTTTGTTTGATTTTGACCGCGATTGCAAATGAAAAAACAACGAATTTCACTCCTTTTAGTAATTGAAATTCGCCTTTCCAAAGCTCACGCCATCGTATCATTAGAAAATTCAATAACTCATTTGACAATCCGTTACCTTTGTAATATACGTATAATTGAATTTGGTTCGAAATCTAGACCGGCTGATGAAATTACAATTTTAATTACAATTTTCCCAAAGCTCATCAGAGAATTCACAAATTCTATATGCATTGTTTCTTTCTCTCGCTCTCTCACTCTCTCTCTGTCTCTGTCTTTGTGTCGGTCTCTTTTACCGCCGTGAACAAAGTGATATGGAATAGAATTTTAGTGAAAAACAAGTGATAAAAGTAGCAAACAAAAAAAATTAAAAAAATTAAAAAATGGCGGTACCGCTTGGCACCAAATTAAAAGTTGAGGCGTGTCGAGGCCGAGTCGAGGAAGTCGAGAGCGCTGCCGACCCTCGCACGAAGCCCAGTGAAGGGCCTGAGTTAGCAATAGTCTAGCACCACTCTAGGTGACACTCGCGAGCGGCCTCATTGTCTCTCGAGAGGAGGGACTCCCCCCCTGTAACCCCGTCCTTCCGAAAACCCCTCGATCCGGCCTCATACCTAGGGCAGAGACGATGCGGGAAACCGCGACAGCGCGAACTTAACGTTGCCGTGTGCGGAAAGGACGCTTGCGTTCACCAGGGCTGGTGGTACCACTGCAGCCTGGTTTCATGTTATACCACATGCCCTGCTGCTGCTGCTCCTACTGCTCCTACTGCTCCTACTGCTCCTACTGCTCCTACTGCTACTGCATCGTGTGCTACTACTGTATATACTCCAACTACCAGCCAGCCTTAATAAGCTTATGCAGCACTCTCCTCCGCGCACCGTGACAGCTAAGCCGAGGTGATATAGTGTGCTGGGTATGTAAACCTCCGTTTTCCTTACAGGGGAACCAGGCAGGGGGTCCCGAAACACGGATATAATTATTTTACCCTTTTAGAGGTTCCATATATGAGTTGGACAATATCCACCTGGAAGACTGTCGATAGGATCAGTTTCTGGAAAATCGAATATAGGGTTCGAGATCAGTCCACCTCTTCAACGAAGTTCGTTTCATCTCATTGTGCAGGAATTTGAGCATACCATTGGTTCGATAAAGACTTCACGGTGAAAAAAAATATAGGGATATTAGCAATTAATACGTATTGCCGAAATAGCAACAACCAGGAAAATATGGCTGCTTGGGCCATACGCATGGCTGTTTCAATAGAAATCTATTTTCAAATAGTCCAACATTGGCCTATGATGGACAAAATATTAGCTCAAAACAGCCATATTTTGTTGTTGTTGCCAAGTATGGCCAATGAGCCTATATTACGTACTTTTTTCCCCCGTGTTTTCTAGATGGATGATAGTTGAGTGCTGAAAATCAGTGAGTTCTATCTTTGGGTCAAGCTTCAAGCCACTTGGGCATGAATGAGTGAAAAAAAATGTTAGATTTTTAGAAATTCGACTATGTCTAGGTCTGATAATTTTTCTCTAACTGATTTCCCGCATCCTATTCACCATGGCACGATTTCCGAACGATCTGGTTTGTGACGAAGTTGAATCGGACCAACGGTGTGCCTGAATTTAGTGCAGCGAGTGTTCCGAAACGAGACGATATATGACGTGATGATGTGAAATTGTGAAAGCAACTTTGGTGAGCGAAAAGATTATCAATTTTTGGTAACAACTTCAATTTTTCCGACCACGACAGGTTGATCCTCTCAAGAATAAGAAACCCCGACTTTTCGAGATTCAAAATTAGTATACATCTAGGCATTGGTGCAGAAAAGGAAACTATAAAGTTTATGAAGTTTCGCGATGGCGTACGATAGATCGCGCGTAAGCCGTGTAACAGAGAAGTTTTGGCTTCCGCCACTTCGAGTTGAGAATTTCATTTGGTTTCGTACCGTTTTCTTTTTTATTTTTTTGTTTTTTATTTTTATTTTTTCCTTTTTCTTCTTCTCCTTCTTCTTGTTACGTCTTCTCTTTGGGTTATTCGCTCCTCTTTGACCAAAGACGTTTCTAGGTGTACTTTAAAGACGTCGAGAGCTGGTTAGACGTACATACGTATATATAGAAGGCAGTGACTAATGTATCTTCATTCCATCCGTATTTAACTTATTCGAAACTTTACCGTCAACTCGACAAGAAACACGCTCGCTTATGTCTGCGTGCGATGGGCTAGGCTCTATACCTATGTGGGCTACTCTCTGCACCCGAACCTCTAACCTCGGGTCTACTATACACGCTGTATGGATTTGCTTCTGTATTAGATCTATTCGTAGATGCATAGATGTATATACAATACATGAACGCATATTGTAGGTATGTGTGTACACGTTTACATGGAGAAACCTAGAGAACCACCACCGAGCACAGAAGACGTCACGTGCCATAAAACACTCGATCCAGAACAAACGACTGTCCAACTTATTCTGCACGAACCGAGTCGAGCGAGTCAAGCCAAGCTTTGACTTTACATACGTCTATGTATGTACATTGTACATGCATACATACATACCTAGCTAGTTATACATTTAAAAGTATAAAGTTTCCGCCCTGCAGTCAGAACCGAGGCGAACTCTTTTTCTCTTCAGCACTTTTTGAGTAATTCTGATTAATTACACGATTTTGATCATGCCATGATTCATACGTGAAATCGGGAATGTACTATACATAAATCCTCCAATATGATTGATTATGCAAAAGATTACAGAGGCAAAAGATGGTAAAAATCGAGGGGGCTATGTTCACTGCCAAATCTCGTGACATAGTGATTGCTGATTTCATCTGATTTCAGGATGATTTCACATGATTTCTTCGAGTCGTTGATCTCATGTGATTCCATGAGAATTTTTCGGTGATTCACAATTTCATATAATTTCGAGTGATTTCACCTCACAATTTCGCATCTCACAATTCGACCGTATGTCATTTTTTTTTTTTTCTCATCGCTGGGAGTGCGTCTATACATGTAAACAACGTATTTCAAAGCGCGCGTTGTATCTTTTCTATACATTCCCGGATTTTATGATTTTACTGATTGCATATAATTTCCTTCGAAATCATCTGTGAATTAATGAAATCTCAGCATCTATTGATTTCACTCGATTTCAAGCGCGATTTCACGGGATTTCATGTGATTTCCATTAACCTGCGAGTTTATTTCACAGTGACACACTGATTTCAAGAACGAATACCCCCTCGGTAAAAATCATTGCAAATAATTATGCACGTCTTTTGATGAAAGAAACGTATATAGAGAATTTTGGCGATGATTAGCGAATGTGAAAACGGATGCCCAGTTGTCCATTCCGACTGTTTCTTGTAGTGGTGAACCAAAGTGGTCATCGGGGACTTGTACACCTATATGCGTATTTACTGTGGAGTAAATCGTCGGCTTGTACTCACGCGAGAGGGTCCGCGTGTCTTTCTGGACGATCTAGCCGGAACTAAATACGCGACTTTGAACAAACATCTGGCTAATTGAAACCGCCTCGACAAGTGGAGGACCGTTGTGGGATTAATTCGTCACGCAAATATACCTACTCAACAGTTATATTTATATAATATACATACGCTCCGGGATACACGTTCGGATTATTATTACACACCGAATACACCAACGCGAGCATATTGCTCTTTTTGTACCGATAATTACGCGAACGGGATCGAAACGCGATGTATAATTTGCCCGGAAATCATCTTTTCGCAATCATCATCTTCGGTCCAATCGTGTCACGTATATACCGCAGGAAAAATCGTTGCAATCGACGATTGATGATCATATCCTCTGAATCCAAAGTCTGATTCTGAAGAGGGGGTGGGATTAAAAATGTGAATTTCGAACACTGCGAAAGATTTTTTAGAAAGATTTTTTAGAAAGATTATTTCCCCGAAAGTCTACGTAGCCAATTTGGAAAACTCCGAACAGAAAAACACTGGAGGTTCAAAATTCCTAAAGCTAAAGATCCGAAAGGCCAAAACTCCGAATCTCGGAATTTGCGAGATGTAACGTCGTTGTTTCAGAGCTTTCTCATGAGCTTCCCTTGAATTTGCGAATTTTTGGACTTTCTGAGTTTTGAACTTTGGGATCTTTGAGCTGTCTGCATTTCGATCTTTAGGAATTTACAAGTTCTGAACTTTAATGTTTCTAGATACTCAAAATCGCATCTCAAATAAATTCCGAATTTTTACCGTTCGGAACTCTTGGAATTCGGAACTTCAATCCTGCCCGCTGAAAAACCGATTCGATCGAGATCGAAACCGTAAAATCCTTTCAAATTATTCTCGAGACATCGTCGGACGAAGAATCAATGCAACTGAATTCGATTGCATGGGTGATTCTCCGGTTTTTCATTTTTGGATGATTAGACGCTTTGCATTTTTCTGAAGCATTAGGATGTGAACAATAACCGAAATCCATGACTCGGTAATTCCTGTAACAAAAAATGCTCTTTCCAATCAGTGGAGTATAACGTGGTTCCGGTGACGTCAGGCACAGATAAGGCGCACCCTGGACTGTCGATCGGCAGGAGATAATGTTCATCGGAAAGAAAAAAAATTCAACCGAGTTGAGGACACGTAAATATCGATGAGAGCATATCCGTGTATAAATCAATCGTGGTAAATCGGTTTAGTTGATTGTAGCTCTGACTAGATTCTGCGAAAGTGAAGGTAATTAATATCGTTCCGGAGTTTCGCTCCATATCCCAGCGCGCGATATAACATAAGTGAAAAATGAACAGTCCGGGGCACGGGATTGCGAAAAACCTGGATAGGAAGAAAAAAGGCTAGGCTTGACTTGGCTCTCGTTCCGGTACGGTTTGGTTGCGCAAACAACAAGATGGCCGCCAGATACTGCAAAGAGCCGCGTTCGTTTGGTTTCGTTTCGTTTCGTTTGGTTTGGACGGAGCTGCGGAGGAAAGGTTGTTTTGTCCAGATGAACAGCACCAGCCTCACAGGCTACTGGCAACTAGCGTATAGGAACCTACCCGCACTAGCTCAGAAAGCGTCAATTCTTTATATACGAATGTCTGAAGGAGGACCTTTGAAATATCGAGAACCAGAAAATATTTCCAACAAAAATTCCCACTGCATGCAGCTTGCGAATAGCCTTTGAAACGCTGCGGCAAACCCGCAGTTTCTTTCATCCCGCATTTTTACATCGCATGTCTCATAATGGCACAAAGGCCATTCCCTCTAATTTACGTTCTTATGCTTTTACGTTGAGGATTCCTTGATTTTGGTTGATCGGCGTTTAATCCTGAGGCTGGAATGAATTTCTAAATTTCAAAAGCTGCGAAAGGTCAAAATTTCGAATGTTCATACTACCGACTCGGAGTTTTTAGAGAAATTATTTTCCCAAAAGTCTACGTAGCCAATTTGAAAAACTCCGAATTGGAAAACACCGAAGATTCAAAAATCCGAAAGCTAAAGATCCAAAAGGCAACAATTCCGAATCTCAGAATTTGCTTACACAACGCCGTTTATTTGATACAGCTTTGTCATGAGCTTTCCCTAAATTTGCGGATTTCTGAACTTCCTGAGTTTTTAACTTCCGAATCTCTGAACTGTCTGAATTTCAACCTTCCGGAATTGGCAAGTCCTGAAGTCTAACGTTTTTAAAAACCGTTTGGAACTTTCGGAATTCGGAACTTCAATCCCGCCCCTCAATCCTCATTTTCACAGCAAACGCGATGGATAAAAGAACTTATATATACTTCTATTTAGCCATCGGAATAACCTTTTTGGAGCCTATACCTCCATACGTGTGGGTGAAAAAAATTACAGAGATGTAATACCTGCGCGGATTGCAGTACGTTTGAAAAAAACGGGGTCGATGAACTCCGTCGTTTTAAAAATCCCCGTGTATTCTCTGCAGGTTCGCGGATGTTTCAGGTGCATATGTGTTTATATTACCGGACTACGTATAGGTACTACATATACGCATGTATGTATATATATGTGACTGCGTGTCCGCAGCTGCAAGGGATGATGAAGAGATGGCGGAGGTAAAACGCACGAATGAATCCTCGCGTGGCTACGACTGATGGAGTCTCACCGCAATTGGAATTGATATTTTTCCCCTGTCCAGATGAGATAGTCTGGTCTGGATCAGCCCTCAAACCCCCTTTACTATACCTACTCTTCCTCTCTCACGATCAGTTCTCCGACTGAATTTCTGACGAAAATTACTTCGCCTGTCACCGGAAGTGAAATAAAAAATAAAATACAAAAATTACATGAAAAGGTTATTCCGCGTGAAATTTACCGAGTGAATGAAGGCGATGTATGACGTGAGCGTGAAGAAGACGGAGATGAAGACGAAGAAGGAGAAGATGAAGAGGAGGAAATAGGTGAAAGATATTCAGGTATATATGGAACAGTCCATGGCAACTCAACCACCCCGTATTTTTTTTTTTTTTTTTTTTGTCCCCAAAAAATTATTCAGTATGTGCATTTCAAACATCAATATATCCATGACATTTTGGTAAAATTTCAGTCCGCCCCTGTTGTTGCTTCTCGAAATAATTATTAACCAAGTTTCAATCTTGTGAAAATCATAACTCCTGAACTACTGGTTCGATTTCAATGATTCAAATACGAAAATTTTTTATTTTTACTTGCGTTTTCGAGAAAAAATATGCTGCCATCGAAAAGGAGCTTGTTGACTACTTTTGGGGACAATTTTCCGATTTTTATTGTTTTTGCACTAAAGGGCCAGGCGGGATTGAACCCACTATTTTTCTATCTGATAGAGGGGGGAAATACGCAACGTAATGTAATTTTTTCAAGATGGAAGAAAGCATCAGTGAAGCGGTAAAAATAATTCATTGTCGACTTCTGTTTATTTTTGACTTTTTCGACGGGTGCAGGAGGGAGATAGTTCACAATATTACATATAATATCCGAAGTTGTGAAGGTTCATAATGACAAGAAATTATTATAGAATTTTTAAACACACAAAATAATCTTTCGTTTTATAAAAATTCTGTCACTAAAGAAAGCAAAATGTCTGGTTTTCAATTCGTTCTCAACACTTTAAACTTTCATAACTTCGCAAATTATTTGTAATGTTGCCAATTTTTCCCCTCCACCCAACGAAAAAGCCAAAACTGAACAGAAATCGACAATGAATCATTTTTACCTCTTCATTGATGCCCCCTCCCATCTTGAAAAAATGACATAAAGTTGCGTATTTCCCCCCTCTATCAGATAGAAAAATAGTGGGTTCAATCCCGTCTGGCCCTTTAGTGGAAAAACAATGAAAATCGAAAAATTATCCCCGAAAGTAGTCAATGAGCTTCTTTTCGATAGCAGCATCTTTTTTTTCGAAAAGCGGAAGTGAAAATGAAAATTTTCGTGTTTGAATCGTTGGAATCGAACCAGTAGTTCAGCAGTTATGATTTTTACAAGATTGAAACTTGGTTAATAATTATTTCGAGCAGCAACAATGGGGGGGAATTGAAATTTTACCGAAATGTCATCGATATATTGATGTTTGAAATGCATATACTGAATAATTTTTTAAGGACAAAAAAAAATACGGGGTGGCTGAGTTGATATGGACTGTTCCATATATATTATAGTATATAGCAAAAAGGAGAGTAAAACGAGAAGGAAGACATCTGGGGATAGGGATTACGGGAGTCCGTTCAAGGAGCGGGAGAAGAGCCGGTGCAGGATAATATAAAAGAATAAAGTGAAAGTAGCGATGAAACTTTATCGCTTTAACAATTATGAGGCGGAATTGAATACGACTTACAATTAGAACCCGGTACTGCAGCTGGAAGTCTGCTCCATTTTATGTCTCTATAGGGATCGAGTTACGGGCGCAGGGTGTACCAGCTAGCTTACACGTATATATAATATAGTATATATATGTATATCTAGCTACTCGCTTCTGTCTCTCATAAATAATTCGATCCAATTCCTTGATCCCCGCGTGGATTCACCTCCGGCAAAACTTCCGCGAGCATTTTTCCGCCGACTTTTAATATCGCGATTATTAATTACCCACAAACTTCAAGACTGTAACGAATATGTAGGTGGATGTTTATATGTTTTAGGGTGGGCCGAAAATACACTTTTTTCTTTCAATTCTACTCGTGTGACCCTACAAAAGGTGCTAAATCTGGTAAAACTCAAGCCTCGCATCAAAGTATCTGCAATTCGACTTCGTCTCCACGGTCTGCCACTCGGATTCATTTTTATTTTTACAAGAGTAGGAAGTAGTTTTGTTTTTCTGAAATTTCAGTCGCGTGACTTGGAACAAAAATTGTTTGAATCGGAAAGCGACTTGATCTTCGTACTTTTTACCGCTTTGCGGAAAATTCGATAAAAAAAATTCGACTAAATAACAACCTGAATACAAAAGGAATTTGATTATCAAATTCTTCTATTGATATTATTTTACATCATGCTTATTATGCTGTAGCACATTTTTATTATGTATTATCTATAGGAGTTGTATTTGGAATCATATAGCAAGATTTATTTATTGATTTCCTCTATTCACAGGAATCACGATAAATAATATACATAGGTATAATATGTCTAAAAATTCAATTTACAATAATATTCATTGGGGTTAATTCCAAACTTTTTCCTCTACATTTTTTAGGATCAAACGGAATACCACGACGATACTCAGATTTTCCAGATGCATTTTTATCTTGAAACGTAATTTCGTCTATCGGATCAATCATTTATTCTATAAGAATTTTATATTTATTGCCGTTTTCATCGAAGTTTTGTATCCAAGTTGTTTTAGTCGAATTGGTTTTTAGACAAACTGTTTTAGTCGAATTTTCCGTGGACGCTTTTTAGCTCCAGAAATTTGTAATTTTCAAGGGTCCCGAACGTATTCTATCGTTTGATAAACTTTGAAGAAAGATACCGAAGAGACAAGGGATCGGCAGAACCTCGAGAACAAATCCAATACATACAGCGGAAAGCTGGAGGGATCTTAATAACAACTTGATAGTTTAATCAATGAAAATAAGCGCATTGTCAGAGCAATCTAATGCACGAAATATAACGTATACGTTATACATCGATTCAGAGGGAATAATTCTACGGATCCTGAAATCTGCTGAATTCTCACCCCGCGCACACGTGTTTGCGGGAAATCTCGATGGGCTAAGGTTCGACACGCACGTCGTTTTCCCGGCAAGCTGTCTGCAGGTTGTTTGTTTTTCAAAGTATTGATGTGTAAATAGATGCCTACGTGTAGGTATACATATAATCTACATTTGTGTACAATTCATACAACGACACAGGGAAACCCTCACTTACGCAGATACGGAGGCAAACTGTTGCCACCAGCCACCATGAAGTGAACAGCGCGTAAATCAAACGCAGCTATTCCCGCCTATACAGGGTGAGTTTTCTCCGGGGTTCTGAGAGGGTATGGCTTAAATTGGTTAAAGCTCCGCCTTCTCCTATTCATACCTGTCATTGTCAAGAAAATATTCTCCATTCATGTAGAAATACCTTTATTTCCAAATCTACCTATTATTCCCGACGATCTAGATCAAGTCAACAAACAGTCTAATCGCATATTGTATTGTGATGATAGTGTAAGGAAAGCAATGATACTAACAATAAGCCTTGATAATATTGATTCATCCGGGTAGTATCACATTAAGTGTTCGAACTGACCACCTTCTGCATTGATACACACAACAAGTCTGCGTTAGAGCCTAATAAACAATTATAACTGACCGTATAGGCGAGGGATAATATTCCGATAATAACAAGTCTGAATAGAGGAAGGCGGAGTCTCAACCAATTTAAGCCACACCCTCTCAGAACCCCGGAGAAAACTCACCCTGTATAATATGTACACACATCCCACGTACCTATATGTGTGTGAACATACCTACATGGACATCTATGTATTGATATCGACAGACAGGTAGTTGAGTGCGTTCCATTCGAGGGAATCGATTTTTCCTGTCGGAAATATAACACCGTATCCACAAATTGTTTGATAGTGATAATAAAAAAGTGCGAAATTATGACCCCCACTTAGAATTTTTATTCCCATAGGTATTGGTTTCTATACGAATTTTTTCGGGAAATTAAAAAATGTCTTGGTCATTCAGGAAACGCGATAGTTTTGATAAATTGTATATTTCCTTACGGTTTTTCGGTCAACTCTTCGTGGTTACATCTCTGTATAGAGTAACTTATTGTTGGTAGTCACTCTGGGTAAAATTTACCCTGCAGCCAAGTTCCAAATGGTTGCTGTATGAAAACTATCAGTCCGATCGGGATGGAAAAAATACTGAGAGTACTTTGAATATTCTAAAACATGTGTGAAAAGTTGTTATCTCAAAATTCAAATCACAAGATGTTTAAAAAAATCGTAAATAGGTAAATTCGTCAAAAAATATACCTTTTCACTCAAAAAATCATAACTTTTTGAATTTTCAATATCTTCAAGTCAAATCTTGACTGGAATACTCGTCATCAGATATGGTGCTTGTAAGAAAAAAATAGTGGCACAGTGCACGTTTGAAAACAGGTATTTATTCTAAAATGTGAAGAGGATCGATTTTGGAGTAGAAATGAATACAGACTTGTCTGGAAAACATAAGTGTGAAGAAAAAACACCGTGTTGCTAAAAATAATCGTCACTAATGCATTTGTTGAATATTTTTTATCTAAAATGGAGTACGGCTAAAATTCACCCATGGTAGCCACGAACGCGGGTTAAAAATACTAGATTCTCACAGCTTGTCATGAAAAATAAATCGATTCGTCAACGGGGATAAGAAAAAAATTAAAATTCCGAATATAAAAAAGCGTACGAAGAGTCCGAATTTCCCTAAATATTCCTAAGCAATCCTCCCTATAGAATAATTATTCCCAACAAGGTCCTATATTTTATAGTATAATGTGCATCAAGGGAGGAAGATAGGTGTTTTCTACCGAGTGTGAAGTTTGCTGCTCGAGGCGGAGCCGAGGGCAGCACAATCACACGAGGTAAAAAACACCTATCCTCCCTTGATGCACACTATATTTTTTATTACACATGCATGGAAATCGATTTTCCAAGCCGTTTTTCCAAACTATAGTGTGTAGTGATGTCTGGTGTACAACGCTATTTTCTTCCCGCTTTATAGGGAAGAAAAATTTTCTTCCCGCTTTTGTAGGGAAGAAAACAAATTCTCCACGACTTGCGCATGCGCGAGTTCGCTTGTGGCGCAAGAGAAACAAAAGGCCATTTTACTCTCGCCAACAAGCGCGGAAAATCGGGGTTTCCGTGCATGTGTGATAAAAAAGAAATATTTCACGTGCAGATACTTCCGAAAGAGGAAAAGCTTAGGTATCGTATTCGTAAAACAATAAATAATCTGCAGTCGCTGGTTTTGGTGGAAATTTAGTCGAGTAGGTGGTAAATAGAGCCGATAAAACAACATCAAAAAACCAACAAAAAAATTGCAAAAAAAATTCTTGATATCTAATAAAACAAGAGCTTACGACGGTAGTAGGTAAATCTGAAAGCTCTTGATAGTGGATTACCGAAGCTTTGGGCCAATCATTCACCGGATTAGGTTATCGCGCGCGACGCGCTCCGTAACCAGGACGAGTTACGCCGGTACGTTACGGCGTGGGGACCAGAAAGAGAACGAGAACGAGGACGAGGACGATGCGGCGTCGCGTTGTTTTTGCCAATTCGACAAATTGCCAAAATTCGGCAAACAGGAAACGAATTAAAAAAAAATCCTGATTATTTCTAGATAAGGTCAAACCGCCTCAGGCCAAAATCCGTAGGTCCAAAACTGTGTCGTAATGAAAGTGAAGATGTGAAATATAAAAATTGAAAATAGCTATTAATTTTTTTATCGAACCCTTAATTCCGTAACAAACATATCCCGAATGAGGTATAACGGATGATCAAGTGAATTATTATTGAATCAGGAAAGAATCATTGCGATGACTCCCGACCCTTATGAGCTCCAGACGTAGAAGAGCAAAGATAAGATTGAAAAAAAAGTGAATAAGTGAATGAAAAACAGGAGAAAAATGAAATAAAAAAATGAAATAAAGTAAGGAATTAAGAATCCAAGAAAGCTCGCGAAAGCTTCACGAGGGTAGAAGCGAGAGTTTGAGGAACGAGCTGCCTTAGCGTGGAGAAACGTGAAAGAGAGAAAAAGAGAGAGAGAGAGAGAGAGAGAGAGAGAGAGAGAGAGAGAGAGAGAGAGAGAGAGAGAGAGAGAGTCCACCTCGAGCCACATCCAGGGCTTTCTAAAGTCGTTTGTCTTGCGAATAATTAAATTCTAATCACCTCTCCGCTTCGCTGCATTGCAGGAGAAAATCCCGGTTTGCAGTTGCTGAGCGAAGAACTGACACTCTTCACACGATAGAATTACGCCCCCTCTAGTAGTTTTCTGTACCCCTCTCTGTTGTTTTTTTTCTTTTTCTTTTTTTCTTTCTTTTCTCTCTTGTTTTTTTCATCCTCGTTTTCATCCACTTCTCTTTCTCTCCGATTTTATTCTCCCTCTTATAGATCTTCGTCGCCGTTATAGTTGCAGCAGCAAAGTCTCGCCAAGGATGTCGTTGCTCCCTAGCGATTCGTTGATTACCACGATATAGAATGAAAGAAAAAAAAAAAAAAGGAAAGAAAGAATAAAAGAGGAAAATAGATACGAAAATTACGAAAAGCGATGAGGAAGAAAAGAAAATTAGATATAGAAATAAAAGGAATAAAATTAATATTAAACGGATCGTTGCGGATGTGACGAGGTCGGAATAAGCCGAGCAAGCTGGAAATCTACCCTCTATAGGGCGTCAAACTATTTTTTGTCATAGATATATATATCTTATTGACATAAGCTAGTATAAACTCGAGGAAAAACTGCAGACCGGAAATTATAACAAAGAAACCTCAGAATGATCGTTTTGTCAGAATTTATACTATCGATCGGTTCGACTTTGGAGATTTTTTTTTTTTTTCTTTTAGATATAGGAAGCTAAAAAGAAAATGAATAATAGAAAGAGAAAAAAAAACCTGTATAAATAAGTAAAAATAGAAGTGGACACTGAATTTTCCACCGATGTAGAAGGGTATGTTATGTGTATGGATCTTCATGTGCCTCGAACCGGAAACCTTGTCGCGAAACTGCAATTTATCTGTAAAAGTTTAAGCCACGATACAAGACGCATATATACATTACATAAATTCGAAATTTTGAACAAAAAATCTGGACTCGAATGTTTCGCGTGAAAAATGACGTTATAGATCCGGACAGATATGATACGTATCTACTGCTATACGAAATTAACTGCCTCGAGACTGCAGCAGTTCAGCTTTCGAAATAAATAGTGTTTCTCGACAAACTTTTAGACACCCATGAGAAATACAAGATCATCGAATTTTTTTATTTTTATTTTATTTTTCCCCAAAAATTTATCGTCACGATGAAAAATTTTCCATTCAACTTTCGCACGTGTATAACTTATTTCCGAACTGAATGTATTTAATAATTTATGAAAATTCCCCAAATCGGTTCGTGAAAAATATAATTATTTCTCAAACGATATCGTAACATACAATCTGCAGCCGTGCGCGTTTCGCACGGCGGTATATAGTTTCTTTACGTAACTGTTTATAATTTGCGTCTTCCCGTCAATTGCGGTGCCTTTCATCCTTCCTCGTGAGCACCCGCGTGTGTCTAACACTCTAAATGTAGCGGGTTGCGATTCAAATCTCGATTACTGCCAGCCGCAGTGATTGGCGACGCGGCGAGCCGAGGGAAGTGACGTAATTTAGCAAAGGGTTGGCAATACCGGAGAAGGGGTTGGTTTTGCGAAAAGGGGGGGTTCTGAAGGGGCAAGTTGGTTATATTATATATATATACATATGTACAACCTGGCAATGTCGCACGGCTGTCTGCTCGAGTGACGTATATCATTATATCGGGTGACCCAATTAAGAGTTACTCCAACCGACTGCAATAGAATGATAAACGCAATCCGGACTTTTTCACAAAATGAAAAAATTGATGGAGGAAATAAACAAAAAAAAAAGCCAAGGAATAAAAAAATCGTCATTGCTGCAGCGATTTTTAAATGTCTACCAGGACCGCAACACACATCCTTTATTTTACAGCTTCATCGGATGAGCCCACGGATTATCCTACCCTGATGGAGATCCCTGCATGAATGAGCTTTTAATGGCAGAAAAATTGCCAAGTGATGCGGTAAAATCTGTCAATCCACGTTACAGCTTTTTACATGAGACTGATATTTTTTTAACGAATTTATTTCGCTGGTTAATTGATCGCCAAATATTCTATTTCATTCGGTAAATTACACCCGATAAATAAATCGATGAGTCGCGATTAAGTGACAAATAAATAACGCTTGACTAAAAGTATAGAAGGTCGTAAGCGCAAAAGAATTTTTTTCTTTTTTTTTTTTTGCGAATATATGCCCGAAGGGTTTTATATGGCATGAAATAGTATATTGTGTGGCTAGTGCGAAAAATAGGCGATTTCCGGCGAGTGTGACTTAGAAGCACGAGCCGAAGGCGAGTGCTGACATTTCGTACGAGACGGATATCGCCTTTTCGCACTAGCCACACACGATATTTTTTGTAACTACTGCTTGGAAAGTTTTATTTGAGAGAAGCAAACGCACGAAATAATTATATGATGGTATTACCGTCAGTGCGTAAAATTGAGCTATTTCGAAGTGCGCATGCGCCTCATTACGCACTAGTGCGTAAAATAGAGCATATCGAATGTGCGCATGTGCGGACTCTGTATTTTTTAACTATCCAGAAATAAGGCACTTTACGCATGCTATAACACAAGCCTGGAAAATAACACTTTTCAAACAGGTGTTACAAAAAAGATTTTGCCACCATGAAACCGAAAATTTTGTTTTCTGCGCTTACGACCTTCTACTTTTAGTCACGCGATAACTAAAGCGGATCATTCAGTAATCAGGACTGGATGAAAATCGAATGATCCTATATGACACTCGAACGACCATTATAGACAGCTCAAAAGTCTTAGGGCTATCTAATCTGGATGTCAACTTCCGCGTTCCTATAATCGTGTCGCGTGAATGTGCTAATTTGTGTAATTAGCGTTACGCTCTGTACGTAGATACGTAGAAGCTATACTACCAGCTCTACTACGTGCCAATGTTACCTAGGATGACGGGCTAAAGCAAAGCGACTAGATATCCCCGCGGGGAACTTTCAACTTGGCAGACAATCGGGTTACTGAAGTCAAATAGCTGTGAGGCGCTGCGGTATCGAGTTCGATTCCATGGAGCCAGGCACACATACGTATTATTATACATTATACATACATACGTAGGTATGAGCGTGGTAATGAATATTAATATTAATCCGCAAATTGAATGCATACCTGCTGTGTACGGCGGGACCAGCATGTGCAGGCAGTTTGAAAAATTAAGCACTATCAAAAACTGATTGATTCATTGATTTGGTAGATTTTCGAAAAATTCGACGTTTCTTTTCCATACTTGTTTGCTAATTACTTAGGTCCAAAAATGGAATCTGCTAATTTCCCGCACTGAATTCATGACAGTCGGTATTACATACAATCTTCATTGCAGAAAACTCGAATCGGACCAACAGTGGTGTACCTTAGTTCGTTTCGCAGGTGTTTTGAAACGAGACGATTCAAAACGCTGTGAAATAAAGTTAGGTGAAGTAACAAATTTGTTTTGGAATTTGGTTTTGAAACAAATTCAATATTTCATTCTTGAAATCATACCGTCGTACTGCTCTCCTTGAACGCAGATCAAATTTTGGCGCTAAGCGAAGTGGCGCAAAAAGGAGGAAAAATCAATCGCAGAATTGCCGCGTGTAAAAAAGTTCGGCTGAGAAGATACATGAGTAATTTGTTCGGGGGAAAAATATGTGGTTTTTTCGTTTATCAAATATTTTTCATTTGTATTTTTCAAGTTTTTACCAGTCTCTAATGCATTTCACGGGGAATTGGTTTCCCAGATATTGCCAGCGTGCTGCGGGTGAGCTTTACTTTACTTTATAAGTTCGCGGGCCAAAGCTCGTTGGATTCGCGCCACATAACAACGGGAATCAAATGAAACAATAAATGTATGTATGTACCTACAAATGACTCACTACGAGGTTGCAAAAATCGAAGAAAAAACCAAATCCGAGTCGCGATCTTATTCTTTTTTATCGATAGACACATACCGAGGGTTGAAACGTATATTCTTTGAACTCCGCGTGGCCACGCGCCATTACTTTTCATTCAAGGGAGTAAATGAGCGCGTAAAACTGTTTAATTGAGTGACTTTTAGATCCGTGCAGACGCAATATACGCAGCTGTATATGCGCAGGCAATAAACTAAGATAATGAAGATTTAACAGAGCCGCAATCACTCGGTGCAGATTCTGCGGACCGAGTAGGGGCCCGATCCAAGCATTACTTTCCGATTAAACAACGAATAGAAACAAATCCTGTTCCCGCGTTCTGATGCGATTTAAATTAGCACCTGCTGCTCCGACGTCTGTCACCAAGCTTAATACAGCTTCCATTAAATTTCGCTAAGGCTATCTGCATACTACAGCCACTCGAGACAGCTTCAGGAAATTATAACCACGCTGTAAGAAAGTTCAAGACGTGTGATCCGCGCTCACCCGTTTACGTCATAATGATAAACTGCTCTTTTTCAACACTGATTGCTGTCTGCCAAAAACGATTTTTCTAATTATCCGGGTTTTTGGTATACATAAGTATTTCAAAGCCTAACCATACGCCTGAGTGTTAAAACTTTTTACACCCATCGTTTATTGATGTTAAATACAATCAAGAGGCAAGCATTTATCGTATAAAAGAATTTTTAGGCCAGTTGCGAGAATTTCAAATTTTGTCCTGATTTCTTGTTGAGACGAATTCATTGAATTTTTTCAATGTATATCATTTTCGTTTTTATGAATTGAAAAAAGTCGATAGAAATTCCGCCATGACCGAATATTCACCTACAAATTATTGAAATTATCTAACCCCAGTTATTTTGGCAGTATGGAAAAGACCGATGATCATCTGATACAGAATATGCTTTTTTATATCACACAGATATGACATGGCGGAAAGTCTGATTGTCGAATCGACGAATGTTCTTCTTTCGACTGCTTCTATTATTCATGGTATGAAATTATAGTTAGATTTTTTCATAAAACTCGAAGTGCAGTCGCAAAATTTTCTCCAGACACGCTGGACTTCCGAAAACGCAATTAGGAAGCTTGGACAGCCGCTTAGTCAGACTTGAAGTGAAAATGTAACGTGTCAAAGCCTCGAATGAGGGTATGAAATGGAATTATTTATAATTTCGAACGAAAGGGGGTTGATGAGGTGTTTAATGTCCAATTTATAAGGCGTTTCAACTCGTACTTGATACAGATTTTTCCGCCTTATATCCAAGTAAAAGGCCGATGAGGCGAAGGGGTTGGAGGGGTGGAGAGGAAAAGAAAGAGGTTGAAATATTTTGACAAAGCGAAGGATACGGGAGCTTAGCTGCTCCGAGAAGAAAATAGTACATTTCTCTCCCGCCAGATTCTCTAGCACAATTTCACCGGCACAAAAGGATCTCGCAAAACGATCCGGCGAGCTAGTCTAGCTGGCTATACCCGCTCAAGGAGACGCGAAGAGAGGAAAGCAACGAGAAGGGAAGAGAATAGAATAGAAGAGATGAGATGAGATGAGATGAGAAGAGAAGAGAAGAGAAGAGAAGAGAAGAGAAGAGAGGAAAAGAGGTGGAATCCAATTTAATAATACTTTTCTCGTATAACCGCTGAAATCGAAGTGGCCGATGGATATCCAAGCCCTTCCCGCTCTCCGGTCTTTCGCTCCGTCTAATAAATCCGTCAATTTCAAATATATCCTGTACATATATATCTGATGGGAGGTGAAAAATGGAAGAAACGATAGTAGAAATAAAAGGAAAAAAATTACAAATAAATTTACATGTGCAAATATAATTAAAAAGATAAACGGAATCAAAATTATAATATATACTACGTTGGACCAACAGAGGACATTTTCACTATACGGTAAAAGAATGCATCAGGAGAAGGAAAGGAAAGAAGAAAAAACTGGCAAATACATCTAGGGAGAGTATATTGTGCAGTATTTTTCCAGCGGATAAAATCGCGTTATGAATCACGGAAGGGAACCTGCAGGAGCAACTAGATGTGGGGGCGGCTGCTAGTGTCTTTCGTATATTTCATTACGCTTCGGCTTCCGGTGTAATAACAAATAACCGGAAGTGAAGTAGAAACGAAACACTGCCGCGAGATATAAAGCTCGCACTTCGCAATGTTGTAAATTGTCGAAAAGGTGTCACTGCCCGATTTAAAACCTTATCATATCGCGTGTCTAATGGCTACAGGGTTTACTATCTTATTTGCTCTTTTTTCGATAGTTTGCAGAAATGGCTAAATTCGAATCGCCAAATTATATGATTTGCACATGAAATGTTACATTCACAAATTAGTTGGTGAAATAGCAAATTTCTGCCGGTCACAAATCCGTTTATTAAAAAACGGTGTTAGACGGAAGTTTGCTGATAGTCGAAAAATCTAAAAACCGTGCGATCTTGCAAGATTTTAAAGCGATTTTTCGAATTTGTGCATACTTAAGCGACTCACGAGTCGCACCTGCAACCGATATCTCGCGTTATTACTGCCGAGGTGATCTGTCAAGTTCAAGTGAAAAAATTGGGTTGTGTGTAGGCATAAAATCAATTTTTTCTTTTTTAACTCTGTTATTATTTTCGAAGGTACAGAATTTCAAGCCGAATCCAACGAACTCACGGCGATCTTGGTAGTTCTACTAGGTCGCTCGGGAAAGAATGACAAAGTTGAAAGTTAGTGTTTGAAAAGTGTAAAATATTGTAACCATGCGAAAAAACGAGAAAATCCAAAATCTGAAAGGTTGTATCCACTTGACATGCAATCTTTTGCTTTTATGTTGTAAATTCTTTGATTTCAATTGATTATTGCGTTTTTCTTATTTCCACAGCAAATGTGACCAAAAAAATATACGTTTTTGTCTTCAGAAACGCGATGTATTCCATTTCCGAGATCACTGCCTCTCCCAGCTAACGATAAACGAAATTGTACCGAATTTTGGGTATAATCAATCAGGTAAATGTATAATAGGTATGTGTATATTATGGAACAAATAAATTCTGCCGTTGATGGGGATCACCGGACTTTGAAGCCGATCATTCATGCGAAAGATTGACGTTATCTAGCGGCATAAATAATTACCTAATTAATTATTATCGAACTAAAATACGCTTTTCTAGCAGCTTCCGCGGGGATTATCGCGGTCGACGCGCATCAAAGCACTTAACTTTAATTAAATGATGATCGCTCTGTAGCCCGGCTGCTTCTGCCAGCTCTCGCTAGCTGACTGAAACCGCGTAAAGATTTTCACCAAACAAATTCTCGGGCTAATAATTATTTGGTGAAAATGTCTAGCCTAGGGGTGCAACCCCGACTTGACACCGGGCCAAAGTCGGGACTTCTAATATCTCCGCTTCTCGCTTACTACCCCCCCGTCTACCTATATCTATGTATATATAGGGGGATGGAAAGAGCGACCCCGGCTATAGCGACCCAAAGATGCTCGCCGAGATGCGGCGCGATAGGGTGCAGACTTGAAGTGATCTGATAGTAATCTGATGTCAGAAATCCGTAGGGTCTGCGGGAAATTGCGAGATGCAGAATGCTGACTTTGTACGCAGCCCCGGTTTCCCGCGGAGAGAGCACTTCCGAGCCAATCAAATAAAACCTCACCATCCAGGATTTTCCAGTATCTAAAATATTTGAACCAAGAGAGGCCGCAGGAGGACCAAGTATATATAATATAGTCTCGATCATTAAACTTCACTCGTAGCTGCAGCTTTTCATCCATAAAGCTGAAGCTTTAGCAGCCAAAATTAGTCATTGAGTCTGCGAAGGACAAAAATCCGAATTTTCTCAGGTTTTTATCAAAACCAAAAGCTTTTATTCAATTATAGACATGAATCTGTACTGCATCATCCAAATTTGAGAAAAGTTCAGCGAGTTTTGCTGCTAACTATGGCTGCTATAAGCTTCAGCTTCATTTTTACTGCAAAGTATGTGACTCTTTACTTTTCAACACCTAGGAGGGATAGAAATTTTGCCGAATCGAAAAATTTCGAAAATGCTGATTGATGTAGGAAATGGTGAAGAGGGTAGGGATGTTCAGTTTTGAAAAATTAATACCGATTTATGGTGTATGTATTTTTTGGTTTAACAATAAAACATAAAGGATATTTCAGACATAAAATATGATAAGATTTTCGATACAAGGAAATACCAAAAAGCCGTAAATTGGCCAGACGCGAGAGTGATCAATGGTTAGAACCTTCTCATGGCAATTAAACGATAGAGTAATTGTAAAACTAGATAAAATAATACATGAGCTTTCGGGACGTGCAACGTGGAGTCGGTTACAGGTTAAAAGAGATTATATCGCAACCTGCACGTCAACCAATTAGCTTCGATTAATCAAGTGCCATCTTAAGCTACGCAGACAATAACTAAACAAATAATAGACACAGTCCCCTATCTGGCTAGTAACACCGGGAAGATCTATGGCTCGATTAATCCTATGGGCCTACAATGCCGCAGCCTCGGACTTCTCGAGGAAGAAAAAAAAAAAAAAAAACAGTTAGAGATAGAGAAAAACCACATACATGCATTCGTCGGATGAATTCGAACGCCTATGCGTGAGCAAGACTATTAATTAACAGGTATTTACATAACGTCCTAGTATAATTCGTTTATAAAGCTTTTGTCATTCTAATTGACGCACTCATATGCGGTTTAAATTAATATTTTTATTCCTAGCAGCAAATTTGATGATTCATCATAGATTTTAACTTATTTTTTTGTTCTTTCTCAATTCACTATTCCGATCCTCTCGTCCAAGGATCATTTTTACAGGTGAAGGAATAGTTTTATAATTTCATCAATTTGCTCATATAAATGTAATAAAATCAACGAGTAGAATATAATACGATTATGGCCGATGAGAATCAATCTCTCGATCGCAGATCCTAAGCCAAATATTTATCAAATATAATTAATGGAACTTAACTTAAAAATGTTTTAAAACAATCCTTACTGTGTAATCAAGTGTCTCTGCAACAGCCGTTCGCATCTATATCCGAAATTTTATCTCCACTGACTGAGAAATATAAAGATTCAAATTTTCCATCGATTTTTTTTGGTTCTCTCAATATTTATTGAGCAATAACAAGTTTCCGGTATGTTGTTTGAATTATTGGTACCAACAGAGTAGACCTTATAAGATACGATTTTTTAAATATCTCCGCAAATTTTCCAGAACCCAAAAGTTGAAGTACAGAGATGAAGTTATTCTCCTTCAATCGGGCATTTTGCAATTGATATTAAACGCTTAACAAATTACTCGACTCGATTGCAAAAGATAGTTTTTTCGTGAGTTTTAATACCGAATGACTCCCTCCTGATCCGGACATTTCAAATATTTACAACATTAGATGGCAATTAAGATTTAGAAATTCCATTTTTCATTTCTAAATTTGATTCTAGTCTTCTTTTCGTTCTACGACTACAACTACGTTTCAAGACGAAAAACTTGTACTGTCCTCACTTCAAGTGATTCACCAAACAAAATGAAAAATGATTACCTATACATGTGCAGGATAAAAATCAGTGAAAAAATTGGGATCTTGAGTACGTACTACGTAACTAGATGAGTTGAAAAGACTGAAAGCTCTTGCTGAGTACCGTTTCCTCATTCCTCACATTGCAGACGGCTAAATTTCTCTGGATTCTAAACCACTGTGTGATCTTGTCAGGTGAACTTTGTACCCTTGCAGCGTACCGAAGGACCTCTTGCAATGAGGACACTCTTTAACCGCCGGTACACTCAGGGAATGAATCCGCATGTGCGCGTTCAGCCCGATTTTGGTCTTGAACAAATTCTTGCATATCAAACACTTAAAAGTGGTACCAGACTCTATCGGCCTAATGTGAAGCTGCAGGTGATCCCTGAACTTCTCGTTAGTCTCAGTTGGAGCCTCGCAAATTTGGCATTTTTCTGCTCTGTGAATCTTTGCGTGAACCTGAAGATGAACCAGGGGAAAGACGAATATGAAAACGCAAATTGGTTGTTACTGAATCAAAATTTACTCAATTAAATTCGAAAGAAAAATCTGTGAAGGTAATTACCTTGAGGCCTTGTACGTTACGAAGGATCCTATCACATATCGGACACTGCGTACCTAGTTGCCGATTTTTTGATGCTTCCGGATCATTTGCACCATTTTTCGCCGATCCTTTAGAAGGAGGAGAAAGAGGAGCCTTTCTGGGCCGCGGGACGGGAGTATTTTCAATCGACGACCAGCTTGGCGAGGTGGAACCAGACGGACTAAACTCGTCAGAAGAGTTCGAGAACTCGGTCGAAGACTGATCTTCAAGGTCTTCGTCGACTCCTGGATGAACGGGGGTCCCGTTTTTCCAGGATGTGATCCTGGAGGTGTGGGAGCCTTCGAAACTTTCCGTCGAAGAAAGGTCGCTTTCCTCGTCGACGATAGGCCGAACGCTCTTGATCCTCAGCAAATTTAGAGGATCGACGGGAACCCGGGGACTGATCGCATCCTGTATGCCGCGTCCTGGAAAATCGTCGCTGAAGTTTGGCAGGCTCCTAGTCATATTTCGTAGGGAGATTTTATCCGCCGTAAATTTCTGAGATTCTCTTTGCCGACGAGCTACGGCGGAACGGGCGGCTCTTTCGTCCATCTTCAAACCGCTTTCGTTGTCTGATTGCAAGAAACCGGAAGGAAGCACGAACTCTTGAGGAAAACCTTGCAATCGACAGCGATTAATCAACGCCTTGTAACTCGCGACTAACGATTGCGCCGTTTCGTATGAATAAGTCAGAGAATTTTCTGTTATACGACTTTTGAACGTTACATTTTGCGGCAATTTCGCACGCCAGGATTTTATCCTCTCCGACGAATGCATTCGTTCACGGCAAATTTCGCCTCGACGGTTTGGATACGGCCGAAAACCGCCGTGGTTTCCGTTTTCGGGCATTTCAGGAACGCCATTTTGCCTTAGGGCTCTTTCCGCAAGGGCTGACTTGTTACACTGAAATTAGAAATGAGGAATTTTGTACCGACGTTGATTTAATAGCGAGCTGGGTGCCTGTGGATTTATGTATTGTGGAATATCCATCGTAAAGAGGCTGGGAAAGGTGCGGTTGTCATTCCTACTTCTGCATTTTGCTTCAGAGCCAAGTCTCTTATCAGATCGTCCGTTCTTTCAGCTTGCTGTCGGAATTCTTCTATGATTTGTAACTTGATGTAACATGGATCACAGATGCTGCACGGTAGACCGTCTCCTTTTTGAATCTGCAGAAAATGAAAATAATACCAACCATTACAGATCAGGCCAATATATCTACACGTCGAGCAGAAATCGCAGAACGGCGCTACGTTGGGCCAATATGATCCGCCGTGCGACAACATTGGCCCACTCTTGGCATTCAGACGGCATGTGACGCAGTAAGATATTGGCTGCACCGTGGCAATCCACGTTGGGCCAGCATTCTAGACGAGCGTGGCCCATTATTGGCTTTAGAACTTGGACATTCGCCGTTCCAGAACCAGTGTTGGTCCGAATGAGCATACCAAGATCTCGCCCATGCTTGGCTGCCATTCCAAGACCAATTTTGGCCCAAATGCCGAGGGCATGCTCGGCCGTTACATCATTCGCCAATATTGTAAAACCAGTATCAGATGGATATACGACGCCGATGTCGAACCGTTAATCTGCTGCCAATATTGTGCTAACGTAGGGCCGCCTAAATCGGACAATACAAGACCATTCTACCCATTTACCATCATTGGTACAATACTGGGCCGATTTTATGGAACGGCGGCCGTTCTGCGATTTCTGCTCGCGGTTGTAATCAGTTTGAGTTTCACATATCGAAAAAATGACCCCAAATTATACAGTTTCACGTATTATACACATTTCTCTTGTGTAGGTATTGTTTCCAATAGATATACGAATAGACAAACTCTTGAGCTCGTTTCTCTGAAAATTCAACATCTGCTAACAGCTATGATGTTGTCACGATTAGAATCTTATCTCAAATAACTGGTAATAATAAATAATTCGAAAGCTACAAGCTCCAAAATTTTACCACGCTTTGTGGTAGGAATATCTAGTCAATGCAAAGTTCTAAAATTGTACAAAGAAACTATGGGGCGTTCCACGCGAAATCGGACAACATTCGGCCTTTGCATCTCCGATTTTTTTGAAAATTTTTTATGTATAATACCCATTGAAAAAGGCCTCCATGATTTATTTCAATTTTTTTTGCCGAGCCGTTTTCGAGATATTGATTTTTGAAAAATTCGCTTTTTTTTCAAATGTCCGTAACTTTGCCAAAAATAGGCCAATCCGGCCGGTTTTTTTTTTTTTTTTTTTCGTTTTTAAACACACTTTTGGAATATGAATAACAAAAATGTTCAAAACTGTATTTCTATAAGATTTTCCAACATCGAGTTCAAAATGTTGATTTCCGAAAAACACGTAGCGATTGATTTTCTTAAAAATTCTTCCAAAAAAACTGTCACTTATCCCCCAAATCTTCAGCCTAGTCCCTTGATGGGTAAATGAATGGGATCCACTTGTTTGCGAATTTAAAAAATTTTATGTTCAGTGAAAAAGATGTTTTTTTTTTTTTTTTAATTTTTGTATTTCGACGCACTTTTAGGGGAAAAAAACGATATGAAATTCCCTAAAACGGATTTTCATAAGATTTTCGAGCATGCATCGTTAGAATTTATGTTTTTTGAATTTAAAAATTTTTTGTTTCACTTATTTATGTCAAAAATGTCTAAAATCATGATATTTTACATTAAAGCTATTTTCGAGCATTATATAAGCACATACTATACCCAAACCACTGTACCGACAGAAAAAAAAAATCGTGAATAACTCCGAAACACGACGTAGAATGGGTTTGTAACGAAAAATTTTACACGCGATAAAAAATGCCGCCCAAATAGTGTGCGAAATTCGCAAAAACAGACGAAAACGTATTTTTCGTATTTTATTCGGAATATTATCAGAGCTCACGCGGCCTTCACGCGAAAAAGCCGTCTGTACCTATAACCGTTCTACAGAAAATACGGAACACATTGTATGTATATAAACTTGTTTGTTTTACGCTACAATAACGGTAAATTATGTGAACCTGTAACATGCCGTGACCTGTAATTCTAGTCGCAAAAGCAATTGTGAACTGTCAACTATGTCAACGGTTGTCAGAAGCGAGGATTATTGTCAATAATTGGTGCGCAAAACCATTTGTCGAATATTTTTCGACCTCAGAGTCTTGTCACCACGCCGCCATAGGGTCTTTATTTATTTATTTATTTATTTTTATTATAAAAAAAATTGATTAGGTATAAGTTTTGCCTATTTACCTTTTCACACAAACTTACTTTATATTTTACCAAAAAAATAGAACCAATTTCAACTTAGCCTAAGATTGGTCAGGGTTAGGTCAAGGTTAGGTACACTGGTTAAATTCGATATTTTAAGGTGCCACGGGAGTCTCTTCAGATAACTATTGGGCAACAATGCAGATAACAATTGGTAATAATGATACTCCGCATAGACTCCCGTGGCACCTTAAGGCCACAATGGCGTTACATACTGGCGACATCTATATTATTTTAACTTAATAGAATTTAAAAAAATATTCATCAGATACCTACCATTGTAATCAAAATTTATCCAAAGAAAAACACATATTTGCGGTTTATGAGGAAAATGAATGAAATAAACTGAAATGCATAGGGTCTCGAACAATAATTCGTGCGCGCAGCACCACCTGACGGATATTTTTTGACCTAAAATCACTTCTGCCAGCCGGTGACAGATCATAATTGCTTTTTGCTACAATAATTACAGATTCACATCATTTACCGTTATTGTCGCGTGAGAGAAAAAATTTTATATGTATATCTGTGTTCCGTATCTTTTGTAGAACGGTTGTATGTACAGACGGCTTTTTTGCGTAAATGATGCGTGAGCTTTGATAATATTCCGAAACAAATACGAAAAATAGGTTATCGTCGAATTTTGCAAATGTCTCGCACTATTTGTGCTGAATTTTTTATCGCGTGTAGAATTATCCGTTACAAACTCATTCTACGTCGTGTTTCGGAGTTATTCACGATTTTTTTTTTCTTCCGTCGGTACGGTGGTTTGAGTATAGCATGCTCTTGAACAAATAAAAAATAAATGTGCCTCAGAGGTAATTCCGCATACATTGTTTTGATCAAATTACATTCGGTACATCAACGTTACTGTTATTGTTACATATCATGAAATCAGTCGTTTTAATATATGAGACACAGAATCGATACTTCATATTATAATTTGATTGTGTTTGATAAAAGTGTCGAAAGAAACATGAAATACAACCTTGATGCCGGTGAATTTTGTTATTTTATCGAGTAGACCTCGGGTCGTGAATATGTTCCGAGATTTGTGAAGTTTGACGGAACACAACCTGCACATACACTGCATCACATCCATCATGTTGTGTAACGTAGAGCAAACTGCCAACGAAAAGTTGTATCAAGATTCGCGGCAGCGAATCGCCGCCAAGTCCCGTAGGCCGGCGAGCGCTATTATAATATACTGACAAGAAAACGGAAATATCGTGTGAAAACTAATTCCTAGAAATCAGCAAATCGGTCGTGTTACATACCATACGCATGTACATATTATTGTATGTTTTTATACGTCCTCTCTAGCTCCTGAATAATAAGACAACGCCTGCATCGACACTTTATGGTGGGTTCAGATGGCGCGGAACACGTTCGCGTGGAGTGGCGGAGCGCGGTTGAACGGAATACGCGTATTTCTGGGAACCGCTTGATCGACTCCGCTCAAACACTACACGCCGGATCGTCGCCCGACGATAGTCTCACTCGCAACGTATCGATTGGCAGTTGAAATTTTTCAATCGCCAATTAGCACTTCGGTTATTATACGGCGTACGGCTATCGGATGTCGATACAACGCTTCTCTCTCTCTCTCTCTCACCATCGTGCAAGTGTTTATGTTATTCTCATTTGTCCGAAGAAATTGCCCACGTGATCTTATCTCCAATACTGCACTGGCACGATGTAGGCAGTAAACTTCGAGGGTCGACCTCAAATTCGATTCTCAAAATCTATTGTTTTCATATCGTTCGGTTCTATCGGCAATCGGTAATTTAAGGGGATGCAAGCGCACCTCGCTGTCTTCAGCCGATTTTCGGCGAGCTATTTCTCGAAAACGAGAGCCAATAAATTAGTGGAACCAATTTCCCAATAATACTTGAATTTTAAACTAAAAATTCGTCGAGGCGTTTTCGGATGAATGGTCTACTTCCACAACTGCATACCTTCTAAGGTTAGGTTGCGTGCTAGTCATGCGATTTTCAACGGCCTATTTGTCGAGAACGGAATATCGGATGATACTGAAATTTCAGGGGCAGCTACATCGAGGGACTAGAAAAAAATTCATCGAAGGGATTTTTTTTATCCCTCCTAGTTTTCGAGGAAAAAATTCGTGAAACCTCTACTTGACTTCGTGGTGATTTGTTGCCTACTACCGAAAAATCCTCAGATTGGTTTTTTTTTTTAATATTTCGGTTGTTATTAATCCCATTCCAACCGGGCAGGTACTGTTCGCAAGGGCAAGAAAGTAAGATTATTTTCAGCCCTTGCACCATTCTCTCGACCTTTACTGAGCTGAAAAATATTGGCTTGTTTTTTTCTGGGAACGACTCGGTGTACTGATAGGACGTTTTACGAATGATGGAAAAGTATAAAAAATTGTCACACAATGCTTCATACTGGTAAAAAAATATTCTAGACTAATCATTGGCAATTTTTTTTAAACAATATCAGATGATTCCAGAGCTTTTAACAAATGTCTCGAACACCGGTGTATAGAATATTCTTCGAAATTCCTTTAATTTTGTAAACATTGTACATTTTTCTTGAAAATTCCTGAACGTTCTAAAACTCTTTAGAAATTTCTCAAAAATTGGTGTACAGAAAATTCTAAATTAATAGAATGGTTGTGGATTTTTCTGGAAATTTCTCTTATTTCCTAAACATTGTAAATTTTTGTAGAAAATTCCAGACGATTCTAAAATTTTCTATAAATTACCTCACCTTCCGGACAACCAATCACAGCTCCCGAAGTTTCCGAAATTTTCTCTCTAGTGTGAGGGCGAATCCTGACTGTTGTTCTTGCCATCGACCATTTTGAAATAAAATAATGTCAAAATATTAAACTCTGTTTTTTTCCATAAACATCAATTCTGATAACTTCAAGGAAATTTTATTTTGTGGATCTGAAGCTCATAGACTTATCCATCATGCTCAAAACATACTAATTTTTTATTGAAAAATTGATAACTGCTTATCGATATTTTAGTCCAATATATGTGAAAGATCGAAGATGTGAAGTGCGAGCTGCGCTAATTCAGGCTGAGAAAATTGTTTTTTAGGGTGAGAACTTGACGAAAAATGAATAAATATTTTCTCTGATGAAATATGCAAAATATTTCAAAGTGTCTAGCCTCTGCCGTCCTTCCAACGCAAGTTCCGATGTATAGCTATATATTATAAAGTTAGCGAAAAGCTGCTAAACTCGTACAGTACTTATCTAAAATAACTAATTCATTAGCTCTTTGGGAACTATTGCCACTCGTGCAGGTACGTATATACATACATACATACATACGTGTACGGTACCCAGAGGCGCAAGCTCTCCTCGCCTTACCACACATGTGTATGTATCTATACGTATGAAAGTAGGTTGTATGAATGTATGTACATGGGGTATTCCACGTGAAGTGGACCGGTTTTTGACCGATGGTCATGGAATTTGACGCAACTGCAGATTTGGGTTCTTTGTCACTATAGAAATCGCCAGCACAAGTTGTAGATTTTTGAAAAAATTTTCACGAGAAATATGGCGCTGGTAATTATTCAGAAAAATATATCGCAGCGATCCGTGAACGAAAACATGACTTGTCATAGTGCATTTTACTCGCAAAAACGAGCACTTTCCAACCATGCAACAATCAAATCGCATCTGAAATTTCCAAGGATTAAAAACTCAAAGAACGTGTATTTCCACCAGAAGGGTCTAATGGATTTTTTTGAAATTTTCACAGAAATTACTTGAAACCAAAACAAAATTATCGCGAAAGTTTCAGCTTGCCCTCATTTTTTTATTTTTTTTTTTTATTTTTTTTTTTTTATCGAATTTACTGAATGAAATTAATTTAAAAAAAAAGAATGAAAAACTCGAAAAACCTGTATTTTTACCACAAGGGGCTAATGGATTTTCTTGAAATTTCAGCCGAAATTACTCCAAACCAAAACAAAATTATTCTGAAAGTTTCAGCCTGCCCTTTTTTTTTTTTTTTTTCTTATTGAATATATTTTTCTTATAGCCCCTTGTGGTAGAAATACGGTTTGTCGAGTTTTTAATTCTTTTTTTTTTTTAATTAATTTCATTTAGTGAATTCGATTAAAAAAATAATAATAAAAAAATAAGGGCAAGCTAAAACTTTCGCGATAATTTTGTTTTGGTTTGAGTCAATTTCTGTGAAAATTTCAAGAAAATCCATTAGATCCTTCTGGTGGAAATACACATTTTTTGAGTTTTTAATTCTTGGAAATTTCAGATACAATTTGATTGTTACATGGTTGGAAAGTGCTCGTTTTCGCGAGTAAAATGCACTATGACAAGTTATGTTTTCGTTCACGGATCGCTGCGATATATGGAATTGAAAAGATTTTTCTGAATAATTACCAGCGCCATATTTCTCGTAAAATTTTTTTCAAAAATCTACCACTTGTGGTGGCGATTTCTATAGTGACAAAGAACCCAAATCTGCATTTGCGTCAAATTCCATGACCATCAGCCAAAAACCGGTCCACTTCACGTGGAATACCCCACATATATATGCACATATGATGAAGTTTAACAGCCTGGAGGTGAACACATGGGTTTGAAGCTCGTGGTATAGATCGCAGAGACGAAGGAACAATCGCCCGAGGGTAGTAACGTGGCGGTGATATTAATCCGAGATCAAATTAACCGCAAATCTTGAAATAATATTTCCAATTGTACTTATACGTATATTTAGAAAACTTAATTACACGTCAGCACAATCGCTCAAATGATTTTAGAAAATAGTGGAATATCTCCGGAACCATTCATTATAGCATAATCACATGCCAGTGCTTTTTGATGTAAAATTTAACGCCCGATCGGATAAATAAATAATAAACATACGATTCCATTTAAAAAAACGGAGTTGACCTTCATATCACCTTGGCGCTTCCACTTGGAGAAAAACCAATATCATCAGTATCTGTCCCCCCTCGATACAAAATAACTTTTATAGGAAACATTTTTTCTAAATAACTATTGTTTTCCAAGATATTCAGCTGTATAATTTAAAATGGGACACCCTGTATACTTTACCTATACCTGTAGCTTGACAAAGCACGCGGGAACATATATTATGCGCTCTTCTTCAACGCGACTAAGCATAATTTGACACTTGACTGGATAAAGAAACGCTGATTTGATGCCTCGTTCCTCGCTTACGCGATTAAACATGGCCAATGTATCGCGGAGTGAAGTTGCTTTGGTTACGGGTATGGGAAGATAAAATTCAACTCATTTTACATAGAAGCCTGAAAAATTACATACATTTCTGATAATTGATTTTTCTTCATTTCTTCAACCGCAGGTGGTAGCGGTTTTTTGGGACTGCACGTGGTCAAGCATCTCCTTGCCGATGAAACTGTGAAAGAGATCCGAATCCTGGACAAATTGCCTTACAAAAATATTCTTGGTAAGTATAGCAGACGACTGAACAAGTGAGGGACTTTTGGGACTTTATTATATATAATAAAACATAACAAATCATTCCATTCGATTGGAGTTTCTATTATTTCATTCAACAACATGTAGATCATAAGTTTGATTCGCATTTTTTTCTTTATCAGATTCATTCGAAAGCAAGCATTTTCATTGACGATTACGCAGACCACTTCGCTCTGTGACACGTTGTCAGTTGATGTGAAAGAAAAAGTAGGAAAAAAAACTCGGAGAACACAATACATACGATTCAATTGTGCTTTTTCTGTTCATTTATACCGTTGTTTGATGTTGAAATTTTCATTTCTCATCCAAAGTTCACGACTTTTTCAATTAATTAACAAACAAAACGCGATGATAAAAGAAGTGGAATTCTGGCAAATATCATTATACATTGTGCTCCGAGGATTCATTCGTATTTTTTTGTCCTCTCAGAATGACTGACGATTCGGAATCGTAGGTATAAGGTACCTACCGCAAAATAAATTCGTCGAGCAAAATGTTTGACGTTATTGTCAATAACTATCCTCCCTGTTCATTGATTCTGATGAAAAGAAAATAAATAAATAAAATAATTCCATGAAGCTCGATCTGTATACTCTTGACCAAAATGAACTGCAATCGAATTAAACAATTGGTCATCGATGTATAAATTCCAAAAATCGACCAGCTTTTTCATACAGCCGTACATACGTCTACTCGTATAGTATAGTACAGAATAGTTATATTGTTGGTATACGGAGATAGTTGGGTTGCATATTTTATCGCTTGGTTAAATTAAGCGATAATAAATCGCACTTTGCTACCTCAACAGGTCTAGCCGAGACCAAGACTCTAGTGAGTTTCGAGGCTGATTTATGCGACAAAGAGAAATGCAGGGATGCCCTACGAGGCGTCGACGTCGTTCTTCACTGCGCGGCACTCGTCTCCTACGAATTTCCACCCGAGGTAGACGATCTAAACCGTAACAATGTGACAGGTAGATTGCCCAATATCGTTAGCTCCAAAATTATATGGAAGCAAGTATATATCTGCGAGGAAATGACCCCGAAAGCTTACTCCAATTTCTTACACCCCCGCCCCTGATGCAGGCACAGAAAATTTGCTCGAATTGTGCCTCGAGGAGGGTGTCGATCGTTTCGTCCACTGCAGCACTACGGAAGTCACTCTTCAATCTTATATTCGAGGGGGAATTGTGGCGTTGGTCGTTTACTCTCAGGAGTCAAGGGCCCAGCCTCCGAAGAACGAGAATAGATTGATCTTCGGGGAGTACGCAGCTTCCAAGTTAAGGGCGGAAAAAATCGCCCTTGAGGCCAACGGAAGGCCACTTAAAAACGGTGAGGTCATTGCCAGAAATCGATCTTCTCTTTCCCTTTTTTTTTTTCATCTCCTAGATAAAAGTTCCAAATTAACAGAATCCTCGCGAAACGTTAGTTTTCTTTTTTTACTCCAAAGTTTTTAGGGAGCAGAATAAATGATGGAATGTAAAGACTATAATCTACCACCTGCAGGAATTTTTAGTCATGAGAATTGAAAAAGTTAGTATGAAACTTACAATTAGGTTTCAATGCAAACTTCCTTCTTTGAGTTGAATTAATTGCTCAAAGAAATGCGGAAGTTGTGATTTTTTCGGAAACTTCAATGTCAGTAATTTTGAAACCGGAAGTAGTACGAGTCTAGAAATTTCATAGTCTGATTTTCGCGGGGCATATGATCTTCAGTAGAAATTCCATCCGAATCGGCCGCGTAGATTGTCTGGAAATTTAAATTCAAGTTCGATAGATTAGACGTATCTAGATTTTTGTATGACAGAACGGATGCCAGTTTTGCAAAATAGATTTGAAAATTTCTCAACGATCGCATGTTTTTTTACTTGTATAAAATTTGCGTTTTTTTTTTAAATCTTTGAGGGAAAGGCGGAATTCTTCGAACAGTCGCATTAAGACCACCGCTACTTTACGGAGAGGGTGACGTGAAATTAGTTTGGAAAATTCTGGAAGTTGCTAAAAACCGGGGAAATACTCTCGTCAAGCTTGCTGGAGTTGGGGGAAAACAGGAAATGGCTTACGTGGGTAAATAAAACAAAGCCTAATATCGAATATACAAAAGCCTTCCTTCTTCTTATTTGTTTTCCATTTTTACGTATATTTCAATTTTCTACCTAACAATTGCATAACTCTGTAAAAAATGATCGTTCGTCAGTTTCCCTCGTTTTAAAATTCGACAGGAAACGCAGCCTGGGCATTTATCTGTGCGAAAAATGCGCTCAAAGTTTCTCCCGAAAGAATAGAAGGACTTCCGGTCTTCGTAACGGACGATACAACCGTAGAAAATCTGTTTAGATTTTGCGAACGTTTGACGAGAAATTCGGACCACCACATAACTCTTTCCAGGTCAATACCATCGCCGATTTCATACTTCTGTGCATTCGTCGCCGAATATATTATCAACAATTTACCATTATCGATGATAATAGGATTGAAAAAAATTCCGGTAAGTATATTTCAAGACCGAATATTAATTGATTTTTCTTCGTTAATCATTTGCCTTCATCATTCTATTTCGCAGGTCTCGCCACGTGCTCTAGTTGCTTATCTAGGCTCAATTATTTTACACAACAGAACTCGAGCATCGATCAACATAAATTACTCCCCAATTTTCGACAGGGAAGAATCTCTTAGATTGTCTTCGAATTATTATTCAAAGATTTTCGACAATTCGATTGCGATCAGAGAGTAGAAGAAGGAAAATATTTGATTGAAAAAATGGATGATATTGAATAGGAAACGAAAGATATGGATTAGGATAAATTTTCAAATATAGATATGAAAGAAATATACTTGACTTCAAATATATGATTAACTGTTACAGTTTATTGCTTTGAAAACTGCATACTATTCAACAATAAATACACTCACAGTATTGAACGATACATATACATAGTAAATTTGGTTCTTTCTAGGATGAAAATACGAATAGAATATTAGTATGTATAGGATTAAAGTAGAATGTATAATTACTGCAGGGTTCGTGGAATAATTAGGGTAGAGAGTTTTCGTAACTAGTCACTTATAATTTCAATGACTAATGCCAAATATTTTATATATGTATGTAATATAATACCGTCTGACACAATACATGGCAAATATTAGATAACACGATCAATAATAATCATAATTCAAAGTGACTTGATCGAAGACGACTACCACATCGACACACATTTATTAGTTTTATTGTCAGGATATAGAAACCGCATTTAACTGTTCATTTAATCGTATTAAAAATTAGCCAATTTCATTGCATCATTGATTGAAAAAATAAGGAAAAGAAATAGAAATAAATCAGATTTGATTTTAAAAAAATTTTCTAAAAACGAAATGGCAAAGATTGGATCGTAAGTGAAAAATTTCCTCGGCTACGACACACTTCGATAGAATGATTCGAGTTTAGAATAAAGAATATTCATCTGTTACAAACTATAGATAAACTCTAAGTTGAAATAAAAACAATAATAATGATAATAATATTAATTTTATTCACATAATATTATTATATTGTTAGAAATATTTCATTTCATTTCATTGCATTTCTTTGATTAGCTATTTAGAAGATCGCGCGGCGTTGTATAATTTATTATATATTTATACATGTACATTGATTCGTGTATACGTCGAATAAAAATTTTTCACTATTATATAAATGTATATACCGTTTAAATTGAATAATAAATTTAATCTTTCACATTTATAATTATACCTATCTACTAACATTTGAATTACTCATTTATTTATTCGTTATATTAATGTTTATTTATTTTATTTCCTTCTTCTTCTTCTTCTATATACTACTTTCAAACCGATACTATTATGATAAATACAATAAAATACTGTTCAAATAAACCATTCAACCAGGCACGTAAATAATTGGCCATAATTCGACTATTTGTATTATATCTAAAAATGTTTTTTCTTTCAATTCGTTTTGGTTTTTCTATTTCTTTTTTGTTTCCCTCATTTCATTATTGAATGATTATTTTTTATCTGTTTTATTTCCTTTCTGGCTTCTGATATTATCAGCTAAATTTCACATCTTCATTCAGTTTATTCGAATGATTAATCAGTATTATTTTTTTATTTTTTCTTACTATTTCGATTAGTATATAACTGACTACTTAGATATTCTTTTTTCATTTTTTTCATTTATGTTATTTACTTTTTTTATTTAATTTGTTATTTATTCCGTTAGATTGAATTCGTTTATCGATCGTATTCCAGATTCAAAGGTTTTTTTTTTTTTTTTCTCTTTAGTGCAAAAATTATTATCATTATTCTATGTATAATAATAACAAGTCCTAGCCACACTACCAACAATTTTCATTATTTTTTTTCGTTTTTTTATCTCTTTTTTTTTATGTCCTAAACTCGTTTTACGTACAATTTTACAAGTAGGATATCATACGCAACAAGAGCTACTATAAGTTAATTTGTGATAACAAAACTGTTCATATCTCCCAACCAACCACCACCATACCGCGAGGAGTCTCGAAGCAATGAAGAATTCAATCTAATAAGAAGAAAACAAAAGGAGAAATAAAAAAAATAAAAAAAAAATTTCAATCGAAATAACAAATTAGAAAGTAATCGCGTAAAATTTCGTCAATAAATAATACGAAATAAAGAATATGTCCAATATGCAAACATATTTCTTTCCCACATATACCTATGTAGGTATATTATACGTGCGCGTGGTTTTGCTAATAGTAATAATAATATTAATAATAATCATAATAATGATAATAACAGTAACAACAACGAATATACATTATATTCATACCTAATGAAAATGTCTGTTTAAGTGAAATTAAATAAGATTATATCATGATGCTAAACTTTAAGTATTTTTCAATTTCTTCGACACACTTCGTTTGTGTCATTTCAATGATAATATTATTCATAATAATAATAATAATAATAGTAATAAGAATAATAATAATAATAATAATAATAGTGACGATAATAATCACTAGTGGTACAGTTTCACGCTCAATGAATGAAAAGCAATAACTCTAATACGAAGTTGAAAAAAATAGATTCTCATCGGCGTTACCAGTCCATGGCTGATTGGACGCGTGATCCAACAGTGAAATCCTTGTATTGGGAAAAAACACAGATCTGTAATAAAAAAAGAAAGAAATGGGAATTAGAAGTGATTAATAGAGTAATATTTTGTAAAAAACAATCAATTCTATTTTTTCAGTTGTTACAAACTAGAGCGATACTAATATTTCGCGTTATTACCTTATCCTTCAATCTTTGGCACAGCTGTAACGCTATCGTTAGCAATACCAAAGCTTCGTTAAGCCACGGTACGCTGCATTCAGCTTGATGTGTTTCGTATTTTACGCTACCATGAGCATTTTCCAATTGGTAAACAGCGAGGACTAACTTATAACTTTGGATGTAGAAACTGATAGCCAAATTGTCCGGAAGATTTGGATTCAGAGATTTCTGTAACAATTTACAAAGTTGAATTATAATATCGCCTACTAAATAAGAATAATCAGATTCAGGGACAGAATTAATTTGTAATTACTTAAAGAAATCTTTTTCCGTTATATTCTCAGGCTCTATTTTGGTAAAAAAATGTATTTTTTTTTGCATAAATCTGCAGTAGGGAATAATTATAAAATTCAGGATAGTGAGAAGCTAGGAAATTCCTTCGAATCACAAAAAAATTCGGCCATCTCCTCAACAGATGTGATAAGAGGATTTGAGACTGTTGATAAACTGATAAATCAGAGTCAATATCTTTGAATATCGTCTCAAACTGACCATATTACGACTTTTGATAAGATCGTCGATGGTTTTCTTTCTCGGCACGATAAGGCTGGTCCTACTTCGCTGAAGACATCCCAAAATATTGCCCAATATGTGCATAACTTCGTCGGAAGTTTTGAAAAGATATTGCCTGTCGACGTTATCTATATGCGCAATCGCCTGTTGCAAATGATTAGCCGCGTCTTGGATCTGTTGCAATTTCCACGGGTGATCGTTTTGTATGCTAGTTCTCATACTCGCGTTTTGTTGCCTCTGAACCTTGAATACCACGTCCTGAAACAACAAAAACATCAAAAATACAGCTCCGAATGAAACATTAAAACTTCCTAAATACTTACCGCGTTTGTAATACTGTCTCCCGTTAACACTATCACACATTTAACTTGATCATGCGGCGCCGTGAAGACGAATCTATCAGTCTTGTACGGCTGGTCATTTCCAAAAAGTGCCAGCGGAAACCTCTGGGCGCAATCCTGTACAAAATAAAACCTCGTTATTGAATTGTTAGGGGAAAAAGATGAATGTCTTCTATAGGGAGTAGATCCGTTTATCGACTGTGCGTTTCACGTCGTTATAATTTAACGATAGGAACTAAATGTAGGTTTGAATTGGTGTAAAGTAATAAATTGATTGTTTTGGTTGTTTTCGAACATAATTTAGTGAAATGGCTGTCTCCGCAATGGAAAAAATTGTTGTTTTTAATAAGGAATAGATCCGTTTTAGGAGGCGGAGTTGTCCTACGAGTTAATTTTCGGAGTTCAGAGGCCAGCGGTTATTCCAATTAATGATTAACATTGGGAGGTTGTGGTGTGGGTTGAGTTATAGGTACATATATGTGTTTATGTAATTCAATTAGAAGTTGTCTTCATACGCACCATTAGTATGTTGCGCAACTGAGAAAGCGAGGAGTGTACTTCTTCGTGAAGCACCCATTCGAACTCCATTTGCTGCAGGGTTTGATAAAAGCAGTTTGAATATTTGATTTTTATTGATTAGGATATGAATTTTTATTGATTAACGATTCGGAGCTAGGAACCTTAGGCCGATGTTGGGAAATTCGATATACGTCAAAAGACGTATTCTAACCTCAAAATATATTGGGATTTGATTTTTAACTGGAAATCGGCGGTTTGGAAAACCCTTTGATTCCCCATTTGACGGGTATTCGCCCTATGCATCATTGTCGAGGATTTCCAGCGATTAGATAAACAGAAATGATGATAAAACGTCAATTACTCACGAGATTATGCGCCTCCTCTTTTTCACAATCCGCCATCTTTGTTGAATCTAATTCAACGCGCGTGCGCATCTTGAGTTTTCGATTATATTCACGCAGCTGCAGGTTTAAAATCGAGGGCGGGAAATGGCTGGATATCCAAATCGTACCGTTCGTTGAGTGGGAAATAGTTCTGTGATAACTTCGATCAAATATCATTCATCCAGTCATTAGCCACGTGTAATCATATCGCGCGCAATATGTAGGCCAAGATTTGAACAGCTGTTTCATTCGATTCGAATAGATCAATTAGCGTGACGTTGGAATAAGAAATTATGCCTGTATTATCTCTGGCCTCGGTCAACTATCAATTCATTGATATATACTCCACTTTTTCAGAAACATGCTGTATAAATAACGTTGTACAAACTATAGACCCTTAATGAAAATAACAATGCCTCAAAATGAAGACTAATTACAATCATACTCGATTTTTATCAACATTTATTATTTTGTCGAATATCTCCGAGATGGTGATACGAAATAAATTGTCCGTCTAGGATCCGATGATTTATAAAGAATGGGCTCGATCCGATGTGCGAAAGTTGTAAAAATCAAGTCCATCATGCCCAGCGCTTGGCTTTCTCTAATTGTAGAAATATCGGGCAGATTTCGGTTTTGGTAAATAATTATTGCCTAAAAAATTGATGTTTTGACGTGTCCGTGTTTGTTAATGCAGGTGAAATTCCGCGACGCATCTGTTTCTCGCGATTCGGCCATGTATCGTGAAATATCAGTCGAAATCAGGGGCTTATCGACGCACCAAAAAAACATTCCACTCGATTTTTATAACTTTCGCACACCGGATCGAGCCCATTCTTTAGGTATAAATCATCGGATCCTAGACGGACACTTCATTTCGTACGTCACCATCTCGGAGATATTCGCCAAAATAATAAATATCCATAAAAATCGAGTATAGCGTCCCCTTGTAGTAAAAAAATCTTGTTAAATTATACAAAATTATGCATGCAGTTATAATGAAATCGTAACATAAATATATAATATTCTTATCTATTGCGGTAGAAATAAAAGTCTCTGTTCAGAAATGAGCATAGCCAGTTAATAATACAGGCTCGTGTATACGTACCTATAAAAGATTATCTATTTCCTTTTAGTAATGAAATAGAATGGCGAGTATCTGAAATTATATTTACCAATTAACCGCGTCTGGTGTTATCTATACATATATATATGGGGCATTCCATGCCAACTCACCGATCCCGTGACCCTGACCATTTTAGATTCTCCTGATTCTTTTTTATATGATCGACCCTCCTCCAAAAATCGGGAAAAAATTTTGAGAAAATTTTTTTTTTCCAAATTTTTTTTCATCCGTTATTTGGGCTATCTCAAAAACGTCATTTTTAATTCTTTTTATTTTTTGCACAGTCATTCCTTGATGTGAAACGATGATTTTAAGCCTAAAACGGGAATGTGATTCTAGTTTTTTATATTTTTCCGGAGGGATTCAAATATTTTATTACAACAATTTCAACGCAAATTTTACCATTTTTTGGTTCGGCGCTTCCTGTCAGAATTTCCGGAAGATAAATAACAATATGCGATAAGTATCTTCAAAAACAATGAATATTTTATTACGAAAAAATACAATTAATGATAAACAACAATTAATTGTTAATAATAACAATTAATATTTTATTATGAATAAATATTATTTGTTTTGGAAGATACTCATCGCTTATTATTATTTATCTTTCGAAAATTCTGACAGGAAGCGCCGGAACCAAAAAATGGTAAAATTATTGTAATAAAATATTTGAATCCCTCTGGAAAAATCTCGGGAAAAATAGAAAAAACCGGAATCACATTCCCGTTTTAGGCTTAAAATCATCGTTTCACATCAAGGAATGACTGTGCAAAAAATAAAAAAAAATAAAAATGGCGTTTTTGAGATGGCCTAAATAACGGATAGAGAAAAAATTTTGAGAAAAAAAAAATTTTCAAAATTTTTTCCTGGTTCTTGGAGGAGGGTCGATCATATAAAAAAGAATCAGGAAAATCTAAAATGGTCAGGGTCAAGGGTTCGGTGAGTTGGCATGGAATGCCCCATATGTATGTACTTCTCGCGTGTTTTTTATTACTGCAGTTTTGTAATTTTTAACGTTACTCAGAGATAATTAATATTAGCGAAGCGAAACAAAGCTAACTAATTACATATTGCACCTCACATAAATTTTTATCATTTTATTTATTTATTTTATCTTATTCGAGGAATAAGCTCACGCGTCTATAATCGTAAATTACGTAAATATCGAGGTGAATTGGAGTTCTTGTTGTTGAATCTTCTTTCAAGTGATGCACGACACACGGGGGTATTGCGCGTTGAATTTAGTCGCACGTTCATAAAACACATGTGCTAGCCAGGCTTTTATCGTCAAAACAGCTGTTTTCGGAAATGAAATAGCAGGTGTGTTAACATCTGCATTCAAAGTTCACAACTGCCTGAAGAATCGATTTACAGCTTAGCGCGTTTGCCTCTTGAATTCATTAAAACTATATACCCACCTGTGATAAGACAATCGATCTCGAGAGGTCTCGGCTTATCAGTCTATTCGTTGATTAACTAAGTAGCCAGCCCATACATGTAATGACGATGATGGTGATGATAACAATTCACCGAATTGTGACATGATCTTCGGAAAACGATTTAGAACCGCAATCTGCACAGCCGACTAATTACGTGATAAAAACATTCTACAATTTCTGCATAATTTTCACCAAAACCACAGTGTTGATTTGAAATTTGACCAAAGGACAAAACGTAACTATTAATTCGAGCTGGCAAAAAATAAAGACGATCATGAAAACAATAATTCTACAGCGAAATTTACGTACATTTTTATCGTTTTTCATGGGAAATTATCATCTTTTCCGACTCTATGAACAATAAATAATAATTACCTATGAAGGACTGCAAGAATTTTCAATTTCTTGATGAAAATCAACAAGAAACTAAAATTGTTTACGAACAAACTAACAAAAGGTAATTTTTCTAAAAATTTTCCTAAAATTAGTATGGGAATAGAAATTTTCACCATCAGCTGGGGGAATAAAAGTTGCGTCGTCGGAAGGTTTTTTCATGAACGTGGGATTCCTGAAGAGCACCTGCAGCCACTTGGTAAGAACATAAATAAAGATAAAAACCGACCCTGCACTGCAGACTCCTAGAAACTGTACCACCATCCGACACTCCGAGTGGCGAAGGAGGCCCGTCAAGAGGACGCCGAAAAGTTATACTCAACGTCACAGTGAATTATGCGCAACAAATGTTTCGGGGAGCCAAAAATTCAGACCACTGTAAGGAATGGGATATATGAGAGATGAGCCGCTTCGTCGCACCTTATCTTTCGCTTCGTAATTCTGTCTTAGGAACTTTATGAAACAGTTGAAAAAAAATTATTCCATGTTTTGGCATTCTGAAACTGATTTTCGTTGCCGAACAAGATAGTGATTGAAAATTTTCAAATATAAGTTTAAAGCTTGCATTTATCTCCTGTATGTATCAATAATGCATACTACACATAATTACGATTGATCGCTTTCGGAATAAACGTATAGGCGGTAAATTGATTCAGATTGAAAATGTTTTAAATTAAGGTCGTGTATAAATAATTGTATCAATGACTGAGGACTCGTTTTTTTTTTTCACATTATATCAAGCATCAAATTTATTGACTCATTTTTCATCATATCAACGATACGTGAACAGAACGCAGTACATAATATTTAACATACATAGATTTTCTCATTTTGAAATGACAATTTTTTATTTGATTTTTTCACGTCCGTTGTTGCGTTACTAAAGTTGTATCACACATCTATATATATACATACATGGACTTTTCATCGTTTGTTCATATTCTTCGTTTATAAATGTCAATACTTGAAATTGAACGTGAAAGACGGTAAAACATCGCGATAACTCTACAGCGACATGTAAAAGATAGAAACAACGTACCATGTGTAAACATCAGCATATTATACGTACTTATATTTTTATTAATTTCCTCTTTATCACCCAATAAATATACATGGATAGATCTGGTCGATAATAAGAAAAAATATACTTTGCGCCGATCCGTCGTCTAAGGCCTCATACAATTGTTATCATCATTCGAATAAAATTGGTCAAACAGAATACCATCGTCGCTCAATTTTTTTGGATTTTTGAACCTTCGAAAGGATGAAACGAGCGTAATATTTCACCTATATATTTTATGGAATATCGTCATTCAGATCTGAATATCTAATTTTCGAAATTACGTTCCGTTAGACTTGGAAATTGGACGGAAGGAAAAGAAGGAAAAAAATAATAATGATAATAGTAATAATAATAATTCTCGGAAATATACCTGGAAATGGGATAATCAAAGTTGTAAATTTACCCATTGAATTTATTATACCTGGTATATAAAGAATTGACCAGTTTGATTTGTTTCTGATCACCGCCCGTTTTGCCGACCACGTATAGGTCTATTATTATAGAAATTGCCACTAGAATTTCCAGAGCGCAAATCCTTCCAAGAATTTTCATTCGTGAGAGTCCTTTGAAGGGTCAAAATATATCTATTGTTAAATATACCTGCAATAAATTTTAAACAACAAAAAAATCCGGTTTCAGAAACGGTCGGGGTGTAATATAAACGGAGTTTCCTATGCCTTTGAGGAAAAAGGACGAATTCTAGTACCAGAAAAATCTGGACTAACCCGCCGAGTTATTGTCTCGCTACAAAGAGGCAACGCAATGACCTGGTATCCTTAGATTTTCCGAATTTACCTCAAAATTAGGAAAACCCTCGGAAAATAGAAGAGCAATAACTGTTCAAAGGGAGCTTTCAAAGGGTTTCTACTTGGAGACGGGAATTATTAAGGGGGGATTTAGAGAAAATTATAGGACGATATAGAAATGAAGTATACATGATCATTTTACAACTCAACGAATATGAATATGTTATATTTAAAAATTAAATGTAAACTCAGGACGCAACAGAGTATAAAATTAAAAAACATTTAACAATTAAATTGAAGCTATACAGGCTACTTTCAGAATCTAGTTATATCTTTTCCCTCTCGATCGTTGAAAACAAAAACTTATAATGCAGCCATAATTTGTGCATCTTGAATAAAACACTTTGGTATTTAGGCATTTTTAAGTATACATACATAAATATAGGTACTACATATAGAGAATATTCAATTAAAAGAATTGATATCGCGAACATCGAAATCCCCACGATATAGTATACATTTGTACAAAGAAATATGTATATATATTTTTTTTGTCTCTCTCTCTTTCTGATCATCTACATACGTATTGCTTACGATTTAGAATATACATATACATGTACATACATATAACATACAATGTATACACGTCATTAGATTTCTACTCACAATCAAATCATCGACAAACGAGCACGCACACATTGTTCGTCTAATATTAGTCCAAAACTAAAGTAATAAATTCAATCCAGAGAATAACGAATGTTTGCGAACATATACAGAAGTGTAGATTATGTTTTTGAGAAGAAATAAAAATTATTTTCAAATAGGTACATACGTAATTTCGAACAAACTGTGCGTATATTTTTTAAATATATATCTCTATAATCCTATATTATTTATCACACGATGCCAAAATACATGTAATATCTTCGAAATGACAATAAGATTTCGGATAAACGGACAAAAATATTTCTAGATTACATATTATTTTCAATATATTTCAATCGTTACTACTAATCAGCTATAGAAATATATATAATATAACACTCGACACTAACTACCTCGTTAAATTAAAATCAATTTCGCACTCGACCTGCGTGCAAAATCATCGATTAGATATACCTAAGCGTTTTTGCTGAAATACAAAATAAGTACGAAATTATTATTATTCATTTTCACTCCAGTAGCACAAGCCGCAAAAAAAAAAAAATTGAATATTCATTTCATTTGTTAAGGAACCTCTAAAAGTGACTTTAAAGCCGCCATAGATAATGATCTAATTCATTGAAAATAACTCTTTTACACAATTAACATAATAATAATAATAATAATAGTAATAATAATAAAGTATAATACTGTCGTCTAATAATCGCAATATGCACTTAGATTATGACTTAGCATAAATCAGCGAATCTCAAACGTATAATATGTAATAGGCTAATAGGTAATATATCGCACGACATAACAATTTTAAATTGTAGAAAATAATAATATTAATACCACTGAATGGGAATATATATGCATGAAATACGTAGGTATTATAAAGAAATGTATTATTATATCTACCGTTAAAGATCCTAGTTGAAAAACACTTGTTTAAACACCGAATCTCTGGAATTTCAATAACTCGAAATGCGTCAATTTGCACAACAAATATTTATAATAGATGATAATGATAATAACGATGAATAGGATTATCAAAGTTAAGTAAAAATAAAATATATCATTACATTATTACACTTAGGTGAAAAATAATCACGGGGATAAGACAAGAATATAAGATCTATTATGAATGATCTAAGATTTTTTTTTTTTTTTTGTTTGCTTTACTTTTATTATAATTTTACCTTGATATCTAATTTAAGATACTTTTTTCAACTTTGGCATTTTTCTCGAACACTCGACGTAATGCTTACCCCAATGTTCAGCCTGGCAATTTTTGTTGCAATAAAAAGCGCTCTCGCAACCAAAGCAATTAAACTTTGGACCAGGAGTACCGCACCTTGAACATTTCATGGCCGTAGATCTGTCTGAATTATTATGAATTTCGCCCAACTGCGGATCGAGATAAGAACCCCCAAAATCAAAAGACTCTCCGTTTCCTCTAACGTTTTGAACAATCCCCGGATTCAAATTCCCCTGCATACCGTAAATCTGACTATTTGATTTCCCGTTAGATATATTCCTAGGTAAATGACGTGCTGAATGAATATGCTGTGGCTGAATCGGCGCTAAATTTTTGTTCGCAGTTCTATAGAGCGTCGTATTTTGCTCCATCATCGGTTTACTTTGAACGTTATATCCGTTGAACTGTGAACTGACGTAATTATTTGGATAATTATTAGCTGACTGCCACCGAGGGAACATAGCCTGAACATAGGAAGGTGGTTGTTGGAGGTACTGCTGCGGCATAAAACCCATGGGATTTACCACCTGCGGAGAATGTATTTGAGTTTGATAAGTAGCGCCAGGAGCTTGAGGCCGTGTTGGTGGGGTATTCTGGGTTTGATATTGCCGCGGGTTCTGCTGACCATGAGAATTCTGAATGGTAGAATGATCGGCGCTTCGAGTAGTTTGGGGTCCAGCCGGAGGAGCTTGATGATAGGAATTTTTAGAGTATGGCACGAATACTTCAGATCCAGGATATCTGGCCGGTGCAGTTGGGAGATTTTTAGGAATTTGTGGATTCGTCTGCGAAAGAAACACCATCTTGATACACCAACTGTGAATAATACCAGCCAAATTCGATGCTGGATATGAATTTTCATCAATACTCACTGGATAATCCCTTTGGTAGGGATGAGGAGGTACTGATCTCTGACTAGGATATCCTTGAGTGGGTCTTGGCTGCTCGGCTGGACGAGGTCTTCCAGGTGCCCAGTGTATCGTGTTGGGTACTGCGTTTGGAGGATGCGTTGGTTCTACGGCGGTAGCTGTCATTTTGTACATGTCCGATCCAGTGGTCTAAAAAACAAGAAATCAACAATAAATCATTTTAATTCCTTCTAGAAATGAATGGTAAAAGTGAAAGGGTTTCGTTTCACGACAACACTTACCTTGTACCCAGTTCTATCGACAACAGGATTACTCGCAGGTTTTCTGACGGTAGTAGATTCTCTGGTCATCTGCGCAGCCCATTTAGCAAGAGTTGGGAATTGAGCAGTCATCACCCGTTCGCTGACAGGCTTTGTTGGGTGGATTCCAGCAGGGTCCTTGCTTTGAGCGTGACTGAAGTAATGAATAATTAATGATTTAGGAAAAATAAACTATAAGATAAACGTTTCTTTATAGTCAGAAATAAATGTTTGCTCATTCCGTCAGTCCGCAGCTAGTATTGATCTGTCATAAACTCTTAAATAGAGTAAAGTAAAGTAAAGCAAGGTCTTTCAGCTCACCTCGACAACTTCATTGAACTAGGAAAGCTGGCCGGTTCTTGAATGTTTGTTTGAAGTAAATAAGAAGCCAGTACAGATGAATGAGCACCTGCCTGATCCTGTTCAGGAGTAAATGGCACGGAAGATGTACCGACTGGAGGCTGTTGACTGTGCCATTGAGAATTCTGTAAGCAATAGAAAATTGTAGATTAAACGACTGCTCGTCAACGACAGTGGCTCGAGAACCGATATTCGTAATGCTCGAATGCTGACCTGTTGATTTGGGCTGGGTTCAGCAGGCATTGTGTATCCTTGAGCGGTCAAGTTCCTGAAATAAGGTGGAGGGAGAGGCAGAGCAGAATGTCCCTGCAGCGGTGAGCTGAGATTGATATTGGCACCTCCGTTATCTCTGGAAAACATGCTCGACGCATTTCCCGTTGTCCTATATTCAGTGCGATGAACAGGATAATTCGTAACGGGATGAACGTTGGCATTTTCGTTGATAGCTGTTCTTTGTATTGTGCTTGGTGTACGCAGATCGTTAGCAGCATTGGTAATGTAGGTATCAGGGTCAACTCGAGCTGTGTTTTTGGCTGCCGCAGCTACTGCGGCATCCCTCAAACAACGCGGACAATTACATCTCGGCTTGCTTCGATCCGGATCAACTTTATCTGGAGGTAAGTTAGAGTTTGGAGTCTCGTATTGTGCGCTTGGTGAAGACTTTCGGTTGACAAAGCCGTTCGTACTGTCCACAGGAAAGTCAATTAAATCGCGTATCAAAGGGGGCATGCTTGTTGCGGGAGTAGTTCTGCTGGTAGGAACTTGCAGAATGCTCATAGACGGAGTATTCTGGCTTGTAGGAATTTGGGGACTGCTCATAGCAGCGGTAATCACGTTTGGGATAACAGGTTCTGTAACTAGAGGCAAGTTTTTGTTATAATATTCCCCATTGTTATTGGTCATTTCAGGATCGGCGCTCGAGGCAACTGTTTCTATTTTATCATCTGGCAAAGGATTACTGATAACAGGTGCAGCGTTGGAATTATTTTGGGGAATATTTTCATAGGTGAATTTCATTTCCAGGTCTGATTTTAGCTGTAGTTTGACGTTGTCTGGTGATTTCCAATAGTTCATATCAGTCTCTTCGCCTGATGAAGCAGAATCGGTTTCAGATATGGTAATGACTAGGGGCGAAGCTGGCGAACTTCTTTCAGTGGAAGCCTTGTCTGTTTCACTTGTTGGTCTAAGAGGTGACTGAGAAGGTGGTACCATAGATTCTGGAGACTGTATCTTCTGTACGAGATCGCCCCTTACTTTTATTCTCGATGGAGCAGTAGGGCTTGCATATAATCCAGGATTCTCAATGCTGCCCAATTTGTTCAAGTACTTTCGAGTGTTTTCTATCTTTTTTTCAGCGCAGTTAATCTTCTGCTGCAATCTAGTAAGTCTGGAGGGGTCGCTAGTCTGGGTAATCTTGTATTTCAGATGTTCTTCTTCTTCGTAAAGCTCCTGCAGCCTTGAATTTAGTTTGATTTTCCTGGACCTCAGAATCTCTACTTTGGACTTGACTTGAGAGTCTTTTGTAATCTCCTGTTGGATATCGCTTACTTCCTGGGTCTGAGATAAGTCAGCAGAGTCTTTCCTGTGTACTTCAAATTCAACTGGACTTTTCCGTTTCAAAGTGTACTGGGGCTGATTCTTTTCTGATGAATCCTCGCACTGCAACTGATCATCGATGGTAGGTGAAGATTTGGAAGATGAGTTAACATCCGCTGAGTGATTCTCCTGCAATGATTCTCCTCGAATTGACGGATATTCGTGTAGAATTTGCTTCCTGTATTCTCTCAGACCATTTATCGTATCAGTTCTTTTTGCCTCATTAATTGTCGTTTGTTCATCCAGGGCTGGTTGAATCGAGGATGATAATGACACCGGAGTTGTGGCCTCGACCGGGCTATTATTAGTCATACCATCCGTCTGGCCACTGGCCATTAGTTGCGGAGCCTCAAGAATAATCAATTCCGGAGAGCGTCCGGGAATTTGAATTTCCAATACCGTAGTAAGATTGACGATTGACTCATTTGGCTTATTAAGTCTGTCACGAATGTCATGTGTGAGGTTTGAATTTTCTTTTATTGTGTTGTTTGCATCAAACCCACTCGTTTTGTTCAACATATCTTCAGGGATGTGCAAGACCCTTGCTTCGACCATGGGTTCCATCAGTTCCTTCCCTGAATCAGAATCAGTTTTTTGTAAATCATCTTGACTCCTGTTCAGTGTTACCTTATCTTGAAGAGTCTCATTCTGCATCATGTCTTCCAAGCTTGGCATGGAAGGTAAAGTATTCTCAATATCATCATGATTAGTTCTAGAAACAGGAGTCCTGCTTTTTTCTATATTAGTCTTTGGTTTCATTGAGTCTTTTTGGCTTTTTGAGTTTGCTGAATTGCCAATTCGGCCAACGGCAACGTTAGCTCCACTCAAAGCCCTCACATTGTTAATTAGATTTCTTAAATCTCCTTGGTTCATAGCATGTGCAACTTCTATTGGTATGGCAGCAGGACATCTTGGTATGTTCGCTGCAGGCTTTGGTAAGATTCGTTTGTAGGTATTTGGACCAGTCTGATTCCAGCTGAATCTATCAACTGTATAATCTGGGGTATTGGAATTTGGTTTCTTATCCATAAAGTGTGGAGAAGTGGATTCGGAATTCCGATACTTGAATATAGTTGGCAATCCCATAGAAGAACTGTCGACTTTGTCCGAAAAATTTTTCGATTTTGATATCGTTTCGTTTGTAGCAGCGGGCAGTCGATCGTGAGAATCCTTGACCCTAGGAGACAATTTCGCTTTCCTAGAAATCTCGGGATGATCTTCACTGCTCGAGGACTTCCTTTTTTTCCCACGCCTCTCCGCTTTATTCTTCTCAGAGATTTTCACGACAGATTTTTGACCGTCGATCCCTTCGAAATTCGATAACGTTTTTCTCGCCTTGTCGTACAAGTCATGCGAAATAGTTTCGTACTCGGAAGATTTTCTCCTCTTATCTCCGTAGCTGCTTTCATCCGACCCATAATTGTCTGGGAATTTGTTAGCATCCGGAGAGTTACCGATCCCTTCAGATACAAGCCGAGAAGGACTCTCTGTATACTTGTCGTTCGCACATTCTTCCTCCTCCTCCTCCTCCTCCCCTTTAGAGTCGTAAAAATTCATTCCAACCACACCAAGGTTGGGTACAACGTCGGTTCTCACGTTGCCTATCTTTGTCGAATCTTTGGCTATGCCCGTGCCAATGAGGCCGCATCTTAGTCTCTCAGCCTCTTCAGTGCCAGGGGTTAGAGCGGTCGGAGAAGTTTTAGGCGATTTTGAAACCGAGAGACGTATCGGTGTAGGAGGGGGTGGCCTCAAGGGTAGGGACCGATTAGGCTGAGAGGGTATTCCATGGGGACGATCTTTTAGCGCAGTCGCAAGGCTGTGACCGAGCCTGCTTGCGTCTATCATCACGATTAAGGGTCCGAATGCAGAACCTGTAACAGATGAAGAACAACAACTTTTTAGTGGCACAGAAATGGCGTAAAAACAAAAACAAAAAAATCCAAAAATAAGTTTCAGAATCACCAAACAACATCAAATAAATTCTCGTGGTTCAGTTTCTGTTTTTTATTTATTTATTTATTTATTCATTTATTTATTTATTTACTCATTCATTTTAATTCATTAACAAAAATCATCAGACCTGGTTTATTATTCTCCGTTAGGTCAATCATGTCGAAAACTTGAAGACGACGGCGTAGCAGTGTGTCGGGTAGGTATGTATTGAGAAGTTACGGGCAAGCTTTTTTTTTAGTGAGAAAAAAAAACCGCACCCCTCCTCCGTTTCCTTTTGACTACAACAACAACAAAATTTCACCCCTTTTTCTCTCTTCTTTGAACTTCTGGTTTCGAAACCATTTTAACACTACAAGTCAGAACTACACGTGCAACAACTCCGAACGCCGAGCGGTTAGTGAACGCTCCACTATTCCACCCTTGGTTATATAACTAACGCCCGCACCCGAATCCCCCCCCCCCCCCCCCCCCCCCTACAAGCTGAGCCGATCCAAACCGCCCCAAAGACTCGGTGGTGGGGGAAGCGCGCGAGTTAGTCTTGATCGAGCGTTGCAGCGAGCTGCGTCGGGCGGAGAGAGTTCAATCTACATTCTACATATGTACTTCGCAATCTCCAACGTTTTGGGGTACGGGCTGGAGCACGCGTATATATAAGAAAAAAAATTGTATAGGTAGATTAGGGAGCCGTTTTACGATAACTTGATGATCACGTCTTAGAACGGAAACTGAAGAATTTAAAAAATGATTATCGAATAAGGAAAGTGGATACGTGGTAGGTATATTTTCCTTATTGCCATCCGGTGGTTAGATGTGAATAATAATAATCAAAGACAGAGAGAGAGACGAAGACGTCTTGATCGTGATGTGAATACCGAGACGACGGGACGATTTAAATGCTGCGCTCCTAATAGTAATGCGAACTGTTTACCATGGTTTAATGTTACATTTAACGTACGAGTTCGCTTATCTAATGTAAAAATGTCTACGTCGCAAATTTCAATACAGTAACTATATGTATTATACATATACATATATCTACGACCTGTGTATACAATATAAACCGACCCTTACGAGCTCGCATACTCGGGTTTATTTAGAATCGACTAATCTTTGTTTGGTCTCCGAGATTAAATGGCATTATATATACATATATACTCTTGAAGAACTCTCCCCTCCTCTCTCTTCCTTTTAGTCGATGCCGAACCATTCTAGGAACAAGGTCGGCCTGATCGTGACCGCAGGTATTTATTTACGCGTAGTTTATAGTTACGTACAAATCCGTAGAGTTTCTGCGGACACAAATCATGTGACGAAAAAATCAGCTAACTAACCCGAGTGCATCATAGGCGCCTGGTACCTATATTCTTCTCTTCTTCTCCTTCTTCTTCCTCCTCAATCAACGGGGCCCAATATAATTTATGGTCGAGTAGATATATATGAATTGTTATTATTATGTTTAGTTGCGGGTTACGTTATTGGTACCGGCTATTTCTTCCTACACATTTTTATACCTACATAAAAAATGCCGTGGTAAAAATCTCTAGACAAACCATTTAAATACGACTCAATTGAGAAGAATGCCGATACAGAGGTGGACATACGTGAACAGCGGTTTACGTTGCAAATGGTTCATCGCGCTGAATTTTTAGAACGATGACGAACGATGATGATCGGATGACCGTTCTTCTTAGAAATTTTACTACTATATATGGGGCTTTGCACGCCAACTCGACCAGTGTTAAACCCCGACCATCTCAGAATCATTTCATGTTTCTTTCTAAAATTCTACTCTGCCAAAAACGCGGCCTGAATTTTTTTCCAATTTTTCCAGAAAACCGTCTGTTTTTTTATAAATATTTGAAGCCGATTACGAATACCCATTTTTTTAAATCTGAAAAAATTCTTGAAAGTCCAGTAAATGACACGACCCCCCCCCCCCCCCCCCCCCCTCCCCCCCAAGGAAAATGCGGGCCGAATTTTTTTTCTATTTTTTCAGCGCCTATTTCGGAATTTTGAAATGTTGAAACCCAAAATTATCACAGGATCAAATCGTGAGGGTCAAATAAGGGTCAATTTACTTGTAAATGTTCGCTTTGGCCAATTCGATATTCGATCCGCCGGTGTTAATTTTGGGTTTAAAAATTTCAAAATTCCGAAATAAGAGCTAAAAAAAAATAGAAAAAAAATTCGGCCCACGTTTTTCTTAAAGGGGGGTGTTTTGTGTAATTTACTGGATTTTTGATAATTTTTTCAGATTTAAAAAAATGGGCAATCGCAATCGGCTTCAAATATTTATAAAAAATAGACGGTTTTTTTTTGGAAAAAATTTGAAAAAAATTCAGGCGGCGTTTTTGACCAAGTAGAATGTTAGAAAAAACAATGAAATGATTCTGAGATGGTCGGGGTTGAACACTGGTCGAGTTGGCGTGGAAAGCACCATATGTATTGTATATACATGCGCATGCGGCTGATATTTATTTATTATTCGCCTAAAGATCGCTCGCTAGTGGGATGATTAGCATTCCTGCAGCGATCGGACCGCGATATCACACAGCTTACCTACATACTGCACCATTCAGTATATTGTACATATACATAAGTTGGTATTTATTCGCGTATACATATGGGACACCATCCGCCCCCGGAGGGGTGAAAAATACAGACATCGAGACGCACATGTTTACATATCGCCAATGACAGACGGACGACGATTACAATAATCTGAAAATAACGAAAAGGAAAAGATATGAGATAAGGAGATAAGAAAAGGATCATATGGAAAAAATCGGAGTAATCTCCCAGCTGCGTTTCCGCCGCATATACATGCGAAAGAATAAATGGTCGTTGCGGTTTAACCGAAAGTGTATAATAATATTCTGTTCAGTACTTATAAATATATACTGATTGTGAGACGCGTGATGAGATATAGCTTGAATGTCAAAAGCAGTATATGTGGACTGGGCTGATTTTTTGCTATTTATTAATTACAAACGCAGAACGGCAATGAGAAACCATCGTCTCTAATTCTCGAGTCCTATGCGTCTCGTGAACGCGGCTCAACCGCTTGCTTGACCCATTTCCGGACCATAAAACATAAAACCTCGTTGGTGATTTATCTAAAAGTACCTCGTATAATACCTAGGACGCAAAAAACAATTTTATATTGCCTACTACTTTGACGTAACTTTGCAGCAAACTCCTGCATAACTCCTCCGCGAACAATAGACAATATGTTCCTCATCTAGGAGATAAAATTTTTCATTCAATATCAACATATTTTACTTTTATGCCTTTCATCAACGAATTGCGATCCGCATAAGACTCCTCATTTTATGGATAGGTATAACTGTAGGACGCGTAACGTGTTCGGAAAATGTATATACAGAGTGTTTTGTTTTTTTACTATCAGAAAAGATTAATTCACAATTTTTTCCCAATTCCCAAGACGAAAGTTCGATTTTTTTTGCAATTCCCGTCAAAACTGTGATCAAAATGTCGTCACATCAATTATTTTGAAAATATTGTTTCAATTTTGTTTTTGTAGAAATTAGCCTCGTAGAAATTAAAACTATAGGACAATTATTCTTTCGGAGATGAATCGTACAAAGATAAATAGAATTTATATACATGATCTGATTATGGATGTATAATTGAGATTGAACAATAAGATATCTGAGCTTTGACTTGAGCTAGTAGAAAGATTGATTGTACATAATGCAACATGAGGGTATAACTCGCGCGTGGCAAGGGTTGGAGCAAGAGAGTGAGCGTGGGATTTGAAACGGGATATTTTTCCAATTCTCTAAAGTAGCAGCGAGCTTCCGAAGCTCTCCCACGTGTTTGTGCTGCGCTTTGACTCGGACCGCGTACGGATCGTAAAAGAAATATGTCTATAGGTATAATAAGGCACGTCTATATAATACTTGGCGACCGTCCGTTCCTACACGATATACGTATAGCTATATGTACATGTCCATTAATGTATTACACATATATACTTCCATGAAATATAACTATATACAGAGGGATGAGGAAGAGAGAGATAGCTGCTCTGGGTAAAGCCAGAAGTGACCAGTTAAATTATTGATTTCGCCTGGGACATCAGCTGTTACCTGGAATCGGTAAACTGATAGTTACAGTTATATGGATCCTATGCACCCCCGCGGTTATAGAGAGCGAGGTTGACCCGGGCCGGATATAATGCGATGCATTCAACCCAGATTCATTAATTTGCTCTTCAATAGTTCATTCTGACCAATCGCCGACTGCAGTTAGGTATTTCGATGAAAATATGATATGCATAGGTGATAGACGATATGCTTGAAGTTACGAAAGTTCATTTGAACGAAAGAGTAGCAAGAAAATCTCATAGGTATTATACTTACGCTTATTTGACTGTACGAAATTTGTGCATTTTTAATTCTTCATAACTGACCTTCGATTTTCAACACATAGCAATATACTTTTAGTGGATATAACCAATCGTGGTAAATCTTATACTTTTTTTAATTTTCGTTCAAACGAACGTTCCGAACTTCAAACACATGATGGAGAAGGGAAAGTGCGGGGTAAAAATTTCATAGGTATAACATTTTCACGGGGCAGAATTAAAATTCCGGATTTTGAAAGCTGTGGAAGGTGACAATTCCGAATTTATATACTACCGACTCACACAGTTTTTAGAAATATTATTTTCCCGAAAGTCTACGTAATCAATTTGAAAAACTTCGAATGGAAAAAACACCTGAAGTTGAAAATGCCGAAAGCTAAAGATCCGAAAGGCAAAAACTCAGAATCTCAAAATTTGCTCAGGAACGTTGTTTATTTTACAGCTTTGTCATAAGCTTCCGTTAAATTTGCGGACTTTTGAACTATGGATCTTTGAGCTGTCTGCATTTTGACCTTATTTCAGGATTTCCCACTTCTGAACTCTAAAATTTCTAAAAACTCAAAATCGTACCTCAAATAAATTCGAAATTTTGACCGTTTATGCAACTTTTGGAATTCAAACTTCAATCACGCCCGATTTACACAATTATTCACAACATTATGATTCAAATCTATATACAAAAGTTTGAAGTTTCGTATTCCTCATAATTCCAACTCAAAAGCTTTGGTGAGAAATCCGATCAAAAGATACCAACTCGAGCTAAAAAAAAAAAAAGGGGAGAAAATGATTCAAAGTCTAAGAGCTGCAGTTATAGTCGTGAGATACTTCATCTAAAATTTTGTTTAATCGTCTCGTCGTCTAGCAGCTGACTGCTTTTACTCACACAGTCCATTCATTATACCATTTCTACGTATACAATTGGCAAGATATGGCGACAGAGAAGATAAAGTCGGTGCAGGTGTAGCACGTTTTTGCGTTACATGTTACCATTACGATATCTAAATGTACAAACACGACGTGTTCTTCGAGTTCACCGATGCCCTGGAAGGTTCCTAAGCCTAAGCAGCTCGATCAGTTTCTGACATTGAGAGTGCAGACAAAGCAGCAACGAAATGACTTGAGTTAAAACGGACAACCATAAATTTGGAAATTCATGAGTACATGTATGCATGGCACAAGGCGACGTCAAATTCCGTGGTCCTATGAGTACATACCGTCGTTGAGAAGTCTGAGAACCAGAGACCCTTCGAGAGAAAATGCGGCCATGTGTTCTTTTTCAGAAATGATAAGTCCCCGGAGGAAACAGCCCATTTGTGCTGGTCACACGGGGTCAAGATGACCCCCAGCCGTTTCTTAATATTCACAGTACGACAAGTAACCTTCCAATTCACTCGTAAAACAATTATGGATCTCACATTGAACGTTTCAGAAAGGGAAACAACTACCTTTGAACATGAAATCGAATGATGAAATTGTGAACATAAAAATCTGGAAGTTGTAGGTGCGTAACAGTACGTTTTTTCTTTTCTCTTTCTTGTTATGTTGAAAAATTCCATAAAACTCCGCTTTTCAATCATCATTTGTACCTAATGAAATAAGTGGGTTATTCTCTCAAGATATAATAATTTTGTGGAAAAATAGTCACCCAAAGATCCCCTATAATAATATAATTATATTAGTCCCTGTCTCGTTCAATGAGATACAAACCCAAACTAAAGTGAGCGTATTGTGTGTAAATCGAAAGCAAAGAGTCTGAAAAATAGAATGCGGATATTCGTCCTGTCTCTGGCATACGATTATTGCTGTACAATTGTAAAAGAGCCAACAGGCACCCGAACGGAAGTCACTGCAGTACATACATATAACGTATATTGATAACGTTGAATGATCGAGTAGGTATATAGGATGTTTACTCACATTGTTTCAACAAACGCACGAGGAACACTTTTGGATTTTTTTTTAATTTTCTTTCTTTTTTTTTACCTTCCTTTCTGTCGACCTTCGGCTAAATTACACTAACGTACTATATTCGTATAGCATCGGTGCAGTGAGTCTGGAATACGTCCTTGAAAATTGAAAGAGTTTGACCGGGGCGACCAGTGCGGGGAACGACCGAACGCCTTTATTATTAGTAAAGTTTAAATTACCATCTCCGAGCAGCAGCAGCAGCTACAGCAGCACCGCATTTTTACCCTACTTGAAAACACATGGCAAATAATGATAATAAATTCCTTAAAAATTCTCGTATCGTACATGTATAAGTGTGAGGGTTTTTTTTTCTATCTCTCTTCGTTCTTTCTTTCTCACATTTATTATTATTATTATGATTATTATTATTATTATTATTATTATTATTATTATTATTCTATTCTTTCTTGGACATGTGACGCTATACTGTATAGTGTATAGTATAATAGTCGGTATATGGTATGGACACCAGACGTATTATACGGACACATGGGGGGGGCCCAAGAATAATAATTTTCAATGTCTGGAGAGGAGAGGCCCGTGAGCTGCTTCAGTCAGTTTACAACCCATGCCCTGAATAGTAATACGTATATCAGGGTTTCTTCGTCGAACGGGCCACTCGTTTAATCCGAGGTCTCCGAAAATTCGGTGAAAATTTCTAATCTACACGTTATTGGGGATGAGAAAAAATTTTGGGAATTTTTTCAGATTTTTTGGTTATTGCATTCCAAAAATCATTTTTTCAAAATCATTTTCATGTTAATGAGCGTGAGAAATAAGCGCAGGAGCGAAAAATTGTTGGGATGAGATTTGTACGTCTTTTTCCAAATTTGGAGGAAGCACATTTCCAAACGTTTTTTTTGGGGGAAAAGGGAGTTCAAATGGGGCGGAATTTTTTTTCTTCCAATTCTACCGAAAAGCTGAGAAAAAGACTTACAAATTTCATCCCAACAATTTTTCACTTCTGTGCATTATTTCTCACGCTACGTGAAAATGATTGAAAAAAATGATTTTTGGAATGCAATGACCAGAAAATCTGAAAAAATTCCCGAAATTTTTTCTCATCCCCAATGACGTGTAGAAATTTTGACAGAATTTTCGGAGACCTCGGACTAAACGGGTGGCTCGTTTGACGAAGAAACCCTCATATGTATACGACGAAAATTAGAAAAAAAAAGTAGAATCAAAACGTATATACCTACACAAAAAAAAAAAACAATTAGGTCCGATTTAAAACATATTTTGCCGCGGTAAAGCTAAAAACGTACTTTATATACCAAAAAGAACAGAAAGAAAAATACAAATAAAATTATAATAATCAGTACCTAATTATTAGTAACAAATAATAATTCATAATGGCAATTTGATTTATTGCGAGAAGAAGTTGTTGCCATCGAGTTGTTTCAGTGATCAGATTTAAATTAGGAATAGACAGAATATTATTCGAAGATAATTGAATACGGAATTCTTCGCATCTTTTAGTATCAGAGAATTATTACTTGTTATTTATTTATTTATTTTTAGGCACGATCGTTGAAAACGGAGTGCCTTATACATTCGCGATCGCAAAAAACGTCGGATCGAGTAAAAGTTCTAAAATCATATGGGGAGCATGTTTTGGCATCTGGGTAGTCGTTTTCGAGCATTTTCAAGAGTGATGTAGGTATGTGACCCCCCAATTTCTTGTAAACACTGTTTCAGCTACACCGCTGAACCGATTTTGTTGAAATTTGCAGAAGATACTTCTATTACCTCGCAGATGTGCAAATTTCATTATGGACTCGATCCGACTTCCGGTTTGAAAATGGCGTCAGCTATCTACGTCAATTTTCGAGATACAATATCGAGCGCTAAGATGCAGTCTAATGCTTGTCAATTGAAATTTTGTGAATTTTTGACGATTTTTCCGGTACCTGCATCACGCCGCAAAATCGTCCACGATTCTCGTAAACACGGTTTCAGCCGAACCGCTCAATCGAGTTTGATTAAATTTGCAAGGGATACTGTTTTGACCTCAAAGATGTGAAAATGTCTTTGCATATACCCGATCCAAATGCTGGTACTTTTGTAGAAGAAAAATAAAAACAATCGGTGATCGTGCCTCAAGCAAAAAAGCGATGAGCTTTTTGGCTAATCCGGGCTAGTTTTTTTGTAAATTCCATCTTTGATACATTATTTATACACACATACCAATTGTATCTACAACTAATACCTACATGTATTCAAGAAGTATAGATTTGTCTATTTGCGAATCGATCGTGTACTGTTTCAATAATTTTTGCTATCAGAGGGATTATCGTTGATTAATATTTAGAGGTTACCGATTTGGTTTAATTTGACGCAACTTTAGATACTATTATATGTATTATACATGAACATCGCCACAAAGCTTTACTGTTTGTAATTGAAAAATATTGAAACAGTTGGATTAGATCGACCCCGTTTTACGCACGAGAAATTGTTTTTTTTTTTTTTTTTTTTAATTCTGTTCTTGGTTCTTCGTCTTTTTTTGGTTCTTCCATTTTATTGTTATTTCATTTCATCGCATTTTTGATGTAGGTATATTTTTTATTTCTCTATTTTCTCCTATGCATCTGCCTTGAAAAAAAAATTTCACACGATTATCCCCGCGGCTGAATTCCGCAGTCATCCTGTGATTCGTGTAGACCGCACAGAAAGACACCAAGGACATGAGTGAAGGAGAAGAAAACAGTAATGAAAAAAATAAATGAAAATAAATAAAAAACGATGAAAGTACAGATCTCAAAAAAATAATTCGTCAAGAGAAAACAACTCGAACATGTTCTACGCACACGACGAGTCCCGTATAGGTATAACAATTATAATAAAAATGAATATGTATATGGGGCATTCCATGCCAAATCACCGAAGGCGTGACCCTGACCATTTTAGATTCTCCTGATTCTTTTTTATATGATCGACCCTCCTCCAAAAACCACGAAAAATTCAGAAAAATTTTTTTTTTCTTAAATTTTCTTTTTTATCCGTTATTTAGGCTATCTCAAAAACGCCATTTATAATTTTTTTGATTTTTTGCACAGTCATTCCTTAATGTGAAACGATAATTTTAGGCCGAAAACGGGAATGTGATTCTGATTTTTTCTATTTTTCCAGAGGGATTTAAATATTTTATTACAACAATTTTAACGAAAATTTTACCATTTTTTGGTTCCGGCGCTTCCTGTCAGAATTTCCGGGAGATAAATAATAATAGGCTATGAGTATCTTCCAAAACAATTAATATTTATTCATAATAAAATATTAATTGTAATTATTAACAATTAATTGTTGTTTATCATTAATTGTATTTTTTCGTAATAAAATATTCATTGTTTTTGAAGATACTTATCGCCTATTGTTATTTACTCGGTTATTTATCTTCCGGAAATTCTGACAGGAAGCGCCGGAACCAAAAAATGGCAAAATTTGCGTTGAAATTGTTGTAATAAAATATTTGACTCCCTCTGGAAAAATAGAAAAAACCGGAATCACATTCCCGTTTTAGGCTTAAAATCATCGTTTCACATCAAGGAATGACTGTGTAAAAAATCAAAAAAATTAAAAATGGCGTTTTTGAGATAGCCTAAATAGAGAAGAAAAAAAAAAATTTGGAAAAAAATTTTTTTTTTCAATTATTTCGTGGTTTTTGGAGGAGGGTCGATCATATAAAAAAGAATCAGGAAAATCTCAAATGGTCAGGGTCACGGGTTCGGTGATTTGGAATGGAATGCCCCATATATATACGTATGTATTCGAATCTACACATATCAAGTTTTATAGCAGACATATATACATGATATAGACGAAGAGGGATCAGTAAGCGAAAGAGCTAATTTCATCCCAACAAAAATTGTTGGGATGAAATTTGTATGTCTTTTTCTCAGCTTTCCGGTAGCATTGGAAGAAAAAAAATTCCGACCCATTTGAACCCCCTTTTTCCAAAAAAACGTTTGGAAATGTGCTTTTTCCAAATTTGGACAGTTTTTTTTTTTGAAAAAAATGTCGAAGAAGGGTATATTCATAAGAGAGTTTTGGGGAAAAAAATTTGGAGTGGAGCCTTGAATGCTCTCCAATAAAAAAATTATTGCATAGATTTTATTCAATTCCGAAAATTCATAACATCTATGTAGAGTCATTTGGGGTAACCGAGCGCAGTGGGTGAGTGTGCGCATTGCCTATATCTTCGTCAGGAAGCATGAAGAGCGACGGATCGTTATGACAAAAAAGTGACGCCATAGTCATGGTGTACTTCACACCTATGCGTGCATCTTGTGCTATTTGATAGTTGAGGTTTTGCGAGAAAACTAATTTCATAGTATTCATACTTAGATTTTGACATTGTGGAAAAGTGTGTGACACTGAACTGTTTGATCCGCAAATGATGAGTAATTTTTCATGAATTCCATTGACAGAGTAGTGTGAATAGCAGACTAGAGTTTGAGGTTTGCTTCGCTATTGTTGGATGTCTGATATTATTTTCAAATCGGTATCCGTGCGGGTAAGTGTGCGCGGGTAAGTGTGCGCGCGTACATGACGTTATTTTGGCATGAAAAATGCACATCATATGAGTCGAGCATTTTCGAAAGTGTCGAATCAGTTTTTACTAAATTATTTATCATTTTCAATTAAGCTTTCATTCATTATGTTATTCTACTACTGCATTTCGGAGTGTTATTCCCGAATGTGATTTTCGCCAAAGTATTGTTCCTACAGATTTGGTACTTTTGCCAAGTTCTCGAATATCAAGCAAGATTTGATTAGATTGTATTTATTTGAAAACGTTTGTTAACAATTAAAATGATATATGCCCAAGTTTAATGAATAAGTCCATTTACCCCGCACGCGTTCACTTACCCCTCGGTATATGCGCACAGTTACCCGCAATACGGGGCAAGTGGACGCAACCTGCGTAACTTACTTAATTCTCAGTTCCTGAAGTATTTATACGAAATACTCGTTTTGATATAGCTATATTTCATTGTTTAGGAACGGCTTTATGTGAAAAATCCAAATTTATTTAAATATCCTCCATTATTATTGTTCGGCAAAGCTTAGAAGTCCTAAGTGCGCACACTTGACCCGAATGACTCTAATAATTTTTTTCTTGAAGAGCATTCAAGGCTCCACTCCAAATTTTTTTTCCCAAAACTCTCTTATGAATATACCCTTCTTCGACATTTTTTTCAAGAAAAAAAAACCTGTCCAAATTTGGAACAAGCACATTTCCAAACGTTTTTTTGGGAAAAGCGGGTTCAAATGGGTCGGCATTTTTTTTTTTCCAATTCTACCAAAAAACTAAGAAAAAGAGATACATATTTCATCGAAACAATTTTTCACTCCTGCGCCGATTTCTCACGCTACGTGAAAATGATTGAAAAAAATGATTTTTGGAATGCCATGACCAAAAAATCTGAAAAAATTCCCGAAATTTTTTCTCATCCCCAATAACGTGTAGAAACTTCTACGGAATTTTCGGAGATCTCGGATGAAACGGGTGGCCCGTTTGACGAAGATACCCTCATATGCATATGCATCGAGAGTAGTGGAAGTCGAATAAAGAACGATATGTAATATAGAAAAAAAAAATTCCCATAGATTCAAGCATTACAAAATTGGAGATTCGTCATTTTCCGTTTCCTGATTGTGAGTAGCACAGGATGCATATATATGCGGCTTCCCGTTATCGCTGACACAGAGAAACTCATTCCCGCGTACAAAATATCAGATCCAGTTTCACTTGGCTCTTTTTTTCTCTTTCTCTCTCATATATTCTCTCTCTATCTCTTAGGTTAGTCTTAGCATTAGGTTAGTCTTAGTCTTATGCTAGTCTAAGAGTGCATGTCCACCAACTGCTGTACGCTCGGAATTTCGGAGTAGTTTTTATTGTAATACTCCGTAAGTTCATTTTCATTTTTATTTCTGTACTCCCTTGTCCAACATCGTTATGGACATGAATAAATTTTTCTATCTATCTATCTATCTCTCTCTTTTTTCTTCTCGTTACACATTTCTTTTTCTTGCGTCATATGAGATCAGAATCCGACACGAAAGAGTATAATAGCATCTCTCTCATCTCTCGTTGTCATATATTGAGGCTCAACTGCTGCTGCTGCTGCTGCTGCAGTTTGCCACAATTTGCCTGCAAGTATAATGCTGTAAAATGTACATTACAATGTATGTAAAATACATACATGCCGCTGTGCCAGATAACAAATCGTTCATTCAACGCGCAATGCACCCACCGCGCAACTAAGCTTCCGATTGCCATGATCTTTGACCCCCTACATTCCCCCCCGCCATTCTCGTAATACCCTCTTCACATACGTCTGTTGTCCGATTGTGGAAGTAAAGGCAAACGCGTTCGATTTATATAATATATTTATATAATATAATTCATAACTTCTGAAAAAAAATCGGCTCAAGTTCCAAAAAGTCTTCAAAATTTTGTCTCCCAGTCAGGAATTTTGTGAAATATTTCGAAAAAAATCAAACGGGTCCTTCACATGAAAAAATGGGTTTCTGGTGTTCATTCGGATAAAAAACTATTTTAGACGAATCAAAAATTTGAAAAAAAAAAATATATTTTCCAAATAGTTCACTTAAACCAAGAAATTTCGTTCGACAAACTTTTTTGATTCGGCTAACAGATTCACAGTTACAGCTGCTCAAAATATCAAAAATGGTGAATGAACCGTAATATTTCCAAATTTCGTTTCATCGGAACACACCGGACGGAAAAAAAAAACCGCCAAATAGAGGTAGGTTTTTTTGAGTAGTATAACCCATACAAAAACAAGCGGGTTTAGGCTGACTATAAGCCAGCCTTCGAAGTTCCCGTTTTCCAACTCATTTCGAGATGAAATAATGAAAAAATTTGATTGAAAGAAGAAAAAAAAAACAATACTGCATTGATGTAATTCAAAATTTAGTCATTTTCAAGTTGGAGCAAATGCTATCGATGAAGACCCAGATTATCAAAATCCGTTGATCGGTTTTCGAGATATCGGCAATTGAATTTTTTTTGTCAAAATTTCGATTTTAAATAACTCGAAAATCACTTGACCGATCAAATCCAAAATCTAATCAGTTCCAAGTTACGGAAAAGCGCGTCAGTTGAGACCAGAATCATCAGAATCCGTTGATTCGTTCTCGAGATATCGTCGGACAAAAAAGTGATCACATACGTACATACATACACACATGCATACATACACACACACACAGACGTCCATCCAAAAATGGTCGGAAATGATTCTCTAGACCTCAAAACGTGGACATCTGGTAAAAACTCAACTTTTCATTTTCGAGGTGATTACAATAACTTCCTATTTTCTCTGAAATCAGAGAAACGGGTAAGTTAAAAAATCAGTCATTTTGAAAATATCGACGTTTGGGGACTAGTCGAGATCGCGTGGAATTCCCGATATGTATATCGTATTTGCTCGAATGTATATATGAGAATTATCTTCCTTGGGTGGTGAAAGTTTATTTGGGAAATACCAAACGCGAGGCAATATTTATTAGTTGTTTAGATTTGCGTATTTGAAATCATTGGAATATTATTTTATTGGTTCCAACGATGAGGAAAAACAGTTTTATAATATCGTCATGATCGTTGTTGCGACGAAGAAGAACTTTTTCTTCATACCTCGGTCGAAAGTACGTATTTCCGTCCCTGATTTGGCAGAGGAAAGTGGGTCTTTCACTCCCTGCTGAAACGTACCGCGCGCCATCTGTGTTCCGGGAGGAAAGAGACGCAATGCGGGAGGGAAGTTAGTGAGCGACGGAGGTTATAAGTCTTTGAATATGAACATATCCTCCTCGCTGGCGCTCGTGCTGCAAATGCCGCGGGCATCGACAGTCAATGATTTATCATTATTTCAATAAATTAGTTTGTCATTAAAATTATCTGAGACACATTCAAGCTGTCTTAGTTAATAGTCATAACATATTCAAGTTGTCTGACAATGAGTTACTGTAAATATGATAAAGAAATGGTCACAAAATATTCAAGTTGTCTCAGTTGATTTTAACGACAAACAAATTTATTTAATTGATGAATATTGGTTGTCAATGCCCGCCGTCGGCCAGCAGCCCTCGCTGACGCTCGTGCTGCAAATGCCGCGGGCATTGACAACGAACTCGAACTCATAACCTCAACTTTTGGGACGAATAATAACGATTTCATTTCTACACTTAATCGCGTACTTTCGACCGGGTATGAAGAAAAAAAGTATAAGCTACACGGGACAAAATTCGAACACCATCCCTGCGTGGTATGATTTCCTCGGCTTCGCCTCGGGAATCATGACACGCAGGGCCGGAAGTTCGAGTTTCGTCCCTTGTGGCTTAATGTACTATTTCTTTTCTTACGTGAATATTATAATTATACTACAAACATGTTGATAAAAACCACTTTATGGTATCCTATGAGGTGACGGTGGTTATGGTCTTCCGTTCAATTTTACCGCCAAAACTCTTTGATGTTCGTCACCGTCGTTGTTGTTAAACTTACGCAACGATTCATGAAGTTGGAGTATAGAATTTTTTTGCAAAAATTCACTATTTCATTACTTACGTGTTTATTCGATTTGTAAAATTGACGAAGTAGGTACTACGTGTGTTTTACTCACTTTGAAAAATAATTCACTGTATGTATTTTGATATTTTTTTTTAACCTTCCAAGCTACGAGATAAAGAATTATCTTCCCATCATTATTACAATCTTCAACATCGCATAACAATTCCTCCTTTTTGGCTCTTAGGCCCTTTTGCTTTTCACGCGAGTTTTGTTTTTTTATAAGTTGCACGCAACTATGCGAACCCACACACGTCTAACGTCTAAAGAATCAAAAATGTATAAATGGAGATTCCTATTATTAAAAGTTCGAAATATGAGCAACCTAATCAATTTACACTACTATCATTTTATATAACTGAAAAGTTCTGATTGATCAAGCTTGATCGAACCCGAATAAAAATGCGATTCTGCGTTGCTTTGGTTCCGCTCCTCAAGGGTTGATTGAGCTTCGTAGGTTATTACCAAAAGCACCTAATGAAAATATTTCAGCTTAGAATGTTTCTGATCCTGCAAGTGAGCCTTCCAATTTTACATGTTTATTCGGATTCGATCAAGCTTCATCGATCAGAACTTTAGTTACATATTATTTTAGCAAACCATCCACCCTTGTTCCCAAACAACACACTGGGCAAAATGTCGACTTTCAGTTGACTTATCCCGGCCGTCTTTTAGTTGACTCAAAATGTGGACTTTCAGTCGACTTATCTGAGCCGCCTTTCGGTTGGATGAAAATGCCGACTTTTGGTTGACTTATTTCAATTATATTTAAGTTGACTTCAGATGTCAACTTCTAGTCAACCCAAGCTCGCCTTGGCGGTGGATGAAGATTGTGCTATATAATTATGCACCCATGTAGCCAATTGCGATCGGCTTTTTTTAGCCGGCAAGGTTACGAATCCCAATCGCAGTTTGTGAGTGATGATCGAAAAAGAAAAATAATAAACACTGCGATAAAAGAAGAAAGTGGACGAGGTGATGTTTCGTGGTGTGGACAATTGCAAGGAGATTCCGTAACAACGTGAAAATGTCGGAATTCTGTGCGTTGAAGACGAAATTATTGTCTGGTATAAAAACATAACCTCATCAGCACGTGTGTCCGTGTTTCACGCTGTATCGGAACGCGCGCGGAGCATCTTATTCCTTATTCGAAATGAGATCTCAATTTCACTAGACCATTTTCCATGAGTTCCCTCGGTTTTATAGTGATTAATCCAAAATGTATCAGTGAAGCATGTTTTATAACCGAGCACATGTAGAGGGACGCTTGGCTGAATTGAGGACGATTGTAAGTCGACTCAATGTTGGCTCTTCAAGTCGACTCATTGTTGGCTTTTAAAGTCTACTCCAAGTCGTCAGAAATCGCGGTCATAAGTCGGCTTTAAGCCGCCTTTTCGTCGACAAGTAGCCAAAACTTGAAGTCGACTTCAGAAATTTTCGGACGACTTCTAGTCGACTCAACGGCGACTCTGTGTTGTTTGGGTTACTAGTTTTGCACTCAATACTGGCTTTCAAGGTGCAACGGGAGTCTCTTCACATAACAATGGTTGTCCGCATTGTTGTCCAATTGTTATCTGAAGAGACTCCCGCGGTGGCACCTCAACTGATAGGAATCGGTTCATAAATTAAATCGAATTGAAATCTACACCCGAACATCATGTAACGTCGTAAAGGACTAAATGACCCCCCCCCCCCCCCCCCCCCCCTTAAAAAAAAGATATTAAAATCAAATAAAAAAGAAAAAAAAAAGCTTCGGGGACTTATTCACTGAAACTCATCGTAATAACCAGTGATATTTTTGCCAAAATCATAGAAAACAATTGGCGCGACGGTCAATGAGCTGCGTATTTATAATTTTATAACTGACATTGTTGTAATGCAATTATCATAACACACCGCGAGTTTGCGTATAATGAGCCCCCTGGGTTTATAAATAGCTAAATATATATCTATCGATAAAAACCTATATCTGTTTCAAGTTGTCCAACAACGTAAATATGGTAGTAGATGGAAAAAAATCGGGGGTGGGGGGGTTAGGTTGGATTGTAGTAGGTGTGTTATAGTTATCCGAACCCATGAAAGCTCGTGAAAGCTATCTCATAATATAATCATAACCCGTGACTCACCTATCGCACACATAAAGCCCACGTTCGGGAACCGGGGCTGCTTATATTGTTGGGGAGTTGCTTCTTTACCGATGACGATTATGTTGATGACGACGACGACGACGACAACGATGTCGGTGATGATCGGTAGGCGGGGAAAAGAGAGAGACCACCGTACTCGGATGACGAGATGAGTCGATGCTGAACGCCGGCACAGCGAAACACAACGTTATTCGTTTGAGTCAAATCGTCTCGCATTATCATCGCCTCTATAGTATCTCTCGACTTCGCTCCTTCCGAACGGCAGAGCGAAATACGTTGCGTCGTCGACCACGCGGTCTCTTCCACAAGAATTCTCGCAATTTTTCGTGTTGTTTTTTTTTTCTTTTTCTTTTTTGTCTGGGTATTGTTCGAGCTACGATTATCCCCAGGGATATGAAGGTGAGGACGAAGTCGTCAGTCTCGTTCGTAACATCGAAATATTCGTGTCTCTGCGGGAAGGTGGAGATCGAGCTTCTTCTTCTTCTTCTCGTAGATAATGTCAAACGACCGGACAACTAAGTTTTGTATTCAGATAAATTATTTTTAGATTATCCTCACCGTTCGCAACGAGAATTTAATATTGTTTTACACATTGTCACATACACACACACACACAGACACTTTGCTAATAACGTGATTTTTTTAGGTATGTATGTACATACATACCTATATAGGATATTTCAACGATTCGCAGCCGCGTGTGTCGCAAAAAACCTTCGAAGAAAAACCTACAATCTTATTACGTATAATTCGTACCACTTCCTTTACGTTATCCGTCTTTGTCGATCTAGTTCTCTCACCGAGATCTTTGATTTATTCAATTAGATGAATTTATTTATTTATTTATTTATACAGATATATCACTTTTAACGTACGACGATGATTCCCAGATTATTTTCGCTAATATTTGAAAAAGATTTTATAAGACGCGTCGCGATGTCAAGTGACAACATTAGATCTGTCTGAAAATAGTAATAGGAATAAAGAACCAAAGAAAAATATCGTTTCTGACATCACGTGGGCGGCGGTTTATTCACGTTGCTTTTGTTCATTATACGTTATTCTTCTTCTTTTTTTTTCATTCCTTTACTTTCTTTCAACGATACGAAGCACTCAACTTGTTCCTCCAACATTATTCAATAATTATTAGACGCAAAGAACGTGGGGTAGAAACTCTTTTCGCCTTCTTAATTCTTCCCGTTTTAATAACTAACTAATAACCATGATAATCATTACGATTCGGAATCGTATTAATCGGTAGATATTTTCTTTTTTCTTCTTCTTTTTTTCCGTTCTTGATTATTTTTCATCACTTTTTCGTCGCAGTAGTAATCGTAGTAAATTTATTATTAATCCTTGATGTGGCCGCATAGATGCCGGTTGCATTGCACAACGACGAAGAGTCGAGTCGCGTCGAGCCGAGACGAGGCGCTTCATTCAACATCAACAGTCGACACGCGAGTGTCACAGCCGAGGAGAATAAGCTCCAGTCACCAGCGCCACGTGGTGGTTGAAGGTTGGACTGATGGAAATTTTACATATGCATTGACGTGTGTATGTTGTAATGCATGTGTGTATACTTACGCATCGCGCCCTTATCTTGCGTATGGCGTTTGTATGTGATATATAAACGATTTTCACTCCCAGGATGCGATGAAGAGAGAAAGAAAGAGAAAAAGAGAGAACGGAAACGAGAAAGGAGAGAGAGAAAGAGAGAGATTGGTGTTTCAGAACGCTAAAGAACGGCGATAGAAATTCGAATTTTCAAACCCGCGTAAATGATCGGAAATAAAAAAATTATTTCTGATTTTGGATTTGCAGTCCCACAGGGTGCTTACAGAATTCGGATTTTCAAATTTCACGAATTTCCTGTTATTTTCAGGTTGATTTTCAAGCACGATGGCATATAACGGAGTGCCTATTACATTCATCATTGCGAAAAACGTCGGATCAAAAGGAAAAAAAAAAAAAAAAACTTCTTTCAACGTAGAAATCTGTTTCAATTATACTCACACAAATGTTCTCTAGCATTTTCCAAAAAGTATGTACATATGTGTGTGCGTGTGTAAGCCAAATTTTGTATCCAGAATTCCGGGAGAACGAATTGAGCGATTCGGATGAAATTTCGAGGGAAAATCAACGGTTTCGTGAAGATGTTCCATTGACCTTTTGAAGACTCTTCTACTTCCGGTTACGAAATGGCGATTGTTTAAATATTTAAATGAGTATTACACCTATCCTTAAGTCTGAGAAAAACAGCTCAACCGATTTCAACTAAATTTGAGTAAAGTATCACTATTAGTTTGAATATCAAAAACCTGCGATCGTGCCTGTTGCAAAAAAGCTGTGCTTTTTTTCTCATACCGCTAGTTATATGAAAATTTGAGACCACTCGAAATCATCCCACAAAATATACCTAAATTAGGGATTTTCGCGGAAGTATAACAGTCGTCCGATTCAGAAAGATTTTTCAACCTTTAGCAGTTCGTCTTTTACTGTTGGTGGATGAATTAGATGAATGATATTCTAGCTAGTATCCTCACAATGCCAATTATAATAATTGCAAAACCAAATGAAGTACAAAAGAACATTTTCCAATTGAGAAGAGTTCGAAAATTTGGATAAAATTCAACACTAATTATAGGATTTCAATTTTATATTATAAAACAATTTCAGGCTTCTGATGATTTTCAAGGCCCGTATCGAAGAATCGTCTCCGTGCTATAATAGATTATGCAATGTCAGTATGCGACTACAATGTCCCTGACTAAGCAGTATAATGGCTGAAAAATGTATAGATTTTTTTTTTTTTCTTCATCCCTGTAAAATGTACGTATTGACAGAGTTTGCAATTTACTACTTAGGCAGTAAATACATAAACCTATACATATGTAATTATGCAGTATTTCAACGCTCACATTTATGTATCTATATTTATGCGTTTATGTCGCGGGGCGTGATCCGTGCTATCTAATTCTACGTGTTGTGTATTATACATACACATGTATATCTATGTATACAGACGAATCATTACGCGCACTGAGAGCATCGATATTTATTTTACACACACGTACATACGTATACACGTATGTCGTATAAATCTGATCGCAAATCGTTATTACTTGATCGCTTATTATTCATGTATCTATTTCAGATCGTACGCATATGTATAATCACATACGTTTGCGTATACAGATTTATCTCTTTGCCACGTGTGACTTTTTCCATTCAATTTATATTATTCGTGTTTACGCTATTTGCCGTATTTCCTATCGCACAAGTATCTTCTCATCACTCATCTATATCTGACTATCTATCTTTTGCTCTGCTATGTCTCTCTGTTATGCGTTTTGAATTTCTCACAACATATAATATTTAGATGGTTTATCGTTTAAGATATACACAAGTCAATGGTTATAGGTATAGGTTAGGGCGCTTTTTTTTGGGAGGGGGGGGGGGGGGGGGGGGATTATTTTTTTGTTTCATTACTCCCACGTCGAAATTTTCTTGGAAACACCTAAAAAAAAATTCCCTGAAAGTTTGAGCCGTTAATATTAATATCAAGTACTCGCCCCCGGCGCTTGAAGACTTCCCTACACGTAACTTGAATTTTTTTTTTCTTGACATTTTCATAGTCCTTTATGCTATTCGAACGTTTGAAGAACCAAATTACTCAGAATTGATGCTCTACAAAAGTGCTGAGATTCGGTGCTCAGGACCTTTTTTTCAGGACCTCCTATATGAGCCGCTAATTCATGAAAATCGTAAATCATGAAAAACAAAAAGCTTATTATCTCGAAAAATATCAATAGGAAAGATTGGTGCTCACAACCTTTTTTGAAGAAAATTCAATTTGCTACAACTTCGTCTTTTAAAATTTTTCTGTATTTTCAGCCAGTTATGAAATAACAACGAAAAAACAAGAAATTTATGAAAAATTTGACTTCAAGCACCTGTACTGTCTGATCCGTGTAAGTTACATTTCCGTTGCAATGAGCACTATTGTAGAGCATTCAGTCTTGAGTAATTTGGTTCTTCAAACGTTCGAATACCATAAAGGGCCTTTGAGCTGTAGGAATTTGAAGAAAAAAAATTCAAGTTACGTGTGTTTAAAACTTGGGAAATCTTCAAACGCCGAGGGCGAGTACTTAATATTAATATTAAGGGCTCAAACTTGCAGGGAATTTTTTTTGAGGTGTTTCTAAGAAAATTTCGAGGTGGGAGGGAAAAAATGATGGTCCCAAAAAAAAGCGCCCTACACTGTTAAAAATGTTCGTGAATTTACTACACATTTACTGTTCGAAATTATTGCAAAATTGCAAATTTGGCGTAGCAGAGTGGATTGCCAAGCGTGTTTTGTAAAATTGCAAAGAAATCCGTCGTTTTACGAAACTTTTATGGCAAAAATACGTAATTGTATTCGAATTTGACTGAATTGTATGGCAAATTTGTAGAATTTGTAAATTAATTGCACGGTGAATGTATAGTGAATTTACTAATACTGTGCATGAATATTGGTTCCTACACAGTGTCGGAAGTTCCCCACAAAAATTTTTAACAGTGTAGTGTAGGTACTTCCTAAATTAACTTAATTTATGACGTTGACACCCGGTCAGAATGTATAACGAACATGCGAATATAGAATTGCTTTTCTTCGTTAGTTTCGTATTTCCTTTTTGAAATTCAAATTTCGCATATAGCGTCCTAAAATTGTAGCAGTTTTTCCTGGTGAGATTGTATATTTACACGATGATGATTATCTTCTAGTTTCATTATTGACTAGAACAACGATTGCTCATAGAAAACTGCAAAAGTCTTTAATTATTCATGTGATGTGAAATATATGGAGGAAAGGTCAAAGTCCTCAAAAAATTCGTGGAAATGATTTATAGGAGTTGAAATTCCCACCAGGGTATAAACGGCTATAACGAATATTGCTAATTCATTCTTTCTTTAAAACCGAGTTTAAGAGCATTCCCTCTGTATATTTTCATGAAGCTAGCTGAATGGTCGTCATTGTTCTAAGTTAAATAAATAAGCCGTAAACCAATCCGTAGCACGTAATGTTAATATTCTCGTACACCGCCACTGACTATAGAAAACTGTAAATCCATACTCCAAACCCTTTATACAATTACAAATATTCGAAAGTGTATATGTATATTTTCTTTTAAGTGTTATTTATTTCGACCGCACGCGTCCGTATGTACCCAATATTTTACGGCATCGACGAACGATGGATGTGGATGCAAGTCGTTCCAAATTCTAAACGAACTGCGTCGGAGCTGTACAAAAGAAATATGTATAGAAATCTGAAACTACCACGATCTATATAGTATTCAGCTGGAATAAATTGGAAAATTCGGTTTTCATACGTTGTTTTTTTTTCGTTCGTGATTAGGTGTAATTTTTGTCTATTACCTTTTTTCGTGTTGTGTTCTGCTTTCATTCAGTTCTCAGCGTCGGAAGACAATTTGCAGTAATATCCAGAAATTTTTTAGTAATTTTTAAATTTTTAGACATTTTTTAGTAATTTTTAAAAATTACTTTAAATTGAATTTGTTCAATACAATATGCATGTGCGTGTATAAAGTAGGGAAAAAATTTCTAACTGCAATATGGGGTACAGCTGTGGCCATGGTTTGTATTTTTCTCATTCTGACCCGATACTTTTATGGGACTTCTACATATATTCTGCTACGCTGCAGGGACTACCAGAAACAATGCTAGGTATACCTCTGCCATAAGCCACGAGGTACCTACGTTACTTATCACATGTGTTTCTTCTCTGCAGGCAATTCGCTTTTATGACGTCTTCTTTTTATGCTTCTTCTTCTTTTTCCCAAGTAAACGTGACCTACGAGGTATTTTAAAATGAAATTTGAGCACGGCAATTTCGAGTCGTTCAAATCCGCAAGTTCCCCGGAGCGAAGATATTATCCAGACGTTCGAGGACGAACAGGAAGGATACTGAAATTTGAAAGTAGGGAAAATTTTTCTCCGTAGGTCTTATGTACCGGTCGATCCTTGCTTTAGAAAATGGTGTAACGAACATCGTGTGTGTTATAGTTGCTCATAATACGTACTAAAAAATGAAAGCATAATAAAACAGCGCTAATGCAGAATGAAAAAATAAAAATAAAAAAAGGTTAGCTTCTAGGAGAAAATGGCAACTGATAAGCAGGTCGCCTGCAGGTCGTGCCGTTGTATCTTTCAATCTCTTATATTTCTCACGAAGAAATCAATACATTGCTAATTTTCAGCCCTGAGGTTAGTGCAAAATAATATTCCCTTGACCAGTCAGAAGTCGGTGAAAAATAATAAAAATAATAAATAAAATATGAACTTATTGGCACGGAACTATTCGCGTATTATAGGTGTAGGTATAGGTACAGGTTTGTCTAGGCGTTAATAATTCAGCTGCACCTTCCTTCGTCCTATATAATACATACATATGTATATGCTTTACGTATTATCTGTAAATAGCTTTGCCTTTTATCGTCGTTGTTATTTCGGCATAAAAACACCGTGTTTTCCTCAAAACAACGCGAAACTATGCGGGATGAACGCGAATTTCCAGGAAAACCGTGTCACGTTGTATACGCAAATTTCGCGATTATTCGGCAAATAACAAAACAAAATAAAACTAGGAAATTACTGATGATCTAAACGTATAAGATAAAAATGAAAGATAACAAAGAATTGCGTGAAGAATCGAGATGCAAACAAAATTAATTAACAAGTTTTTTGCTTAACAATTTTTCTTCTACATTCCTTAATTTGCATCTTCGCGGTTGAAACGTAGCATATACATGGCTCATTTCTACGGTTAATGCATATGGAATGCTATAGTATGCTATACGTTATCTTTACGTATACGGTATTTCGTAAGAACTGCGTAAACTTGATTCATAATCAGAATATGTCGCAGTACAAGACTACAAGAGTTGACGGTCATGTCTTGTTACATATATATAGCAGGCATTATTTCATGCACGAGCAATATGAATAATATATATTCTTATGACTCTTTCCTCGATCTCAATGAATTGCTTATACACCAGTTCATAAATCGTATCAAACGCCGATGCGGTGGTGCGTATAGGATTGTGATGGGAAAGAGGAATTGATTCAATAACTCATACCCTACGTCAGTTTGATAATCATTATATCAAATAATGGAATCGAGGGATCTTTTTTTTTTTTTTTTTTCTTGTCCGAAGAGACAATATACACGATAGCTCTTTGCCTTAGCTCGGGATTATCGTCAAATTCATAACCGCGACGGTTCTGTTAACGCGATGCCGTTATTTTACCAACGATATTGGCATATATGTGTCAAACGTAATCTAAAGTTGCGCAATTGGGTTCGATTCGTAATCATCGCGTCGGCGGGCGGTTTATCGAACATTATATGTATGTGTGTACATTTATATCACCTATTTCGCCATTTTCATATTACATTTCATCAATCGAACTCCCGAATAATTTCGCCATCCGGCAGGCTGACCGCGGAATTCATCATTTTCGGTGTTGGAATATTTCGCAGAAAATCTCACACGCATGCGTACATATCTTATGAATTAATCTGTATAATAGGTATATGCATGAAGCATTCCACGGCAAATTGACCATCTAAGAATTGTTCCTCGATTTTTTGAAGTGGTGGTACTAATACCTCTTAGTTGGGAATTTTTCAGCTTTTTCAGATAACCGCTTTTCTCTATATTCTGAAATAATTATCAATATAATTTGTATGCTTTATCCAGGTAATTTTAAGTTCAGTCTCGTACAAAGGAAACCTTTTTGAAATATTCCTAAAAATCGAGAAATTTTCAAGAAGTTCTCGAATACTGTTGCGACTGAATTAAAGATACGTTGAAAAAAATATAATAATTCTCATCTTCTGCGTGATTTCAACACTTTTTTTTTCCTGCACTCCGTCGAAAATAATCGAGAACTTTTTGAACACTTTTTGATTTCAACTAATTTTAAAGCCTACTTGAATTAAAGGGTAATTCCTAGAGACCGATTTTAAAATCATCGGAAGTCAGAATAAAATACTAAATAATTTTTCCAGACTTTTGAAAAAGGGGAGAAAGATGAAAAGCTCGAAACGATAATTCAGAAATAAATTTCGAAATGATAATGAGACTGTTTCAGAGCTAATTCTGCCTTACGAAAAATCGCCGATCAAATCTGCGATTGTGAAGTTTTTGAGGTAATCGATTTGGCGTGGAATTTCCGGTACACGATTGCCTTTTATTATTTGGCGCATAATTTCCCTTGAATTTTCCACCCATCTACGAATATAATAGATAAAATAGTATTTGCGAATTTTGCAAAGTTTGCTGCAGGTAGGTACATAATACCCAAGTAGGTACTGCACGCGGGTCGAGGTCGATTATCATCAAATCGCGATTAAAAAGGATTGTTTTTAGGGCTGGTGCGAATAGTGTTCGAATCGAACAGTTGCTTATATATATAGTCGGATTTTACCATTCGATTCGCTAAAAATAATTCGAAAATTCGGATTTTCGCACAGCTTTGATTGTTTTTTTGCACGCAAGAGATATGTAAGAGCTGGTATATAGATTTGAAGAGCCACGCGTAAAGGGCTGCAGGATTTATGAGATGGATGGCGACCGCGGTTACTTCGTACAAGTATATATTTAAGTGGGAGATTTCCCGTCTACTATGAAACACCACGTGTCTGTCGCGGATTCGCTACCCGGTCGTAATGTTGCGGGCGTATTCAGGCACGTGAGCATGTGACCATATGAATGTACACACACGTATCGTACATATCGTATATACATATATGTATATTATACGGACGCAAGGGGCCGACACGAACGCGCCACGCGATATTTTCTCTCCTTCAATGTCTGGTCACTACCGCGTCTTACACCATTTAGCATCACGAGTTGCAGAAGGCGACTCAGTCCCCTCGTTTATTCAATTTCTCATTTTATTGAAATGTTTTCAAGTATAAACATTTTACATTCGCCACAGGGAATCGCAAAAAAGCGATTTTAACTGCAGAGGGTCATATCGTTTCTTTTTCGTATTCCTTATATTGAAATTATAAAGCGGCGTTGATTAATTGAAATAAAAAAATTCCATCAGTGAAAGCAATAGCAGTTTCTTCAATTTTTCTATTTCTTTTGCTATTCTTTACGGCTCAAAGTCGTATCTAATGATTTTTTTTTTTTTTTTTAGCAACGACACATTTCTGGATCGAGTGACATAAATTCGCAATTGAACCCTCCGTAGTCACTGTGGATAAAATTGATCCACCTTCCATAACTTTGGGGATGATGAAGATGGGGTTCCGCCAACCATGTATTCAATGCGTAATGCGTTTTGTTTCAACTACAAAATAGACCCTCTTCAAATATCGAAATAACTATATATCTTTTCCGGAACTTCCACTATTGAGATATTTTTTTGATCAAAGTACCATATCTGGTATCACTCTGAAATATTGTTAGAAAAAATAGAAAAATGAAAAAGTTATGAATATTTCACTGAAAAAGTGCATTTTTTTTACATTCACATCTTCACGAATTTTTTTTAGACACATTCACATTTAATTCTGGTCAAATTGACTTTTGGCACATATTTTACAATGTTCAAAGTATGTTCCATAATTATTTGAAAAAAAATCGGACGGCTACTTTTTGCACGGCCGCCGATTGAAAATCAGTCGGTTCAATTTGACCCAGTGTGATTATCACGTGATTCTATACAGAAGTGTGACTTCGAAGGGTTAAGCTTGACCATTTCCGGAGTCAATGTCAGGTAATCAACTAAAAGAGACTAAAACTCAAGAATAAAGGAGTAAAATTGATGCTGTGAGAAAAGGTGATCGAAATGACGAAAAGCCGTAAGATTTGTTCACAATTCCTGCTTGCACTTAAAAAACTACTATGTTATCGCATACATACATGTATATGAGTTGAAACGAACGAGTTTATAAAGTGCGAAATCGAGAGGATAGTATCTTATGCCGGTACATAAGACCTTATGCTCTCAGCTGACTATAATTATCATTGATTTCCAATATTTCTCAACATATTTTCATGTGTTTAGCGTAAACGAGAAAAGGAATGGCGCCTATGCCAATGAACACGCTATTAATGTAATATTCGATTATACTATATGTATACTTAGGCTGCAATTAATTATTATATTATCAAGCCCACGCGTCGCGTATGTGTGAAGAACGATCTCGTCTAGATATGAATGTGCATGTGCATGTACGTATACATCTATGTATGTTTTTGTAATTCGTTCTGAGTAATCGCTCATATCATGCTGCGTATGTGAACTCACTATACGGTTGCAGCTATAATCGGCAATCGCGTGTGCATGAACTCGCATTATACAGGGTGGTTCATTTTAGTCGCCCCAGACGAATATCTCGAAAAATCAAAAAGATACAAAAAAAAAAGTTTGATACAAAATTGGAACGGTTTCGAGGGGAAAAGATGATGATGATTATACGTGTGATTGCAGACTTGTGGATTTTGCCACTTCTGAGATTTCGCTATAAGTAACTTCAGATCTTTGATAGGAAAAATGTTTTTGGCTTCTCGCATTTGAATTAGTCGTTGTTCTCGCTAATATATAGTTGCTCATATTCAAAATATGTGTTCCCTATCTAAAATCCGAAGTTACCAGCGAAATTTCGGAAGTGACAAAATCCACATGTCAACATATGCCATGATCATGTTTCCCCCTCAGAACCCTTCAAATTTTATATCAAACTTTTTTTTTTTTTGTACCCTTTTCATTTTCCGAGATATTCGCCCTGGGGCGATTAAAACGGAATACCCTGAATATGTATATGGGGTATGATGGAGTGGGCGTCCAATTCAGGGAATGCTTTTAATAATGACTAATTGATCGTCGCGTACCACTATATGTTATGTATGTATGTACGTATAGTAGGTATAACCTACATGAATGAATCTAATCCGTTCTTATGCGGGATTGCGGGCTGCAGGACGATCGCGGTTATTATCGGCTTGCAGAATATCCTATAACCTATAATATTGGTACTTGCAATACGCCATACACTCATCTACGACTTGCCACTTTCCACCGATGTGTGCAATATTCAAATGTCAACTACACAACCCTCGTATGCGCATATGTTTACTATATACCTATCACACTCCGGATATTGGCCGGATATTGTGATACCTATTCTCCGTTATCTTTTTCAACATATTCCGCATTTGAAAAAACGGCAAGTTATTATAGTCACCCCGTAAATGGAAAGTTCAGTTTCTACCAAATCTCCACGTTTTCAGATCCAGGGAATCATCTCCGACCATTTTTCGATCGAGGTCTGGGTGTGTGTGATCAATTTTATATGTCCGACGATATATTCAGAACGATAATCGACGGATTTCCATGACTCTGGTATCAATCAATGCGGTTTTTCATAACTCAGAGCTGATTTGGTTCCGAAATCAATCGGTTGACTAGTTTTTGAGTAATTGAGCAGACAAAATTTCAACAAAAAATTTTTCAGATGGTCGTATCTCGAGAACGAATTAACGGATTTTTACGATTTTGATCATCATCGATAGCATTCTATCCAACTTAGAATTAATGACTGAATTTGAAAATAGATCGAAGCGGTATTTTTGTTGTTCAAACTTGAAACATCTGCGCTGAAAGTTTTACGGGCTGGCCTATCGCGGTCAGCCGATTTACCTGCAAATTGTTTCATCAGCGCATACCTAAATTGATTTCAATCATCAAGTACCAGTTTATGTTAAAGGTTGACGTCCTCGCAAGATTCTTTTAATTAATTTCAATTATTTTATCGTAATACTTCCTCCGTAGGTTATCAACGGTCAACTCCGCATTTATCATTTTCTCTGATAAGAGGAGTGAATTATTTCTGAATGGTGCCGATAAAATTAAAGAAAATGTATTACTTATAAATTGAGGAAATTAGTCGACGAAAGTGCATAAAGATACACGTATATATCGTTGGCATGGATACCTAAGCCTTTTATAGTAATAATATCAATGTATGTATGTACTATGCATGAGTAATCGAATGAAACGATTGCGCGTGGCTTCTGTTCGCCCCCATTTGTCGCGCCATTCATATCGAACAAACAACACGAGAGTAAACATTTTCGTCAGTATAGTTGGGGAGTATGGTGAAAAGACGAATAGCCATTTGTAACTGAAAGTTTAAATCGTATCGAAGATAGGAAGAAAGAGAAGGCTGGCTAGTTCGTTCGTATCTTATGGCGGAAGATCGTGGTTTCACTTATCAGGGGAATAACTGGAAGAAATCCTGATAAAGGAAAAAAAAAAAAAAAAAAAATGCCGAAGGAAGTTAAACCCACGGTGATCGTTCGAGAGACTATACAGTTTCCTCCAAACCCAAAATTTCCTCCTGGCGTTTACACCAGACATCCGCCGACCAAATGCGATCACGTACTCGACGGTCGGCCCATACATCTTAAAAAGAAACGCGCTTACGACGGAAAGGAAGTAAGTCTGGTAGTTTATTCGTAAATGTAAACCCAACATGTCGCTTGTCTTGTGGCATACGAGTAAGAACATCCCAATAACTCAAAAGGAATTGAGTATGTGAAAAACGGAATTAAACAGAATTTGAATAACTTGTACGTCAATTCTTTAGAATCAAAAAGAATTGCCACACAATTCTTTCCAAATCTATTTGATTCGTGTTAATTCTGTTTTTGACACACTCAATTTTTGTTAAATTCGTTTTCGTTTACTGGGCTGTAACTCCCAAAAACGCGATTTTAACTATAGTTAGAATTTGACAATTAAAAGATACATGATAAAGATACAGATAGGGATGGAAAAGGACTCAGATGATATACGCTCTCATGTCGCTACAGGAAATTCACGTGGAAATGACACAGGTGTAAATTGATTTTCTTTTTTGAAAATGTCGATTTTAAATGTTTCTGATTACATGTATATTTTCATAATCTAATTTTAAGTGAAAATCTTTCCAAAGAAAATTGATTCGCCTTTCTGTCATTTTACGTTAATATTTTGATCAATATTGCCATTTTATTGCTAATGTTTTACTTGAACGCTGCTCATATGATGTTAAGGATCAGAAGCTGCAGAGGGTGAGTAATGATACCTACATGTGAACAGCACTAAGAGAAGCTTCATTAGTGGTTGACATAATCAACAGCAAACCTCAATATACTAAAAATTTTAGTTTTAGACGTTATTTGCCTGCACACATAGCACTGCCATAGTAATTGGAGAACTTGACTGTTTAATTTTCTTCGTTTTTTATCTTCGATTTATCGCATGTAATTAGACCTTCCGCTCGACGGCAATCAACCGAAAATATTAAATAAAACACCAATATATGTATGTAGGAATTTAGTAGGGTTTTCACAGCAATTGACTCTATATAGTTCAATATTCGGTCATAATTGCAGTATACGTTATTCACAAATCATTGCACAGCTCGCAGAAAATCACGTATCGAAAGGCTGTTCAAATCATACGTAGCTAAATTATAGATAAATAAATTTATCAGATCCAAGAACATCCCTTCCTCAGGACCCCGCAAATGTTCGAGTAAAATATGTATTTTATATCAGTCAAAATTTTATACAATCTGTAATACCACAGCTACATAGATACATGTATAAAATATCGAATTGACGAATAATCTAATTTTTAGTTCATTCCGATGTGATTCAGCTGTATGCTAGATCAATAGCTAATTATTGGCCTGTTTTTCGATTATGTTTTTATTATTTATTTTATTTTATTTTTTATTGTCTCTTCGATTAGCACTTTTTGTTCGATTAGCATTTTTGCCGCTGATGCTGCATCGATGTAGAAAAATTGGCACAGCCCTAATTGGCGGCAAAACGCAGTTTTGCCTCGCGTAGGTGTTGATATGTATGTTAATTATAGCCCACGCAATCGGTAGAAAGCAAGCCCGGTACACCTTCTTCGTATCGCAGATATTTTGCAAACGAGATATATAGGCGGTGGCGGATTTTTTCCTATCGCAATCATCGTGCGGTCGGTTTGACTCTGACTCTCGTGTATATGGCAATCAGCCCAAAAATACTATAGTGGCGTTTTTTTTTTTGTTTTTTTTTTCAGATGGCACGTAGAAACGACGGGGGTGGTGAGTACCTTGTACCTTCGAAGGAGCCTTCCGTTTATCCGAAGATCATAAGTCGCAAGGAGTACGAATACTTCAGAGAAAAGGGCCGCAACCTAACGCGGGAAGAACGTAAGGCGATGATCGAGGCTGCGGAAGAGGAAAAGGACCGACTTCTCAGAGAGAGCATGGCTCGGAAAGAGGAAATACGCCGAATGGACATGAGGAAGGGCCCCAAGGGACAAAAGCTAAACGAAGTCGAGGCTGAGGCCAGGAAAAGGACCATGCACTTGCTCGAAAGAGCTTATAATCTGAAACTCGAACAGGAAGAGGAAATCCAAAAGTGCAACCGACTCATACTCGAGACAAAGTGTCGAGCCATTAGAGATGCCCAGGTCAGAGATAGAATGATTATTTAACTTAGTTGTCCCGAATTTTCATCACCTTTAACCCTTCGTGACTAACCTAGTAGTCACACTGGGTAAAATTCACCCAACCATATTTCAAATAGTTGCTGTGTTGGAAGTTTGGAACTATCAGTCTGATTGGAATCGAAAAAATACTCAAAATACTTCGAACATTTTGAAATATGTGTGAAAAGTTGTTGAGTCCAAATTTAAATCACAACATGTAAAAGAAATAATAAATCGTAAATAGTTGAATTTGTCAAAAAATACACCGTTTCACTCGAAAAATCATAACTTTTTGAATATTTTCAATACTCGTCAGATGTGGCACTACTAGCAAAAAAATAGTGGCATAGTGCACATTTGAAAACAGGTACCTATATTTATTTCGAGATGTGAAGTGGATAGATTTTGGAGTAGAAATGAATGCGGATTTATCTGGAAGATATATAAGTGCGAAAAATGTACCTTTTCGCTAAAAGACATTGTAACCAATTGCATAATTGTGAAATATTTCCTACCCAAATTGAGACCTGGGTAAATGATGATGACTTCTGTGTTTTCTTTTGTTTTCCTGCAGATTTCGGAGAAGAAATTGATCGAGAGAGAGCTCGCGGAAGAAGATGAGCGGCTTAATCAGATGGCAGAGAATGAGAGACGGTTGGGAATCCAAGAAGAAGAAAAAAAGGAGGAGGCGGAAAGGAGGAGGCGAATGAAAACCGCCCAAGCCCTGAAGGAGCAGATCGAAGAAGCTGAGACTCAGAGGATCTTGGAGTATGAGAGAAAACAGGAAGAGAGTCGGTTGATCAATCTCAGCAACATCGCTTGGCAGCAGGAAGAGATGCTTCAGCAACAGATGAAGGAAGCCGAGAATGCCAAGATGCGAAAAGACTTAGCTGAAGGCAACGAACAGCTCAGGCATTTCAAGGACATGGAAAGGGAAGAGAACCGCATCATAGATCTCAGGTTAAAAAAAAGGCCGTTTCGATTAATTTTTAGTGACACAAAAATATCTGGGGACGTTAATATTAATGCATTATTGAAATACTGAGAACTGAAATTTCATTTCGTTTCATACCCGAAATCACATTTTTCGTCGTACCGGACTGTCCAGTCTCTTCCATGAAAAATTTGAATAATACTTTTTCAGGCTTTTTTCCCCGATTTATTCTTAGTAAGGTTTTTTTTTAAATGGTGTGTTTATTTATGGAAGTGAGGCATTTGGAGACTTTTTTGAGACTTGGTCCTTCTTGCGGTCCTCGCAAGTGATTTATTTTTCCAAAAGTTTCGTAAAGTCGTGAAAATAATTATTTCTTCTACTTCGCCCTATTTCTTTATCATTCAAATGAAATTACAAACAGGATACAAGAGTCGAAACGACAGCAAGAAGAAAGGGCCGCTCAGATTGCCGAGGAAACGCGATTGACAAATATGCGAAAGGAGCGGGAAAAACATAGGGTTTCGGCACAGGCCGAACTTGCGCAAAGTGTTCAGGTACAAATTGACGAATTTGAATCAACTAGACTTGCCATGAAGCTCGATAAAATATCAACCAGGCAATTTCTTGATCCTGAAGATATAGGATAAACTTGATTTCAATACTTTCAATTTAATTTTATCACCTCAGCCTTTAATTTTTGATTATTTAAGGCTGCGATCGACGAGCTAAACGCAGCGCGAATTCAGGAGGAAGTTGAACGAGAATGGCGACGCAAAGAGAAGGAAGAAGCGCTGAGGAGAATCGAGGATCAGCGTCGTATGAAGGAATCTAGGGACGAACAAATAAACAACAAACGAATTATGCAGGCCATGGAAATCGAAAGAGATAAACGCGAATTTCAGCGGGTTCTTATCGTCCAAAAGGAAGCTTTGTGTCGCGAGGCTAAAGAGCGGGAGCGAAGACACCACGAGTCGATGCTTCATCGTAGCGCAATCCTGAAACAGGTAAACGATTTATTCAATTATTTCAATTACATTGATGGAAAATCAAGCAGAATTCAGGAAAGTGTTTGTTTATTTAATGCCAAAGAAAATCATCTTTGTTTTTTTAAATTCTTGTTCGAATTCATTCACACGTTTTTCATTCTTACAAAGAATGTTGTAGATAGTTTTGACGATTTTGACTTACTATAATTATGAATTATACTAATTTATGTGATAGTATGATTATTAGCTAATTGTTCAGAAATTCTGATATGAATTTTTCACTGCGATCGTTTATTGATTATCTATGTAAATTTGTAGGTGAACGAGAAGGAGAAGGAGAGGATATTGGCGAGACAAAAAATGTTTGAAGAAGGTTTGGCTATTAGGACTCAAAACGAAATGCGTATACAAAAGTTGCGGGACGCTATGCATCGGAAGTGCAAAGAAATGCGAGATAATAATGTGCCGGAGTACTACGTGAACGAGGTGAAACGAATGATAGAAACTATTAAGTAACGTGTTCGGTAAAAATAAAGGAGCAGAAAATCTCACTAAACCGGACGATGATTAGGATTTTTACCGATTCTGGAAGTCAAGTATTTTTTTAAATTTGTATTTTGACCCGAATAATCGACGCTGCAATATGCAAGACATTTATCTTCACCTATGTACTTATTCTGCACGAAAGTTTGTATGATCTATGCTAGGAAGTTGATCAATTATTGCATTTATTACAAATTGTAATGTCTGCGAATATACATTGATTATGATACGAATTTTGAATCTGCTTATGATCTGCACGGAAAATTACCTACTCGTGTATGTGCTTTGAAAAGAAATATATATATCCGGAGAGTAACCTCTTCGGGATCGATACTTACAATTGCGATACATGACTTTTATTGCTTTTTCTCATCGCCATTGCAGCTTCATATTTACATGATTTTGGGCATTTCTGTCATGATTGATTTTACCTACTGTACCTATGGCTGTTCGCGATTCACCAATTAAATTTTCTATTACTTTCAAATTGAAGGAATTATTTCATTCATGGAATTCGCTTCACAAATTCACAGCTGTGACAAGAAAACAACTCTGTTATCTTTGGTTTCTTAATCATAGGATCGTAGAAGACTTCCGAATCAATGGGAATTATACAAATATTCGGAATCAGCGTGCAATTTCCATCAAGAATATCATTATGATTATTCGATTCTCGACAAAAAGTTTTTCTGGCTGAAAAACAGAGAAGGGGGATTATCTATAAATGTAATATTTTTATAAGATTATTTATTTTTATAATTTTTATTTTATTAATAATTTTATTTTCAACTTTTCGTGTTATTGATTTATTAATATTTCATTGATTTTTTGAATGTAGATCAATTTCTGTTTTGTTTGTAATTGGTACCATTGCAGGTTCCACGGTCCGTTTTTTTTTTTCAAAATCTGTATTTTTTCGAATTCGTCCAAACATAGGAATAATACATAGTTTCGGAATCGGCGGAAGCTACGCTCTCAGAATCTGCAAGCGGAATAGAACAAAAAAATTCCTCCCATATATTAAATCGTCGATCTACTTTTGACCATTTTCAGAGTTACATTCTCTTTTTTTTTTTATGAACAACGGGTTGCGTACATATGCACGTGTAAATAGATTCGGTAAATATATGCGATTTGCCGTTGCAGTTAATCAGCAAGCAATTCAATTACAGAATCCGTCTATAAAATCCGTCGAGCAGACTCCGCCGTTGTTCGCAATCAACTCATATGCATCACAACCCGTCGTTCAGTTGCAATATACATTTATAATATAATGCGAAGTACGTACGGTGAATATCCGCCTCAAAAAGGGAGATAATTTGAAGTACGGAGATACAAACGCTCGTGTATATAACTCTCATTGTATCTACCCTTTGCGTAAAGGATATTGTATTCGGATGAATTATAATTATCAGAGGATATATCACGAACTGTACACCCGCAGTAAGTGTATACGTATCGAATGCTCACCTTACAAGGAAATTTTAATCACCCATGGATCGACAGTATTGTGCGACAATATTGCAGCCCATTAATCTGTGCAGTTGTGGCTGACAACGTATTTAGTGAGACTGCAGCATGCTGTTGGCTTTGACAGTTTGACGTTGATATGAAATCTGGGTATATCCAGTAACTGAGTATTTCACAATTCTCTGAGAATTCCGGCAGGTTTACCAGGGGAATATTTGTCGGTTTTACACAGAGTAAAAATCTAAATTTGTCGGCCCGAGCATATGAAATACGAATATTTTTCTAAGAATATTCATCTTGCTACTGGCTTATCGTTATTTATATGTTTAATTATGTACCCATGTAGGTTATAGGTAATGTAAAGTAGAAGTTGAAAAAAGACAATCACTTCCGAACAGGTTTATTAGACTTCATTTTGTTTTCCGAATTCGAGTACGATATAAATGTTGAGTTTGGATTATAATTATATATTGAAATATCAACATATGATGCTAATTTTGTTATCGACTCACTTTCGCATAACTTTCGTATCCTTTGAATAATATTCAATAACTATACCAAAAAACTCAAAACGTATTTCGTTTCCGAATTTGGAAACAAAATTTTGAATTTCCAAAACTTCAGCAAAAGTCCCTGAGAATTTCCTCATCATCGGAAACTCGGGAAATGAGATTTTTATGGAAAAAATAATTATAATCATTCAATGTAATAGATTTTGAAATTCAGATAATTATTGACATTTCCTGTTTTCTTAGGATTTTCCATTCAAGATTTCCTGAGCTAATTAGTCAATTTACATATATCAGCTGATTAGACATTCAATTAGCTTTTGCCTTTGCGCCAATAACTTTTTGTTAAGATTTATTTATCGGCTAATTGATATTTCTATGCATCAAATTATTATATTTTTCTGTATTGTATAGTTCTCTACACAGTTGGAAAAAAATATGTTCTATGAGGTCCCTCTAAAAATTTTATGTCATTTTCAAATTCAAACAACATTATTTCTACTCAAAACTACTGTTTTTTTTGTTGTTGTTTTTTTTCGTTCTTTCAAGTAGAAAACTTGAGCTGTCTGAATACAAATTACGTAGAACTATATTCTTCAGTTAGATGAAGCTTTAGTAAGAAAATCAACACACGCAGACTTGGTTCTTGAGTGAGGATACCATCAAAGCAAGAGGTACTACTTACAATACAGAGAATGGAGAATGGGGGGTCAGAGAAAGTTTGATTTACAAGAATGATTTAAAAATACGTCAGTCCTTTATTCCCCAGAATATTGTCCAAATAATAACACGATTACAAAACAATTAATCACTTCCATAACATGACAACGTTTGAATCTCGTTCAACGATTTCTTCAATTTGTGCAACAGATTGTCCTGTACTGCAGCATATTTCATCGAGACTAAAAGTTCCAGTGAAGTATTTATAGATAGGATTATTGTGCCCTTCTTCGCTCACTGTCCCTGACAAATGTATGGGGTACTGAAAACATATAACATCGATTCAATGTACCAGTTCCTGTCCTTATGTTCTCTCTCCTTTCACCTTACCCACCTTATAAACTCTCCTAATTATTTCTTCGATAAGTCCAAACTGAACTAATCGTCTCTCATTTATTCTGAGAGTCTGCGGGTTCAGCCTCTGGCATAAATCTCGCATACTGCTGCCGTGCGTCATGCTGGCATACATTCGATAAATGTCTCTCAGGTAGGCAGGCTGTCTAGCTGTATTATTAAAAACAATTACATACGTACAGAAATAAAACAGACAAGTATTCAGAATCTCTGTAATACAATAATACATCAATATCTCTAATCACCGGATTTAGATGTATAAGATATACACTTTTCTTGGAGCTGCGGATCCTCAGCCAGTTTCTTCAACTTTGGGGTAGCTGCGTAAACGTTACTGTATTGAAAAATTGGAATCAAACTAACTACCCCGTAGTATCTGAAAGTAAACAGAAGCCGTATTTGATTGAAAATTATATTTCTAAAGACCTTTAGTGAGATCAAAAATCAGGAAAAGAAAATAGTAGCAATTGATCGATACCTACACAAGATTTTGGACGCAACTTTTAACTAAATTATTCTCCACATCCGCCTCGGCAGCTATTCTAGCGACATGATTAAAGCCGTCTATGTAGGGGAGGACTTGCTGTGTTGTCAAGTCCCAGTGATCGCTTCTAAAAGCTTCACGACCCTCGAGAAATATCGGTACTTGATGATCCAGCACGGGTTTTGGTTCCGGCGCTAAGCGTACGACTTTTAAATGCGAGGTCATCGTGCCTTCTGTAATACCAAGCATTTAAATGATTGGAAAGTGGCATTTTGTTCAATGTGTTGCTCTCTCAAAAGCAGAAGTGTGCAAATAAGTAAAAGATCGAATTTTATAGATGATGATGATGATCCTTTACCAGTCAGTGTGCACATTTTGTAAAGGTTTAGGTCCAGCATGACTTGTTTCAGCATAGAAGCGAGTCTCGTCTTGTCTTCCGAAGCTGATAGAAAACAATTTTCAATCTCCATTGCCATCTGAGGGACAAAAAGAGGGAAAATAGAATTATCTAATGCTTGGCCAAAAGAATTGAGGCTTAAAGGGTAAAAAAAAAGTACCAGAAAATCGGACATTTTTTTAACCACAGGTTCGTAATGAACAGTCCTGGCTTCTGCGTCGCAAACGAAACACAGATTGAAGTAAAATGCGTTCCTGGCATATTTCTTATTGTCAATTCTCACCGGAAATCCAAGAATCTTGAAATCTTTCAAAGTTCTGTAAATTACACGCGATTTATCATTCATTTATTCACTTATTTGTTTATAGTATATGTACATATTCACCTACACTGTGATGGTGCTTCTCTGGAGCTGAGCCTTTGGTATGATATAGACGCTGACATTGTCGAAAATATCCTTGAGTATGTAATTGTCGGGAACCTGAAGGACAAATATGATGAAAATATAACGAATGACGATTGTCGAGTGATCAACATAACCTAAAAGTCTGACCTGACAGGTGATCTTCGGCCCGGCAATGTGATGAAATTCAGAAAAGAATATGCAACGTATCGGTCCCTCTTGACCCTTCTCGTCATTACCGTCTAGCGGAGATGCCATTATCGGTAATCGACGATTAACTATTCGTCAAATAACCTATTTCGTATTTTCTTTAACCTACAAACAAACATTTCGAGATTGTATGTATTGCACCTATTCGATATTGAGCGAAATTCAGTAAACGTCAGATCGAAATCCAACGTGGTCCAAATCTGACGTAACAAGCATAAACGAGTCACGTGACATTGCGCAGAAGTAACGGCCAATAGAATAGCGCCGAATCTTGTCAGCTAACCAATCGGATTGAAGTTTTAACGAGAACGAGCAAATGCGGTGTTTTCTGGTAGGAACTGCGGAAATGGAACTCTAAAATGCACGTGTGAATGGAAACCGATGTATGTATGTGTGTGTGTGTGTTGCTCTGGTTTGCTGCAGCGCGTAGCGCGTTACGTAGCAGCAGCCAGCGAATTGCTCATAATATTTTCTATCTTTTCTATACCGAACTGTTCAAATGACTGTTATAATTAAAGGACCTGCTCAATTACGGTGATATAAATAGAAGAGTCAAAGCCAAAGACAATCGTCGTTCGACTAGTGATATCGGTAATATTAATGTGACTGATACTAATCGTATAATTCGCATTGGTTATGTCTTCGTTTACCTTCGGGCAAAAAAGGTTCCTCCCAACACCGCCCGAGAAGGGTAGTTTTCCGTTAGATCACGAGGGCCAGTGCAAACGGGTTATGATAAGCTACATGCGCTGCCTAAAGGACAACCAAGGTAATAACACGATGTGCAGAGACGTCGCCAAAGAATATCTCAGCTGTAGAATGGACAACGATCTTATGGCTAAAGAGGAATGGTCCAAATTGGGTTTCGCTAATGAAAACAATACCGAAACATAACCTCACTCTCTTTTCTCTCCATCTCTCTCTATCTCACTATCTATTATGTATATCTATCTATCTATTTATCTCTTGCTCACATATCCGAGGTTAAATAAAACCGATTGATTACAAAAAAAAACGAAAAATAAATGATACTAATAATAAATAAAAACTTAGATGGACAGAGTCGTGTTATCGCCGATAATAAGAAATACTTTGATAATAAACGAATAAAAATAGAAGCTCAACGCTGTCGAAAAGTCCTTCCCGTTTGATTCTAAAAATTGAGAGAGAAAATACAAAGAAATATACAAGTAAATGATAATACGTGCTACTTTAGCCCTTAGACTTTACGATACGATATTATACTTAAGGTAACCTGATGAATAAGAATCAAAAAACAATATTAAATAACTAAAAACAAGTTCTACGTCGATTGAGAAAGTATAGAGAGGACTGATTTACACGAAAAAAAAACGAAAAAAAATCAAAGTAAACCATGTCGAGTGCGCAGAGGAAGAAGCTTTTGATTGGCTGCACAGGCAGCGTAGCGACTATAAAGCTTCCGACCCTGGCGGAAAAATTTTGGGAACAAAACTTGGAAGTAAGAGTGGTCGTGACTGAGAGAGCGAAGCATTTTTTTAAGGAATCCGACCTGCCGCCTGGTACCCAAATATTATCAGACACTGTTGAATGGGCGGCTTGGCAAGACAGAGGGGACCCAATTCTTCATATAGATTTAGTCAAGTGGGCGGATCTCTATCTAATCGCACCTCTTGACGCTAATACACTTGGGAAAATGGCCAGTGGAATGTGCGACAATATCTTAACTTGCGTCGCCAGGGCCTGGGACCCTACAAAACCTCTGCTCTTCTGTCCTGCTATGAATACCAGGATGTGGGAGCATCCCGTCACCGCTCCCCAGGTGCCTAGATTACCTGATACCATTTTCCTGAAATTTATCAATTCGTTTCCATCACAGATTATGAATTTTATGCAACAAATTTAAGGCTTGGATGAAAAAAGAGCGTAAAGAATCAATAAATTTTTCAATTGATTGTGTTAGGCATAAATTCACGTTGAACAATTATCAGATCCATTTTGCATGTGAAATATGGTAAATTCTCTATACAGGGTCGATTCTTTCATTGATTTAGACCCAGGTTTAATTCAGCCTCTCAATATTACTAATTTTCTTATTACGTTTGCAGATATCGATGCTGAAGTCTTGGGGCTACAAAGAAATCCCATGCATATCAAAAACTTTGATGTGCGGGGATACCGGGTTTGGTGCAATGGCAGAAGTAGACACGATAGTTCAGGCGACGCTGAGAGCTCTGAATCCTTGGCACCCTTACCCCCCGTCGGATCATTTATATCCGTAGATTATTAGTTGGATTAGTATAAAGGAATAGATATTGAAATTTTGAGTATTTTAACTGTTGAAAATTACAAACTATGACTAATGTTGAAAAAAAAAAAACCAGCAACAACAAAAAACACAATTTTCTTTATACTATTAACTATATATTGCACTCTTTGTACTCTAAGTATGACGTTTTAAATCACTCGAATATAAAATATTATGTAACACAATATGAAAGAAAATTACATTGTTATACTAGAATTGTTGACCGAAGTTGGATAATATCGTTATTATTCTATACTGTGAATAATATTCTGTATGCTCACGAACACCAAATATAGAGTTTAAAATAATAGTGAAAAATACAACACGATAAATAAAAAATAAAAATAAAAAAATACGAAGAAAAATACGATAGTTTCATCAAAAGTCGTCTTTAATAGAAATAGAGAAATTTCACACGTATTTTCAACTTTCTTTCGCACCGTTTAGGCAAAAATTACTAAACTAAATCTTTCACGGATTCACTAATTCTCACGATCGGTAAATAATGTATATTATTATCTATCACAATATAGTTGAATATTTTGTTTATCCTTTCTCATACGGCAGCAGTTGCGTTTTATCGCGTAATTTTTACTTACAAATAAATCTATAAGGTTGTTGTTAGTAACGGTGTAGCGCAGCAGGTCTTAAAGCTCATATGTATAATTATTATACATATGGGGAATTCCATGCCGTTTCGACCTGGGTTTGACCCTTCTGCACGTCATGAATTTCGCTCGTGATTTTTCATATGATTGTTCCTACTTCGAAAAGCACTAATTTCGATTTTTTAGACTTTTGCTACTTGATTCGAAATTTTTAGAATTTTTGAAAACCGTCATATTGATCGACACAATTTAAAATTCTGAAAACATTCTCTAAAATCAAGTGTCAAATATCCAAATTTTTGAGCGTACAGCCGGAGTGGGCAGATGTTTCCTTCTTACTGTTTTCAAGCTTTTTCAGAAAAAAAACATTCGAAAAATCAGCACCAAAAATCATTTGACTGCAGATGGCTACTGAAATATTTCCAAATGTCACACCGGATTTTTCGGAAGAATCTTCAGAATTTTCGCGAGAAGTTTTTTTATTTTCAACTTTTTTTTTTGTAATTTTTGAAAATTTGTTGGTAATTGAGAAAAAAATTTTTTAAGGGTCTAAAAAATCCGGTGTGGCATATAAAAATGTTCCAGTAACCATTCATAGTAAAATAACTCCTGCTTCTAGGTTTCTCAACCGTTTCTCTCCGAAAAAAGCTTGAAAACAGTATGAAGGGAACATCTGCCCACTTCGGCTATACGCTTGAAGATTTTGACGTTTGACACTTGATTTTTGAGAATTTTAAATTGTGTCGATCAATATGACGGTTTTCAAAAAATCTAAAAATTTCGAATCAAGTCGCAGAATCTAAAAAAAAAAAAATTAGAGCTTGTCGAAGTAGGAACAATCAAAAAAAAATCACGAGCGATATCCGAGAGGTGAAGGGTCAAATCCGGGTCAAAACGGCATGGAATTCCCCATATATGTATATCATCTATTTATTGTTTCACGAGTCAATAAGTGGAATGATATCGTTAAAATTTACACATTGTACATACATATAGATATACATAATGAAAAATTGTAGACCAAATTGTATAATTAGATGTGAACAACGTGTTTGTAATAAATGCATGCTGCACAGAACAAAACAAATCAAAACTAATTTACGTGAAAGTATTTCATTTATTTTTATTCCACTTTACAATTCCACTTATCCTATCCTGTCCACATTCACGCATAATATCCTGTGTAGTTTTAGAATACGAAAATAACGTGAATAATCAAATGTAATGGGATCTTGATTTTTGGTTGGGGTGCAGCATACAATCAGGCGTATAATTTAACGCAAATTTACTGCAAAGATTCAATTTCAAGTAAGTTTTTTTGTGTCATTTTTTTGTTTTGTTTTTTCTTCATACATGAAATCACTTTATTTTTTCTCTATATATACATACACGTATCAGAATAATAAAATACAATACATATATAATAATAAATCTAAAGGCGTTTAGATTAGATGTTACTGTAAAAAAAATACCCATAAAGTATACGTATACCTATATGTACCACTCCATCGGCATTATACATATATTCCGAGAAATTTCATAAATTCCTATTGAAGAATCTGTAAATTTTTATATACGTATATTATGTCTATATAGTTAATAAATATTGTTCATTATTATTCAATACAGACGGAACGGGTTATTTAACGGCTTAGGCATCTATGGCTTTGGGATTATCATTATTTCAATTTAATATCATATATATCATGTATATTGTATAATATAGAAATGTATAATATACTCGAGTGATTCCCCGTGAACTATACACGTTTCATTTCATATTGTAATATAGAATATTGTAAAAATGTTATTAAAAACGTTATATATGTATATGTATACGGTACTCGATAAATGCCCGACTTCTATTAGACTTGAAAATGGTCTGAAAATATATAGTATCAAATATTGAATATGTATATCATACGTATTATGTATTATATATTGTATATATAACTAATAATCATATGATTTTATATGTGTATGTATATCGTATAAAATCACGGATGGGGGAAGGTTGGCTTAAAATTAACACATACAATTGCAATAAGAATAACATAAACTTGATTGTCTTATCGTAATTATATCGATATACTATAGAGTCGCGATTCATAATTCACGATGAATTTTTGCGCTCTAAAAACAACAACAAAAAAAAAAAAAAAAAAAAGTAAAATAATCCCGGCTACTCGACACAACGTCATCTATACATTATAGTTACCTGTCATTTAACTACGTATTATGTATGTATTCATATTTTACATTATTTTATTTTCTCCATGGTTCGTCATTTTGACAATTTCATTAAATTTCAAGACTTCGATTAGTTCCAAATTAATTGCAACCAAAAAAAAAAAAAAAAAAAAGAATAAAAATGCAAAAAAGGAACTAAGACATAAATATTCAATCTGTTCATTTCTTCTGGTTGCATAAATATCACAGTTATAAAACTGATAGCACTATAAAAGCGTTATTATAATAATCGCTATAATATAAAAGTATATGTCTATAAATAATAATAATAATAATAATAATAATAATTTCATTTAAATAAATTCAATTCGTTAAAATCGATTAGGCGTTGACTAAAATATAATACAATAAAATACCAACGGAGAAACATATTAAAATTATATCACCATTTTATGAAAGAACGTGGTGCGGTGATTTCCAAAAGTCCAAAGACAAAAGCACTCGGATCAAATTATTTCAGTTATACTCGTATTTATAAAATTGGAACCTAAAAAGTCGAAAAATCTCATTGAATCACCGTTGGTTATTATAATATTACACATTATAATTTAAACTAATGGACACTCTTATGAACACGAAGGCCACATCGATGAGAAAAACAAAAATCAAAGTAAAAAAAAAAAAAAACCGCATTTGCGGGGTAAAATTTTTTACAATTTCAATTTGTTATTATTATTATTATTTCAATAAGTTAAGTATACGTATATATACCTATGTGATAATATGTATATTTATAATATATGTATCATGTATAGGTAGTATTATGTATCACGGACGGTTCGAACTGCGAACTTTTTTTCCACGTCGAATATCAAAGCGATTTTATACTTAATATCGGATCCGATCTTTGTGATGAGCAGAGTTTATTAAACATCTCTTATGATATTTCATGATAATTATATTGCACTGCGATTACCTTAATATACATATGTATAGGTATATTCGCAGTTGAATCCGTGAGTATGAAATAAAATCCAATAAAATCAAATAAAATTGAAAAAATGAAATAAAATTTAACGTATAAATAGAAAGTTGAATTAAATAATTACGATATAAAGTGTATAAAAAATAATATTAATAATAATAATTAAAGGCAAATCTAGTATGGAGATGAATAATTACAGATTAATAATTGTCCTAAACTATACGAAATAAAACTACAATTGTTGGTTTTTTTTTTTTTCTTTCTATTATATCAACAATATATTGTGTACTCGGTACTGTATCGTACATACTCGTATAATGAAATCTGTTAGAATTTCAATATAGATTTTAAGTGAAGTACGTACATGTACGTATGAGTATTGGTTGTGTTATTTTTCAATTTGCGGTCATATGATGTTTTATTTATTCTAGCAGAGTCGTTCGTCGTACAACATTTGATATTAAATTTAATTCCCTACTTTACTGAAAAAGGCTCGCATATAACCGCGACTTCAGCCAAAGAAAATCGTCGAATTTTTAATTCATCATTTAAAAAGAAAATGACGATTATGATAATGATAAGGCCTAATATTCAATATCGCGAATAGATATCATCTTTTTTTTTTTAGTCATTTGGCAGTTATAGTTCACATATCCAGGATGAGCGAAGATTGTGAAAAGTTGTTGTTTATTAGCGATAAACTTCACTCGTCGACTTTCCATACGTATAGGTATATGGAATACCGAAAAGATAATGATGATATATTATATCGAAGATGAAAAATAAGTCAAATCCTAAGATAACCTTAGAAGAAGAATCGTCATGACGAATATACCGGTGAATGTGAAAACCGATAAACTTTCACCACCGGAAACCACCCTTTCTCGTTTTGGCAAATTGCTATCCTCATCTACGGTTTCGGTCAGATGCTTACATCGCATCCAGAACCTGGCCGAAGATCTTTGTTTTTGGCTGACTACTCGCATTCGGAGATCGTTGAATTCCCAAAAGCCCTTGCCTTTGAAGAAGTACGTTTTTCCTGAAAGAAAAACCATCAAAATTCAAGATGAATCTACTTGCAAAATTATTTATCAACCATTTCTAATTTTTTTATTTATTTATTTTTAATTCTACAGAAAAAAGTGAATATTGACTCACCGTTTGTCCATTGGAAAACTGCGTCGATGTTGTATGGTACACCAGCAAAGGTGGCCATGTCCCTTGGATAGTCGAGTTCCACGTGTTGCTGAATTTCGTCAAATCTAAAGGGGAAAAATGAACCAGAGATAATATGAATTTTAGTCGAATGGTTATATGTATCAATATACTGTATGTATGTATACCGAAGGGGATGTATGAATCAGAATGAATTTCGGCCTGCAGAAGTGCAAGTTATCGGGCGTAATGCCAGGACTGTAAATGTAGGCAGTAGGTGGACATATATAACTGCAGGCATGGTATGACCCTGGAGCGAAATAGGGTATAGAACTGAGTATTGAGAAAGCAGTAATAATAAATCGTTGAAGTAGGTAAATGGAGTTATAACAGCGGAGTTAGAAATCAGGATATTGGCACAGTAAAGCACTGCGTTTAGTCCTTCGTGGCCACCATGGGTGACTTTTACCGAGGCCTTATTTTGGGTAAAAAATATCTTTCAAATGCATTAGTTACAATTCCCTTAGCAAAAAGGTGCTTTTTTTGCACTTATATATCTTCCAGATAAATCCACATTCATTAATTCTACTCCAAAATCGATCCTTTTCGCATGTCGGAATAAATACCTGCTTTCAAACGTGCACTATACTACTATTTTTTTTCCTAGTAGTGCCACATCTGACGAGTATTTCAGTTGAAATTTCACTTGAAAATATTGGAAATTCGAAAAGTTATGATTTTTCGAGTGAAAAGGTGTATTTTTTAACAAATTTACCTATTTAAGATTTTTTTTTTAACATGTGATTTGAATTTGAACACAACAACTTTCCACACATGTTTTAGAATGTGAAAAGTATTTTCAGTATTTTTTCGATTCCGATCGGACAGATAGTTTTCGCATAGTAACCGTTTGAAACTTGGCTGGGTAATAACTTTACCCAGTATGACCACTAAGTTATTCTCTGGTTACGAATTACCGCCTGCATTGTAAGTTGCAATCTATGTACGTGACTCGAAATTCATCATAAAACTATCGTAAAACGTGATAATAATAGAAAAGTTCCCCGTTACTTACCTCCAGTACAAATTTCCGCTAAAGAAGAAAGTTTCTCCGTTATATCCCCAGATCATAGCACCGTCTATCTTCTCAAGATGATGAGGTAGTCCCAGGGCGGTAAGCGGTTTCGGGTACCCAGCTTCCCTCTTGTTACCATCAAATACGTAGTACTTTTTCCCGATAAAAAATACTATCTTTTTGTCAGCTCTCTCGTACACGGCGTCAACGTGGTCAACGTCTTCCGGTATTTGAAAGAACCGGGATATTTCAACGGGGTATCCCTCCATCGGGCCAGTCTTGTTTACTCTCCAAAAATACTGCGTCAAATACATTCGAACGAGTATGAGAATTTGAATGATCTAATTTTGAAAAAAATTAATCATGCGGCAAAAACGCCTTCTGCTTACAAAACTTGGACGATTTTTTACAGAGAATATGAAATATGTTTGCAAAAAGAAAAAAAAAAAAGAAAATACCACAATAAATGGCAATTGCCTATATATTTTTTTAATCTGAATTTTTCATATTTTCTTGAAGAAGCTGAGTGAAAATATTTCCAACTTTTAGGAGTTTTGACTTTCTCAATGAATTCCCATGTATAGGATGATTAACTACAGAGGGAACAAAAATTTGAAAAATGCTTATGAGATTGCCTCCGATGTTTTTTTTTTTTTTCTTTTTTGATTCGTATTGATGAAAAGATGAAACTTTATACGAAAAAACTGCGGAAGGTCCGAATTTTCCAAAAAATTCGTCATAACTTCGTAATCGTGAGGCATTTTCTTTTTCTTACAAAAGTATGAGATTTTGGAAACAAACAATTAACTCACCCGATCTTTGAAAATGAATATTTCCCTCTGCCGGATGGTCGTGATGGCGTCATAGCTGGTATCGCATGTGCTCGGTACGTTGGATTTTCGAGGCGGTGCTGGTGTCGTGACGTACTTGAATTTTGTGGTTTGGTCAGGATGTCGTGTCCTGTGAGTCCTGTAATCCGGTTTAGACGGATTGTATTCTGGCCGTCTAGGATCTTGAACTCGAGGATAATTCGGATAATTATTCGGATGATGAGTCGGTCGCGTTCTCCATGGCCTCCGAGTAGTAGTCGTGGTGGTAGTCGTGGTCGTGGTAGTCCTAGTCGGTGGCGGCGCTGGCCAGTTACCCGAATCGTATGAACCCCATAGCTTGCCTTCGGGAGCGCCTAGAAAATGAAAGAAAAAAATTGAAATTAAAAAACGATAAACAAGAATCAATAATCAAATTATAATCAAGCGAGTGGAGCTCATCGCGAACATTTCTATACACTCGTTTACGGGTAAACTTCATGTAAAGAATATATAATGTGACGTGAAGCTCGGTAATTATATGAATCAGACTGACACGTACATACAATAGATTTACTAGAATGGAATGAATTTTCCTTTATTCCGTTTTTCAATGTTCTGTTTCGTGACGATGAAAGACTTCCTCCGTTTCAATTAGCAATTTTATGCTTCTGGAGTAGTTTCGAAGTGTGGTTCATAATTATCATATCGTAATTCAAGTCCGTATACCTCGACCATATAATTATACACGTTTAATTAAAGCTCTGAGCTTTTCTGTTCGTTCCTCGTTTGCGAAAGGGTGGCTCTTTCTCTGACTTTTCTATTCCTCTATATTTCTGTTTATTTTTCTTTCGCTACTCTCATCTGCAGTGCAAATATAGGTACAAATTCTGACGGCCTGGTTCTACGGTCGAGACGATCGGCGTAAAAATATAGGTCAGAGCTTTGAATGTACAAATGTATATATATATATATATATATATATATATATATATATACCTGTGTGTATGTATATGTATACCAATGGTTGAAAGCTCAAGTAGTGGATAGATCCTGAACTACTTAAGTATATACAGCTGGTCGAAAACACTGCTCTGTGCTTTATGCCCCTTTCACGCACCCCGAAAGCTTATGAATTTGCGCTTTGCTTTCAACCCTCGCGATCTTATTCATCCATAAAATGCAGTATGCGCAAACTGATACCCCATGAATGAAGAAGCTTGCGGGTATACACATCAGGTTCGTATTCGATCGTGTAAACGACCGGAATTGGTTATTTTTGTATTAAAATCAGCCGATATTTCCTCAAGGGTAGCGATGGGGGTTGAATATGTAAAATATATTCTTTGGTGATAAAGTCCAGGAAGTAAATTTTCTTTTTCCTATGGTTAAAAGACGGGGTTATACTTTTCGAATCAAATTAAACCTTGGGATGTTGAACTGGATGAACCGGGCTCGTAAAATATATCTTACGGCGAACTCCACAAGAATACGGTTCTGATATAAGCGCAATTGGAGTGTCGTTTTTAGGCATCGGATAACCGAAACTGCAGAAACGAAAAATTGATCTTCCGGAAAATGGAAGTTGAAAGGAATCCCACTGTCCTTAGCAGGTATTGTATATGTATAAATATTTGTAAATTTACCAACCCATACCGTATACTTTTTCCATATTACCTGATACGAGTGTAGATACGAAGACTTTTCCATGTCGGCTTCGCGCGAAACCCTTTATAGGTGTACACGAAAGCTTTCGCACTCGTGGAATGCCGAGGATTGAGTATAAAAATATATTGCGCAAAGAGGATCATTATATTGTCGTGTCGACGAGGATAAAGGTATTGAAAAAATATTTCATCCCTGTATGTATACGGAGATTCCCTCTCAGTGAGGGAAGAGAGAAAGAGGATAGAAATAAAAAAAATGAAAAGTCCTTATTCTCTATACTCTATTCTGCCTGCTTTTGATATCCCCGGTTTACACGTATATGATCGCAAGCTACATGTTCCTAGATGGGTTCGCACATCTCATTTCTACCTTTCCTTAACATACATCTACTATCCGCACATCGCACACACGTGAAAATCTAAGGATGATCAAAGGCGAAAAGAGCTTGACGTAGGTATACTGCATGTGAATATTTATATATATATATATACAGTCAAAAAAGTGACAGAGCGCGCTGGGTTGATTGCGAAAGCTGATGCCCAACGGGCACGTAGTTGCTTGGGTCATGACTTTATTTATTTATCTTTTTCTTTTTTTCTTTTGCTGCTACTGCTGCTTTGGAATTGCAATATGAAGTCTGTAAACAATTTTATCAAAGACCGTAACCGACGACGTCGTGAAGTGGCTTTAAACAAAAAAATGTCTGTCTAAGAATCTAGATTTGTATTCAACGAACCAACGTCCCGGTTCAATTAGAAAACAATTATAAACACGTTGATGGATCCTGGGGATGATTTTTTCATTTTTGCCAGAATCCAAAAGAACGAAATTTTCAGTTAGTGTTTCAGGGTCGAAGAAATCTCAGTTTTTTTCTAAGGAGAAAGAAGCTTCTGAAAAATAAGCTTCGAAGAAAGCTTTGAAAAAAGAAATTCCATAATATGAAAAAATGTTCAACTCAATTTTCACGGTAACTCGTGATTTGAGGGATCGTTTATTAGACTTAACTGGGTAATTCTGACAGTTTCATCATTTCATTAATGTCGATTCCAATCAAGTCCGCCTCCGGTATCACAAAGAAGAATAATCATTAATCAATAACACCCGCTAATACGTATCCGTTTTTCACAAACGTGTCCGCGCGCTCACTGCTAGATGTTTTCGAATATGTATAGGTAAAATACATACACATACATACCATGTGTACATAGATATAGTATGTATATGTAATTTTAGTTCGTAATCGAGATTAACGTCACGTAGGTATCTGCGGATTTACCCTGCAGCCTGTCGTGTGCATCGATGAACGAGAATTGTGCCGCGATTCAAAATTGGAACGAAGCGAAGAGCCGTATCCCCGATAATTATACATTTTACGTTATAAAATCCCAGAGCCAAATTTTTCACCAGCCTTTTTCGAGAAATTTTCTGAACGGTGTAACAATTTCAACTGTATAGGTACATTTTTTTAATAGTAAACTTACGTGACCCTGGAAATGGTGCAAAATCTAATTGATTTTAGAATCTTTGAAGCTTTGGTTCGAGCTTCAGCTTCAGCTCATTTTGATTAACTTCGATACATTTTTTCAAATTATATTCATGAGTCAATAAAATGTTCAGGAACATTGAAAACTTCAAATTGTAGGAACAAAGAGATACGAAAAGTTCGTTTTCTAATTCGAACAATGTTTTATTCAAGTCACGCATCTCAAATTTCAGAAACAATTCCGGCGCTCCGTATGAACGAAAGCTAATTTCGGAATCTGAAGATAGAATTTAATGATGAAAAGCTTGAATGATCTCACTATATTTACTATTAACTAAATCTTGGCACCGTTTATTCGGATTCACACGTGTGAAATTAGGGCGAAATAAAAGTGTATTTCCTTCTCACCCTAATGCATATTGAAACGCAGGGTAGTTATTGCCAAAGATGTCGCTATACTATCGATAAGATTTTTGGCATCTTTTCAAAATATCATGACCAGGACGCAGACGGAATATTTCGCTATTTCAAAAGCCCTCCCCCGATTCTCCTAGATGCTGAGCTTTCTGCAGTGGTACCAAAATCTACATTCGCTTCGCACACAGAGAGGGAAGTAGAAAACAAGCTCACGTTCGTATGGATATTTCTTGGCAATAGTTATCGCGAAGTTCGAGATTATCGGTTCTACACGATGTACATAAGGGTATATATCTGGGTACCAGAAAGCGCGTTACGATGCGGCACCACCGGGGTTATATGATAATGATAATAGCCCGAAACAACAGTAATAATAACAAGAACAGCAACGAGCCCGGCGCGGAAATTAGCGCTAATTAATGGTCGCTGGATGGACGCGTGTACCGTGTGCGAGATGGTTTTGCCCGGTTTCAAGGTGCCTGGCTCATCCGATTTTCAGTTCTATATAAACGAGCGCAAAGGCTCGCTTTCAAATTTCGCGAACAGAATTTTAACAACCCCTGTACGATTCCTAGCTACGTCCTTCAGGGTAGATACTTTCAGCTTTAGTCACGTTCGGAAACGAGTTTATTCATAAAGTTCGACCGAGAATAATTTATATTTTGATATAATATTAAGGGGTTGTAACGGTTGAAGGGTGAATTTAATTGGGGCGATAATTATTCCGGAAAAAGCCATTCAAATATTTTCTAATTGAAAATATGGATTAGGAGTATTCGCCAGAGTATCTCGCCAAAAAGTTCATCCCCCTTACCCCTCGCCGCATTGCTTATTGCGAAAGGTTTCCTTTGAATTATACATTCAAAAATTGACCATTTTCTCGGCAAATAGGTATATATATATATATATATATATATGTTATATATATATATATATATATATATAACATACATAATTCTCCACGGTTTTTTTCAACCAAAGGGAACGTTTCCTTTACCTTTCGGAAACCCACCCACAGTTTTTCCAAATGAAAAGAATCGATCGGCCACGATGATGAAAATTAAAAATAAATATCAACGAAAATTGCGGGTGAGCTTCTCAAACAGAAGAAACGAAAGGCGAAGAAAAGAATGAATGAAAAAATGGAGCTGAAGAATCCCCGTACTACAGTAAAATTTCTTTTCAGTAGCGGCGGGGGAAAAAAAAAGAAAGGAAGGAAAAATCTCAAAGACTGAGAAAAGAAAGGAAGAGAACCACGTTTCACCCTCCATTTGAAGCGGCAATTTAAAACCACCAATTAGGAATTTTTCGCTGACAGATTCAGACGGTAAGCCCTTGTTTAAGACTGGAGCTAAGCGTCGTTGACATAATTCGGCTCTGAAATTGAAATTAAGTTCTCGTGAAAAGTCAAAGCAAGAAAGGCAGGAAGAAAGAAGAAAAAAAGAAATTATCACCGGCGTTTAAATCGACTGCCAAATTTAGCTATTTAAACGTTTCAAAGTCGTCCAAGATCCAAAATCTTGTGATGATATAAAATTCCAAAATTTACGTCACATTTCCTCTGAAGTTCCGACCCTCGTATAAGAAAATACTAATTGCAAAAGTAGGTAAAAAAAAAACAAAAAAAACAAAAAAAAAAAACAGCGGCATGCATCATCCGGGTGCTAATATTCGTAACGTAGAATTTCGTTTTGCGTAGTAGGTAGTTACGTATAGGTGTACGTGTTGAAAAAGCCCATAACTCGGTAGAAACCCATTAAAAAAATGTAGCCAGTGGGATCTGGCAGTAGCAATGTATCACGTTTTTCCCGGGTCAAAAACACGTCTGCTCGTACAGGCTGAGCCCATTGGCATGGTGTATTTTATTTTGAATAAAATGGAAAAAAAAAAAAAAAAATACCACGTCAACCCACATGTTTGAGAAAGCAATTCGCATTGGATTCACGTATCGCAGAATTGCAGAGGAAGAACCTTCCGCGATCTATACATTACCGCATGCCTGAGCCTTCGCACAAATCCACGGAAGTAGGTAATAGGGATAGCTGTAAGGTACGTGGTGGACCTACAGTATACGTTTCTCTACATTGCAAAAACTCTAGTTCAACACGAAAAGCACATACGATTCCCAAGAGGCTGTGTGCATTATGCAGCTCTGTTGCATACATATATCTATGTACCCGAAAAATAAGGTAAAAGGATAAACTCTCTGCATTTCCTGTTGTAAAAAACGTCCGTCTGTAGAATAATAATTTGTCAAGTGGGTTGCCCTGCGGACTCTCCGTCACCTTTAATGATGATTTTTTCCATCTATTCAATTCACATATCCTTTGAACATAACGCATGGCGATTTCTCGTCGTCAGAACACAAGCTACTATCCTGTTAAGTTTCAAATTTGTCTTTCCAGCAATTTTCCAGAGAATCCGGGCTTATTGACTTTAGAATTATACAGAATTGTCTGTGGCGTCAGCCGGAGGGTAAAAAAGTTGCGAATTTTTTACCCCTTACGCGATGAAAAGTATTTTAAAGATAAAAAATTTCGAGGTATAATTTCGTAGAGAGAATTAAGACCGATATAACAATTTATATGTATATATACAATACAGTGTAGAACCAACTACATCAAGGATGCTGGATGTCGGTGTTGGTATAACAATACCCTGTCCTGTATCTAATTAATTAACCGCTGCAATCCGCTGCCTTAAGGCAAGATTCACACGATGCTTAAGAATTTACGACACACGTAAATGGGGAGTAGTTATTCCGGGGATCTGGAATAATCTGGTACAGGGACGAGAGAAGAGAGGTGTGTATTATCTTGGAAGAGGGTGTTATATGTTGGTGTATACAAGTTATACATACATACACATTAGACTGGTTCAAATAAAGTGACTATTTTTTTTTTTTCGAAACAATTTCATTTATACCTTCCAGGAGGTGTAAAAAGGTGCCTGTTGAAAGGAAAGCTCTTAATATTAATATTCAGAGGTCGCTCATCGCAGATTTCTATTTCCCATTGAAATAACATTGGAAAAAAAATTTTCAAATTTTGGAATTTTATATTTCGGTCTAGAATCAAAATGCTGGGATGAGCGATACGTATTTTCATAGAAAATTAGTTGCTCTACAGAAAAGGTCTCTTATCAGTTTTCGATCAATGCACTCCTTCAAAAGTTATTCAAGGTTAAAGTTTAATTTAGAGTAAATTTAAGTTTTTTTTGTTTATTTCTGACAAAATGTTGAAACTTATCGCTAAAAATCATAAAATTTTCATGAATAATTTTCATGAATAATTTTCATGAATAATTTTATGATTTTTTTTTTTCGAATAATTTTCATGAATAATTTTATTTTGTTTTATTTTTATTTATTTTTTTGTTTTTATTTTATTTTGAATAATTTTCATGAATAATTTTCATGAATAATTTTATGATTTTAAGCGATAAGTTTCAACATTTTGTCAGAAATAAACAAAAAAAACTTAAATTTACTATAAATTAAACTTTAACCTTGAATAACTTTTGAAGGAGTGAATTGATCGAAAAATGATAAGAGACCTTTTCTGTAGAGCAACTAATTTTCTATGAAAATACGTATCGCTCATCCCAGCATTTTGATTCTAGACCGAAATATAAAATTCCAAAATTTGAAAATTTTTTTTCCAATGTTATTTCAATGGGAAATAGAAATCTGCGATGAGCGACCTCTAAATATTAATATTAAGAGCTTTCCTTTTAACAGGCACCTTTTTACACCTCCTGGAAGGTATAAATGAAATTGTTTCGAAAAAAAAAAAATAGTCACTTTATTTGAACCAGTCTAATACACATACATACATATAAGTTCGTAGTATCCGGAAGGAGGAGGTTGGGAAGTACTGGTTTTAAATACGAAGAGGAGAAGTAAGATTGCTAATTCCGAGACAGTTTAATTAAATCGTGTAACAATTAAGGTTAATCAAAAAAATGCAAATGAAATCGTACCCCGGGTATTCCGTACGGAAAAATAAAAGATAAGAGATCCGAGAGAAGCCGCACTATGCTTATCGAGTTTTTCTTTTCTCCGTTATACGAGCTGCACGTACCACCCAGTTGGTGGTTGAGTTTTAGCTTGAGTTCAACCACGGAACGGTGTATAAAAGTAAATGGTAAAAAAAAAACGGCAACGCTTGATGGTCGGAGGGGCGAAATCCTTAAAAGTACCCATATATATACTGCTACGTGGTTTGCTTTCGCAAGTTCAATTCCGTTTCTTGTATTACTCATGCGCTTGCCAATTCCCCTATTTTAAAACACCGGCATACCTAATTTCTATTCTTCGACAACTGAAATTTGAAAAAAAACAAACAAACGTTTTTCTGATTTTTGTTTCTTAAATCACTGGCAAATGTCTAATCAAAAACTAGTCGTATAGTTTCGTATAATATATGACATAGAGCTACGCAAGAAATGATCTGCAGAAGATTCTCTATAATTCAGTGCAGTTTCGTCATGAGAAATTGAAATTCTATCTTCCAATACACGGACTATTTGACCATTTTTTTTATTTGATTTTTATCCATTTGACGTTTTCTCTAGCAGATTGTGATGAAACGAAATAATGTGACTGAAACTCGCGTATGTTCACTTATATACATAAGGTTTTAATTCTTAATCGACTAACTAGACTGTAATTACTCGGGGGAAATTATCCGAGTGGATATATGTATGTACAGTGTACACACATAGCGAGTGTACACTAAGGTTATTACGACTGTTGTTTAACCCAACCGGCAACCTTCGGCTACTTCATTATGTTAGCAGCTAACGGAGATTAACCCGTAAAAATAAACGAAGCTTGTAAACATGAAGGGCGAATCGAGGCAAAAGGGAAAAAAAAAGAATCAAAAAAAAAAAAAAAAAAAAAAAAAGAAGAAGAAGAAAAAGAGCCGAGCCGTAAAGCAAACGAATGTGGAATGACCCGACACTCCAGTGGTATAGACTAACCTGTACGTGAGAATAACTCAAGCGAGTAGAAATCGAGGAAAATAGAAAGAGGTAAAAAGAAAAAAGGGAAATTTAGTATCTTGGTGCTCGAGGAAATCTTCCAAATTCTCTTTACTCCCGCTTGCAAATGGGGGTGTTGGAATAATCTGTGAAGTTCACTCAGAGATAAAAAGAAAAGTAGAAGAAAAAAATAGACAGAGAATAAAGTACAGGAGGTATAGAAGTAGGATAAAACTGTGTATATGACGATGAGAAATATGAGATTCTCTTCTCGGTGAATTGCTAAACTTTTCACCGTGGCCAGATAGCTATAGGTACGTATACATACATGTCTATAGATGGTATATAGCTGCGGTGGAAGGCTAAAGTATTATATAAGCCCATATCTTGGCCGCATGGTTGAAGAGAAAGAAGAATGTAGACTTACGTATGTAGAAACACACACACACACGCGCGCATATATGCAACATATTATACTCGAATAGAAAGACGAATGATGTGAACGAGTCGAGAATATACTATATAATATTCTTAAAAAGGTTTCCTCTCGATATCTGCATAGGTATATATAAAACTTCACGGTGCAACATCCGAAATCTGCATCAATTTTGCAATATCCCAAACCCAAAGACACCCAAGTATTGTATACGTCGGCGCATGATATAATTTGGACGTAAGTCCTAGATGAGACGTCGACTCATATGAATTTCTGTTTAGTCCATATATATTATATCGAGTGACTGTTTATATGAGTTTAGTTTTGGTTCACGTTTCGGCATGTTTGTTAGTATTACTCATAGCAATACGAGCCTTTAGTCTAATGAGTGGTGCAGAAGGGGATGCGAGATGAAGTCCCTTTCCAAGTGTCTTTGTCGAACGTAGCCACAGCCTAAGAATGTTGATTTTGAACGAGCAGTCGAGTCTGATCCTTGATCTGAGCCAGTTTGCATCATAAGAGAGACTGTCTTTAGATATTTAATAAAAGGCTGGTGGATTTGGTATCGTATCTTCCTTTTGCGTCACGAAAGCTTAGAAATGAAATATCTTGTTTGTCGTGATATTGCAAATTGGGACAATGCTACAATTACTCATTTAATAAGCATCCTGCAAGATGAGCCCCCAAATCTATCGCCCTTGACTAACGTCTCGGTTTATTCTCCAACATATATTTATGTATACCCACTGAAAAAAAGGTACATTCATTTCCTTTTTTCAGACGGGGGCGAAAAAGCGCGACAAAAAGGGATTAAATTATTATCACGCTTTAGGTAGTATATGTACGTATACATATACCTATGTATACACATGTATATACACACACTGTCGAGGGTATTCTAGCTATTCCAAAGTAATTAACCGGATATTTTTTTTTTGTTCTCCTGTTTTAATCATTCTATTTTATTTCATGAGTTTTTTTTTCTTCATCCTTTTTTCTTCCACAAATTTTCTCTCCAATTATAATTGCTGTAAAAATATACATGTACGGGCTGCTTTCAACACTTTTACAGTGCGTGCGCGAGTATTACGTGCGGAGGTGCAAATGTGCACATTTGATACATATCGCTGCTCTCGAGTATCAGCAACACCAGCAGCAGCATAGCAGCCCTATTTGCGCGTCAGTTGAGAGAAAAGAAACCAAAACCAATGAAAACAAAAAAAATAAAAAATAATAGAAAAAAAAAACCGAAAAATAGTACGCAAGCTCTGAAAACAAACGGAAGAGTAAAAGCAAACCGACTAAATACAGAGGGAGGGATTGGTATGGAGTCTAGAGTATAACGCTTATAGAGAGTCGCAAAACGTAAACTCTGGAACTCGAGTGCAAATATAACGATAAAACTCTGTAGCAGTTGACGCGGACTAAATAATTACTGGGGGCTACATCGTTGCTAATGAAAACGAACCGGGTTCACCATCTGAGCTTTAGCTTTTCTCCCGCCAGCTTTCGTTTTCATTTAAATAACAAATCGTTCTTCACTTCCTCTTCCTACTTTTACTTCCCTTCTGTATTACTTGAATTCCCTTACAATTCACGTTCCCCTTCTTCGATTCTGGCCGATGCAGTAGGCAGATGAAGTGAGCCGTTTAGAGTACCTACTTTTAAGCCTCCGATAATGTCCAGAAAACCGAGCTTTATACACACACGAACACACCAATATTTGAGGAGCTTTTTCTAACCAGTAATAAATAAAAGTCCTGCAGGCTATTCTGGAAATTATGTAATTCGCAAAACTCGAGATCCGAGTACGCGATAGTCGTGATAATAATCGAATTTCATTCGGATGAAATGCACGAGTTTTATAACTCCATTCGATTAAAGTCTAGGTAATGTATAGTTTCTATTTGAGAGAAGGAGAAATCGCGTGCGATAGAAAAGTAAGATATAAACTTTTTTTTTTCTGAATTATTGAATAGGAGCGAAAAGCGGGAGACTCAACGCTGGGACTATAATCTTGTTCCCTGGGATAGATTTACTTTGTTGATGTTGATAAAACGCAAGTTTCTTCAAAGTTTTTAATTTTCCCAAAAACTCACCGCAGGATTTACGGTGTTAAAACTTTACTTCCCCTTTTTCGGAATTTATGTATATAGTCCACTTGAGCGACGACGATTCATATCGAGCGAGTGCGTGCGTTTGTTAATAAATTAAAAGTCGAATCGACTGAACTTCGGTAATTGGTTTTCACGTCTAAAAAAAATCCCGGATCAAACGGGAAATAAGAGAAAAGAAAAAGGAAAAGAAGTAGAAGAAGAAGCGGCGCGGGGCTGTAATGTTATATAAAGGTGTATGGCGGAAACGACGAGTAGAATACCTTGTCGAACAGCAACTACGACCATTAGAAGAAGTGGAAAAGTTTCCGAGTCACTCTCCTCTTGAAGGAAAAAAAAAAAGAAAAAAAAACTTTATTCCCATGGAAACGTTATAGGCTTCGAGTTAAAGTAGGAATGTCATACGAAACCGTGCACGCGAAGGAAAGGGATTTTCTCTTCTCTTATTCTCTCCTCCTTCCTTGTTTTAACATTTCTTTCATTTTTCACTGGAACAGACACACCAGTTACTTCCACCCCTAATTTCCCATCTCAAACAATTAAAACAATCAATCATTCTTACCATTCTTTTCCACTCGCAAGTCAAGAAAAATCCAACGGGGTGAAAGGCGTTCGAAAATAAATCAAAAGCGAAGAAATGCCAAAAAATCACCACGTTTTCACTATTTTTAACAGTCTTCGAAAAGAGAGTATCGAGCTTGAGAAAATGCGGCGAGCAAAACGGCTAATTTCTATTTTCGAAATTTGTTATTTTATATTTGATATCGATTTTGATCAATGAATTAGACAGTTTTTATTGATTTTTATGACAAAACAGTATAAAGTAGAAATATATCATTTTGCATGCAGAAAGAAGGGAATGATTTTAACCAAATTTCACTGCTCGACCTAACAAAGATAAGGTATAAGAAACCCTACCCTGTTTCCGGAGTACGAGCCAACGTAAATTTGAGTTTCGCAATTTGATCGGAAGTGCGTGACGTAAATAAGAACCGTGTAGTGAATGAGTACGAAAATAGCCATCCCCTAATCCCCAGTTTGGCTACTCATAGCATCAACGAAATCTATATATACATACGCCCGATACAGGGTGGGGTTTCTTTAGTGACCGGAGAAATTCTGTCGGAAACGAAGGGAGGTTAAAAGAAAAAAAGAAAAAAAAAAAAAATTGTTCCAGCCATAAGTTGCAGGGTTTCCCTGGGGACAAAAGATTGTGTCATCGAATTCTTTCCCTAATTTAAGGCTTTAGGTAAATCTAGTTTATTTTTATCCGCAAACAGAAAAAGCTTTCAATTATTATCAGATTTTGAGAATATAATAGCACACTGATCACCCAGAATTTATACACGCAAAATGCACCGTCGCATTGGAAAATCATAGTGAAAAAAAAAATGCAATGACACTGTCATTTGTCCCCTCCGCAAGCCCTGCAATTTCGATTATATAAAAGGAAAGAAGAAAAAAAAAAACATTTCTCCATTTCTCGTATCGCTGCGGATCAAATCGTCCAAGTTACTGCAGTAAATGTCCCACCCTGTGTCGTATATATCTTTGGTAAAATGAAAGTACGAAGAGAAGGGTATCTAATTTTTCTGGCAGAAGAAAAGAGTCCTAGAATTTTTCTCCTTCGCACAACAAAGAAAATAGGGAAAAATACCAATTTTTTTTTTTTTTTTTTTTTTCAAAAAATGTGAGAGGACGAGGGTGAAGCTACGTTACGTCAAAGATATGGGTTACATATCATATAAGAAATGTTGGGCAAATTTTCTTTGTCAACGTTAGCTTGTGTATAAAAGGGCATAAGGTAAAATGTGGAACGTCGGGAGTAAAATCTGATAATGGAATATAAGGTAAGAAAAGGTAAGGAAAGGAAAAGGGATGCTAAACGACGTTGCGGCGTTGAAGTCTGGATTCATTCGCTCATCGAGTCCCATTCCCTTATCCCGTGAGAATAAAGGCGAATAATAAATGTGACGCGCGAGTTGGAGTAGTAGGTGGTAGGTAGTCCTCGTCCTCGTCCTCGTCCTCGTCCTCGTCGTCGTCGTTCCCCTCGGTGTCAGGATTTTGAAGTCTCTAATATCTCTTGACTCCCGACATCGATCACTCGACCGACCACCCCAGAACTTTCTCCTGTCAGTCTTTTCCCGCTTCGTTGCTTATTCGTTTCTACACTTTTCACCCTCGAGTCTTGAATCTCGAGCCTCACAAGCGAAGCAAATTATACTTGAAATTCAAAATCAGTTCATGTATCGCGTCATAGCTATTCACGCCAATTAGGGTTCAGTGGAAAAAATCACCCATAAATTCCATGTACAATCATCAAGAGCTATTGATAGAAATCATTGAAATCCGACCACACTAGTATATATAGAAAATTTCTACCAATTTCCATTGATATTTTGCGTTTTTCAAATTCAAGAAATAGCAAATTATAATTTTAAAGACATAAATTTTCAACAATTTCCATCAATTCCAACCTATGGTACGTAATTTCTACTGATTCGGAACTGCTCGATATTCTTGAATCGATTTTTTAGAATCGTTGAAAATCGGCCATGCAAATAAGGGAAATTATCAAAAAAAAAATGTAAGATTGATTTCCTTAGATATCACGAATGAATAACCCTCCGCGCATTTACAACTGTCGTAGATTCTTCTTTTTCCGTTGTAAAAAGAGAATGAGAAGAAAAAGAAAAAAAAACAAAAAAAAAAAACCTATCAAATTTATGCAAAGAAATGTAACTTTCCTCATCTGTATTTCCAGGAAGAATTTCAGCTACGTACATGCGAGTATTGCGGTGTGCGGTAAAATTCAAATGAAAGGAAAAATATTGCAAGATCCTGAAGGCGGCTTTCAAGGATGCGGATGCGGATGTAAATGCGGCACGCGACATTGCAGCGCTGTAGTATGTATATGTACATACATTATACATAGCTATATGTGATATACACATCAGAGCAAAAGTCAGCCCCAAGGCAAAACGGTAAAGTAATTCCGCATAATTCATGGTACCCGAGTATTTCAAGCGGCTGTTTATCCCCAGGGCCATTTTCGTAGCTCTTGCAACGTATACCCATATACGTGTAAATGACTACGCTATAATACCTACACACCGATATACATGCAATGAAGAAAAGTGAAATAAAAACGCTGACACGAAACACTCGAAATTTAAAAAAATCAAATCAAACCAAAATATGAATTCGAATAAATTAGAAAAAAATCGAATATCTCAATCACACGGAATCTGGAGTAAAAATAAATCTTCATCCCTCTGCGATTCAGACTGCGGAGAGTAAGTATCGACGGCAATAGAGCAATGCGCGCGTTCGCCAGTATAAACCGTGGCAATAGGGTAGGATAGGATAGGACAGGGTAAGGTAGGTATGTACATATGGTTACCCTGTATTTCATCAAGGGAAAACCCCAGCGTTGTTTACATACATATACATATAGTAGCAACACCATTGCAGCGTTAGAATTGATCGAGTAACATGACGAGTTACGACCGCGGTTTGATTCGCGTATAAATAATAAAACATATACAGAGGCAGGTATGTGGTTTGAATTTACTCGGACATTCGGTATGTGGTATGTGTACAACAGTCGGTTACCGACACCCGTGATATAGATATATACCTATACAATACACCTACCTATACCTATACACACGAAGGCATTTTACAAAAACGGATCCACGTTCGCAGGATCGCGTCCTGCGTGAAACTTTTTGACAAAGGGACGAGGCAGGCCTCTAGCTGTAATGATGAGTAAATCTCTGCCGGAGTCAATTTTACCCAAATTAATGGCGAGGGTCGGTATACGAGGTAACTACCTACTCTTGCGGTTCCGTGCGGGGTCCGATGAAAAACCGACTCGCGAATAGTTAATTATATAGAGTCTCGTTTATCGCGCGGCTTACCTTCAACGACCTGGCTAAAGTATAAAGGCATGGAAATATTACTCACCATACATCTGCTGGATCCCGTATCTGTCATCGTCTGGCAATTGGTAGTTCGGAGTTAGTCCCTGGTACCAAGGGTACATTAGCGCACCGCGTTCCGAACTATGGGCAAGACCCAAAGAATGTCCAAATTCGTGGGCTGCGACAGCGTACAAACTAGTACCTAAAATATGAAAAAGATCAATTTTACTATTTGAAAAAAGAAGCAAGTACAATTATTGGTCAGATCTGTAACTTCCTGCGTGAAATATAGCAGACTATTTTTGCCTCTTGGTATCCGCCATTTTGAATTTATCAATAGTATTTTTCCGACTTTGTATTACAATTACCTAAATTTTTGGACAAATCGACAATAAGGCTCATAACTTGAAAACTATCAATAACGGTCAATAAGATAAAAATTCTGATCAGTTTTGAGTCATGAAAACCCGTATCGATTAAGATCAATATCCATTCGTTTCAAAGATATCAATAAATTGATCACACACACTGGTAAAAAGAGATAAAACGATCAGCGATAGATCTCCGAACATCAAGACGTATAAGAAGATGTGGTGAAACCGAAATTTTCACAACAGGGTTGTATTATAGCGTGCTTTATTTTTCAGAGCAAAAAGTTAAAACCTTGATACATATATGAATGCGTGGAGATGATGGTCCAAAATAATCCCGTTTATTTGATGCATGTAGGTACGAGGTACTCGGTAGAGGCGTATCCGAACAGGGTATATCGTTTTTACATATGACTGTAGGTATACCATGTACCGATGCTTATCCCTGGGCATGTAAAGTTGGGCGTTTCCAAACATCAAGAAAACAAAATTTATGGGTCGTTAAGCTAGGCGGGTTATATCTCGCTAATTGGTCTCTGTGTAAATTAATCAGATTTTCCAACACGTAGTATGGAGAGAGGTCTTTGGCACCTCATCGCCAAAGCAAACTTATACTTCTGTATACATCAGCGTTATATAATACGTGTGTGATGCATGGAGCACGTATAAGTAATACAAGACATTACGTGACTCGTTATTAACTGTATGGTGTATACGTATGGGTACCTACTGGTGTACACACACACACCCATAGCCAGTTAATGAGCTGAAGATATCAAATATCGAATGTCGCAGTTCATTCTTATAAATATCTACGTGATCCATGACGTGCCTCGTAAAAACACATCAGTCAGCATCTTGACGGACGTAAAATAGAGCTGTAGCAATATACCTCGATCTATACGGGGATAGTAATCGAATAGCGACTTTGAGTTATCGTCACGTATCCCCGAAGCTGTAACGAAATCCTCGAAACGACTGTCGGCTTCGACGGGTTGGTAGAAGATTGAATATACTTATATGCGTCGAGGGTAAGATCTCAGGGTTGTTTTTTTTTTTGTTTTTTTTTCTCTCTTCTTTTGGATGGTGAAAAATGATAAGGGTCAATTAAACGGAAAGCTCAGAAATTTCTGAAGGGTTCCACGGGCGCGGATGAGAAAAGATCTCTGACAAAAAGCTCCCCATTCACAAACCAACGAGCCAAACAGTGGTATTGGTCAAGTCGTTGTGAGGTGAGGAGGTCAAATTTTAGGGTAAGAAGATCAGAGGCACAAATATTTTCCATTTATCGATCGAATGGCACTAGCCACTCGGTGGAGCTGGTTCGACAACCAAACTGAACCCAACCTCAAACTCCTTGCGATCCTTTGATCCCAATCCACCCGCCACGAACCGCACACGCGATCGTAAAGGTAAACGTAGAGATTTGTGTCCGGGAGTCGAATATCGAAAGGACTTTGTGATTCCGGAAGGGCGTGTAAGCCCTGGGATCTGGGGGTCTTCGAAGAATATACCGAGAGAGAGTCTGAGAGAGAAAGAGAGATATGGTAGAAATTCCAGCTCGGAAACAAGTTAAATGTGAGGAAGGTAACACGTTACGCGGTGGTGCTATACATATATCAGGACCTATACATCATTATACATACGTGTTCAAATGCATGTACGTAGTTTGCTTCAGCCAGAGGTGCGATGGCGTAGGGATACGTCTACTAATTGCGTTCAAACTACCCATTTGCATTGCAGATTACCCGTGAGCAGCGTGCTAGTTGGAGGGGTACGTTGAAAATCTGCCTTAGTTATTCCGACAAGAAGCCGCTAACGCCAACCATGTTAGAGATCGACAAAGCGTCTGTTCACTGGACCTATTTTGGTTTTTCTTTTTCTTTTTCTTTTTGTCTTTTTTTGCTTTTTGGAGAGACTAAAAACGACTCATCAAAGGGTAGTGCTTCTCAGACCCTCCGGGAGTCGAATCAAGGTGGATAATACACATCCAAGTATATTCATGGGAGCTTCTTTTGCTCGTACTGGTAGATAAAGAGGAATGAAGAGTGTTACGGTTGGATCATCAAAAGAACTTCATTTGAGGCTCTTTGAATTTGGGTCAAGCGTATGATGATGTGGTGAAACTTGATAACGAGAGGTACGGATCTGTTTTTACGCAAGTTATCGACAAGAGAAATGAACAGAGAGATATAAGGAGGATAGAAAATTTGGTACAGTCGAGAATGTGGAACCTTTCTGAACATTCCTGATTCTACGGGGAAAACGTCTTCCGGGTTAACCAGAAGATCGTTCAGACCCGGGCTAATCCCCTACGTACCATCAACCCTGGATCCAAAACATGGGTTACATCCGATCCCATGTGTTACTTATCCCTTTTCCATTTACACGCGTTCCAAGCTACCTGCGCCAGAGATCAACGGGTTCGATTCACGTCCGAATTACCGTGAAATTTTCATGTCACAGTTTCACATTTTCTTCAAAAATTTATCCTCTTTCTACTTTTCATCGCCTCGAGGATTAAAGGGTATTGGTTCCGTGTCAGAATCGACTGACGGCAATTCCAACCATTATCGACTTTCAGACCCGTTGCACTTTGGTGCTGCAGCCAACTACGATTTCAACGACTCGTTGGCCTGTAGGGGTCGGTCAGTCCAAAATGAACGAGTTGAGTATTTCCGAGAATCGCTGAGCAAAAGAAGCTGAAACTTCACGGGATCATACCACGTCTTTTTTAGAGTGGAAGACTATCATAGTCCATCACGATTAAAGAACTGGTCATAGATCGGAGAAGGTCCTACAGTTCAAATCCATTCTCACATAGACACGTTCGTGTAATCGCCAAGTATTACGCATGAATTTGTCAAGAACAAAAAAAGCTTGACCTCGATATATTTTAGCATCGCTTTAAAGAATCTACCTATGTGGCTGACAAAGCCAGTAGGTATTCTGTGGCCATAGCACACAAAAGCCGGGGTCGATCAGACCGATGCATGCATTATTCATTGATGCGAAAGGCATTCATGGCATAGTCGGTACGAACATGCCTAGATACGTTTGTAATAGTAATAATAATAACATGCTTCGATGTGAGGGAAGGACGTATAGATAGGCAGTATAATGGATGCCGTGGTGGATCTAGGATCGGCCAAAAGGTACGATCAGGCATAGGTAGGTATATAGGCTAGGAATGAAGGGAGGCAAAGGCAGGATGATGGTGATCTGGTAGGTATGGTTAGCTGCTGGTCCTCCCCAGTGCCAATTGCCCTCGTTAATAATTCTCCTTCGGAATTCCTGCGCCCTCAACGACCCCGGGACCACTACCGGTCATGAAATCCTCCCCATGATATTACCTATAGGCTTGGTCGAGAACGTTCGAGGGTAGGTATAAGGTATATAGATACCGTTCTATTAGCATAGATATGACGACGCCTGTAGCTATCTGGCCTATACACCTATAGATATTAGTTAGCGGGGCGTCGCGACGCGCAACGTCGTTCGTTCCGGCTCTTCACGGTGAGGAAGAAAATTACCCCTCGCACACGTTAATCGCGCTTATATATATACCGTACACCGTGAAAATCTTGTTCTAATTTTGAATTACCTCTACTTATACACGTAGTACGTTGTGCCCCTGAAGTAAGCGCGAGACTATGCGTAAATACTAAAGTCTATTTAATATACCTGCGAACAGGTAGATGTACGTTTAAAAAATGAACCCAGATCAACGAGGGTGAGACAATGAGAGAAAACAAGAAGAGAGAAAAAAAAACAAAAAATGGTACTCGTATAAAGTAGAAGCAGATTGAACGAGCTGCTATTTTGCAAAGCCTCGGAAACGAGCATTTTGGCTCGTTTATATATGCGTGTACCTACCGAGAACAACGAGTAAGGCAATCAGCAGCATAGTTGCAGGTGAATCTTGATTCGTTCGTGTAATTGTTTCAACGGTTTCCTCTCTCGCACCCCAAATGCGGCAATGTTACCGCATGTGAAAATCCTGTGTTAAGCTGAACCCTGAACAAATCGAGTTCATTTGTCGCACATTCACTTCTCCTGTAGCGGAGCTTGATGAAAATTGTCTCTATACACTAGAATGGTGGTTAGTATGTATACCATGTATATGTACATCGCCCTATGTACTGGTAACCATCATCCAGCCCCGACAATTGTTCCGTTAGAACTGCAGCAAACTGCGCTAAACTCAATCTCTCGACTCGGCGTTTACCACTATAAGCACCCTATTATGATATAATAATGATGATTTCATATTCTTCGGTACGACGAACACACAATAACACCAGGGATGAAACGAGGATCCATTCAAGAGATTAGATCGAACCGAGTTTGTCTCTATTGTCTATAAAACAAAATATAGTTCAACGATCGATCACACAATCACTAACAACTTTCTGAATTCAATTCTCTATTTCTTCCTACCTTATTCCCTCCTTTCTTTTTCTAGCGATCATTAAACTCTGCTGATTAGAATTGTCACTGCAGAGCAAAGAAATCTTCTTTGCTTTCTGCTTTTTATGAATGGCTCATCGATCTTTCGATAAACGGATCATCTCCTCGCGGATCACGAACCGAACGCTACAAAACCACAACGTGGAATATCTCATCGAGAAAACGAATCTACAAGGTGTCAGACATAGCGGAGAGAGAGGAGGAGCTGAAAAAGCTGCTATACAGCTAACTGAAGATGTTTTTTTGGCCAAGATTCAAAACTCCTACTAGAATTTAATTTAGAAATTACGTTACTACGATTTGTTTTCACGAGGTATATATATGTATAGGTATATCTATATATACACGCCTACGTATTAATCAAAGACTATAATAATCGTTGGTGTGCGAATCACTCGAAACTATTACTCAATACTAAACAGATGGCTACTGTGTTTGAGTTGGGAGCCAAATTTACGGGGGATAATCAATAGGATGAGAGACGGCAAGGCTGATCCCTCGGTTTAATTAGGTTAATAAACTTGGCTCGAAGGTAAATGGTTTATTAATTTGGAAAGGCGAAAATATCCGCTGGATATTATTACTCGCAGAATATTTCCCCGTTTTAACGTAGTACTAATTCCAGAATTCATAGGGACCGGAAATGACTGTACAACGCGACGTGATATAATTCTGCCCGAAATTCGCAGGGGAAAATATATACGCGAAAACTGGAAAAGGTTCAATAATTAGTTGAAAACAACAGTTCCTGGTAATCCATTGATTGCCCTCTCTCACAAAGTGAGCCATTTCCAAATTTACAAAGGAAATGAATCTCCGAACCCGTGTTTGATGCATTCAAACATATGTATAGTATGGGCATCGTTGATCGAAAATCTATTGGCCGTTTTTCAATGCTAGAAGGGATAAAAAGATGAGAGAAAAAATTCGAAAGGTAACTGCCTAGAGACATTTTACGAGTTTCGCAAAGGTTGTGACCTTTTATTAACACCTGGTGGGTACAGTCGACGAGGCAGAACTTGTCCCACAGAATGAACAAAAAATATAGAATAAAAATGAAAAATAAAAAATGTGAAACTTTTTACACAGCATAGCCTATTCTCCTTTTATATCGCCCGCGGTTTATCACGCGGCGTCGACATTTACAAGAGTTTCTATTCAACGGGTTTCCACATCGCGATTGTTCCGACGAATGCGATTCACGTTTGTAGAAAACAGAAAAAAATAGAGCGAAGCACAGAGGAAAAAAAAGTAACAATTTGAAAAAATAAAAAATAACAAAAAAAAAAGGGAGAAAACAACAGACTCGAGTGAAAATTTGCCGTATAATTTTTTTCGATTTATTTTTGTTGTTTTCTTTTCGTTTTGCCTTCCTTTTTTCCTTCCATATTTTCTATGTATTCCTCTAGAATGCCACCGAGACGGTCTTTACTTTGCTTTCGTTTTTTTTTCCCTCTGAAGAAGATGTAAATATTTATTCTTGAGATCATTCCTGTCCTCCTTTTCCCTCCATTTCCATCCACCCTCAGCTTCCTTTTCTCGGAGGAATTTTACGGCTGCCTTGAATTTCAGGCACGTGGTCACCGGAAGTACGTCTCTCTCTTCTGACTATAGAGAGGAACCGCCGCGCCCAGTTTTATCTTTGTCTCCAGCAAGGTAATAGGGGACTTTAGAATTTATCGCTCCGCAACCCCCCAAAGATATCCCAAAGCGCCCCAGGTGTAGGTAGAATCCCAACCTCGAGGCCTTCCGCATAGTTGGAATTGAGTATACCCTCACCTATATTATATATATGACACGACTGGGCAAAACTTGCGAAAAGCCGCATATCAAAAACACCCAGTATAACGTACGTAGCATTGTAGCAATGAATCGTTCATTCATCATTTACTACGCCGATGCCAATTATATCGGCGAATTCAGGATCTGGTTTGCCCGAGGGGTTAACCACCCGTCGATTGACTGTACACCTGACTTCCAGACTTCCAGACTTCATGAAGTCATCTGACTTCAACTGACTCGCACTGACTTCAACTGACTTCAACTGACTTCGGCTGACTTCAACTGACTTCAACTGACTCCGACTGACTTCAACTGACTTCATGAAGTCAACTGACTTCCACTCACTTCCACTCTCTTCCACTGATTTTAACTGCCTTCGACTGACTTCGACTGATTTCAACTGATTTCAACTGACTTCTCAGCAAAGTGTACACCTGACTTCGAGAGTGGTTAACCCCACGGGTCGCCTATCTCCACAAAATACCATTATTTGAGTATTACCACATCTTCCAGTTCACAAAAGTCAGGCGAATTTTTTTGAACTCTGATATTATCGTCAGCCTAATCAGGGAGTCAGTTAATTCAAGGCTGAACTTTTGAGGGGTGAAAAGAAAATTGTAATTGGGTTAAAAATTGAAGCATTTTAGCCAGTTTTACGGTACTCCAGGTAAATATACATATATACATACATATTATACTGCAGAGTCCCGTGCGGTGCCTACTGTTGCGGTGTGCTAAATCAGCCACGTTCTCAGTTGGCTAACGATAATTATTACAACGTTAGGGGTCGCCGACGAGTTTGGGCAACGATGTGCGTCGCTTCTCTAACTAGCATCTACGTAATAGCAAACGCACAACTAATATCACCCGACCACGATAGGGTCAGGTACCCAATTAGACATGGTAAGGCCAGAGGCCGGAAACTGGTTGATTCGAATTTGAACTAAATGGAATGGGAAGCCTGTACTATATTCTTGCCGAGTTAGGGTATATATCGAATTAGAGATACAACCATACGGGGCGTTTTATTTTGTGAGAATATTGGATTCCCTCTGATAAAGGCCGCGTTCAAGTCTCTCTCCTGGTAGTTTCACGTGGTACTACGTACTTTAAAGACTATAAAGGTTATCGAAAGCCTGCAGGGGATGAAACGAGCGAGCAAGGAAGTAAGTGGAGGGTGAAAGATAGAGATAAAGATAAGATAAAGATAAGATAAAGATGAAGACAGAATGGAGGAAGAAACGGTTTATTCGATTCTGGAGAAGCAGGAGAAAAAGGCGGAGACGATCTCATGAGAATATCATCCAAGTTGGTTGAACATAATGCGCGCTGATCCCATATGCCAGGTTAGTAAATAAGACTAAAACATACAGAGAAAGCTAACTGAAAAATGTCGTCGAGGGAATAAATGCAGAATAGGTACGAGTGAGTAGGCACCGAACGAGGACGTAGACGAATACGAAAAGGAACAGGAAGAGGAAGAAGAAGAAGATGAGACTAAATCCGCGTAAATCCAATGAAATTTAGTCACGATCAAAGTTTCCCAAGTTTACAGAGCTGGGCTTCTAGGGTTGGTCTCAAGGGTTTCCCGATTAAATTCCAAAGTTAAGACGTGCAACTGAACGCGAGTAACGTATAACAACGTTACGGAGATAGACAGCCAGGTATTTCATAATACAAGGAGAATTTTTTGAAAGCGAAACAGTGCTAATGGTGAAATTGAGTAGACCGAACATTTCGCTAGTCCAGTATCAGTACCTGCAGTTGCATTTCGATGGGCAGCCAATACACAAAAATGTCTTTTCAGCGCATTGCAGATAGTCGGAGTATAACAAGATTGGATAAATTTGGTGAAAATCTGCATGTATATTACCGATCGCTTTTTCTTTGTGTGAAAAATGGAGAAAAACTAAACTCACCCTCGCCAGTTGGCTCGTCGTCGAGTAGCCAGACTTCCTCGATATCGAAATGCGCATCACCGCCAAGATCCGGTCCCGGAAAAAAAGCATGGGCAAGGATTTGGCCTCTTCCATCAAAGGCGTATCCATCGTTGTGATCTCCTCTGAAATGAGATGAAATGAATCCAATATTGAATATATTATCCCAAGATTCGTGGGTCGGGACGGGTCAAGAGGAATTCTTAAAATATCCAAATCTCTGAATCTAATCGCAATTGCTCTTTGGTATACGCATCGCATCGCATCGCACGCGGAGAGATTTCCGCCAGTAGATATTGTGCTTTTGATATTAATTTTTTGATTTCCTTTTTTTTTTCTTTTTACCACGCGGGTTCAGGTGGGTAGACGTATAGCTACTAGGTAAATACCTGTGTACCTGATGTATACTAAGAAAGCTGAACGGCTTGAAAAAGTAGATTAAATTCTCACCCACCTCCTAAACCCCCGAGCGAGGAGTTTTTCCCCATCGATTCATCCACCCGGCATGGAAATCGTCCAAGGTTTTACCCGGTAAACTAATCTCGTGCAATTTCGTGATAGCTGCAGGGGTTCGCAAATAAAGAAGAAGAAGAAAAAAAAAAAGGCAATCCACCTGGCTTGCGACTCAGCGATTCGAAATAACAAAAAAAAACTAGAGACTCGCAGATTTCATCTATACTGCGTATAACATACATGCATACGTACATAGGTAGGTATATAACTGTATACCTTTCGTGACATACGTGGGAGGCACTTTGACATTGACATGTATGAATAATTCGTTTGCATCAGGGTAATAGAGGCGATGGGAAAAGGACGACGCCGATCATCACGCGAACCGTCGAATCTAGTGAATAAAGCTGATGATTTGAAACTCGATTCTAGAGATTCCGGAAGGAATGAGGGTCCCTCCTTTTTCCCTGGGCCATGTCTCTGCCGCTCAAACGCCCCTCTATTGATGCGTTAAATATCGAGTTATCTGAAAATCGTTTTCCACGCAGGGGCAGTGACTGATAGACTTAAGAGCGCGGCCGCAGACTCGACTTCCCTCCGCGTTTAAATTAATTTTTTTCATTTCATCTTTTTTTTTTCGTGTTTTTCTTTCGCTCTTCGGTAGAATCAAATATTCTGACGTATATTTCGATTGAGTTATTCACGATTGTAAATCAAGTGAATGTATAAAAATTGATTGAAAACAACAATAAAAATTCGTAAAAGACTATCTGAAGAAGAAGAAGTAAAAGACAATAAACTTCCATCGCCCACAGCATCGCCGCGGGAATTCGGAGAGCAATATTGCTCGGGGTATTAGGCGACAGGTCCATGATTATTTGGACTAAAATAAATGTTTGAATGGCCGTAGCGGTTGCAGTGTGGGGCGAGAATTGTTATACAGGGCGTTTCATCGCAAGTGTCGATAATGGGAGCCGACGCTAAGCCCCGCTTCGACAGCCAATCAACAACTAGGAAAATTGAAAAAACCGAAATAGAACGAGATCAAAGAATGCATAATTTCTCAGGGCAGAAAATATTGGGAATTGGGTGGATACTAACTTCAACACTTGGTTATTATTCCAACTAAGCAGAAGGAATAGTTAGATCCACACTGTTCACTTTCTTAGCTCATTGTCAGACTGAGACTACGATCAGAGACCTTCGTGTTTACGTTTCTTCTACGATACTCTAAGTCTAGTAGGTACCGTTGATTCAATTTTGAATACACAATTGTCAATACATGAATAATCGAACAGGAAAAAATTTCCACAACGACTACCTAATCTGGTTATCATTCATTCCGAGGAATTACTTATTGATTTCGAAGCTCACAAGCGTTTGTTTACTAAAACTGTTCAAATTGTCGGGCTTTCCTGTCAATGCAAACATCAAGACCTGATTTAGTCGTTGTTGATAATATTTTATTCTCACACTAATAGAAACTGTTTTCTTCAAACTCACAAGTAGTTCTCGAAACTTTCGTTATAATTGTTGATTGGCTGATGGGGCGTGGCGTCGCGTCGATTAAGACCCTCCCATTTTCGACACTTGAGATGGAACACTCTGTATATATATATATATATATTTTGGAGGTAATGTACAACCGATATATATGTGTTTACTATAAAAACGTCGTCCGTGTAATAATCCTGTTTTCCCTCAGTTCCTAAATGCCTATAACGACCATTTTTTTCAGAGCTCTGGTTTTTCCCCTTTTTACATCAATTCCTGCCTGCGAGATGGAGGAAATCCATAAAAGCATGTAAATAAAGTTCTCCTGCTTTTTTCCTCTCTCTTCCTTCTCCCACCACGTTTCTATGGCTTAACATATATTCCCAAAGCGATTTGCGGCGTTTTATAAAACCGGCGAATATTTTCTCCTTCAATCTTAGAACTTGCTAGTCCACGCGAGATTCCTCACGTATTAGGTACAACGTACGTCGCGTGTCAATAATGGCAAGCGAGGGCGAATAACTTTTTTTTCTGTCTATTTTCCACTCTCCCTATCTCGGTTACTTTGCTGACATTGACGTCAGTAATAGTCAAAACCGAATGGCGAATTTGTGTCATCTGATCCGAAAATGTACCGAGTGTCGGAAGTTTAGTTGAAAGAAAGAAGAACAAATGTTAATGAAAATTCCGAATTTATTTGAGACGCGATTCAGAGTTTTTACAAACGTCAGAGTTCATAACTTGCAAATTTCGAAAGGCCGAAATGCTGCAGACAGCTCAAAGATCCGAAAGTTGAAAACTCGGAAAGTCCAAAAATCTGCAAATTTAAGGGAAGCTCATGACAAAGCTGTCAAAAATAAACGACGTTGCATCTCGCAAATTTCGCGATTCGGAGTTTAGGTATTTCGGAATTTTAAACCTTCGGTGTTTTTTCGATTCGGAGTTTTTATAATTGGCTACGTGGAGGACTTTTGGGGAAATAATCTATCTAAAAACTATGAGTCGGTGGTAGAAAAATGGAGAATTTTCATTTTTCACAGATTTTCAAATTTAGAATTTCAATCCACCCCGACACGACCTTTTTCGATTTTACTTTTCAAATTTTCTCCATCGCTCGATGAATCTGTTCATTTATTATATTCTGACAGCACATGCTCAAAAAATAAACACAAAACAACGCGATGTATACTAGATTTTGTTGAAACCTGAGATAAACGTTGAGGTGAAATTTCGCAGTATGTATTTAAGTTCCAAGATGCCTTAGAAATTCCAAGACAATCTCTCCTCTTGCCTCCTCTTATACCCCGTCGCGTAGCCCTGGAGCAAAGCAGCAAAGTATGCAGATATTCGCTGGGGCTAATTAGGGTGAAACACTTTCGGAACACGGATATAGAGGTAGAGGATGGTTTCCTAGGCCATTCCCTGAAAAGGGAATCCCCAGAGTGAGTTTATCACAAGAGTTCTACCGTACATCATGGTAATTTACTTTTAAGCTACGTTGCGAATCTAGCCACCACAACTTCGCCTAGTCTATGAATATAAGTTCTGGAAAATCACGGAGTAGGTCGTAGGGCAAAACTGGTAACCTGACCAACTAGTCTTACTCTTCCTATCGATTGATTATGCTTCTTATTTAAACCAAAATCAATTTTTTTTTAAATCCAGGGTATGGAATTTCGAGTCATGGACCTCGATTTGGTACCTAAAACGGATTGCGTCTGAAGTTCCGAACGTTCATTTGAACAGAAGTTTCAAAAAATCTTATATTACGCTTATTCGATCGATGAAAATTTGTCAATTTCGAATTCTTTATAACTGACCTTCGATTTTCCACCTGTCGAAAATTCTTAGATACTTTAGTGGATCAAAAGATGAACGAAATGGGGACTTTGCAACGAGAATTTTGTCGCTCGCTTTTCCACTCCGACGATACTTGATCCGAAACAATTAGCCGAGACACACTCGTCGTCGTCGTTGAGCAATCTCTGCGAAGGTAATTGCTGTATAGATCGTTGAAAGTATCTACCTGGTAGATATAGTCAAGTATCTACCGGATATTTCCAAGCCTGAGAGGCTTGGAAAATTCATTATCACTCTATACAATATATACTAGCGACAAAGAGCGGTGACTAATTCCTGGCGGGGAATTAACTTTCGACAATATGTAAGTGGAAATCTGAAGAGGATATCAAGCCAATGTTGCTAATTACTTGAATATAGCTTTTGACGCCTCTTTGACGGTGTGTCGAACGTCAATACCGAATTTTAGGAACAGGAGAAAATACGTGAGGGGAAAAATAATAAAAATTTCGTTTCAGGGCAAAGTTTTGACGCCTCAGCTACTTTTCAGCTTTTCTTGCTGGCTGTCGAATTTACTTATCTGTACCTACATTCAGCAGAATCTTCTTTCGTCGGCTTATATAGGTACCTTCACTTTGGTGTCTACGATATAAGAGACATGCGAACGTTGATCGTATACGAACACCGAAAAAGAAAGAAACAAAATCCTGGTTTTAGGATAAAAGAAGAAAAAGAAGATGAAGAACAAGAAGAAGAAGAAGAAGAAGAAAAAGGATATCTTGATATCATCTAGATCACGGTACGAGCCGGTACCCACGTAGTGAAATCCCTGAAGGATATAATATCCGTACAGAAAATATGTGACAAGTGACATCCATGCGTGGCATGACATTACAATTTTCCGAATCGAAAAGGATACATACATATTATTATACATCAGGAAGCGTATAAACTGGAAAGAAAGAAGTTCAAAGAAAATGGAATAAGAGTAAGAAGAGATATAAAGAAGAGGAAAAAGATAACCATCCAGGCCTTCGCTCTCCTATCATTCTCCATCTTCATTTTCCAAAGGATCTACGCGGTTTCAAAGGGATAACCTGGTTATTTATTAAACGCGTCCTGCGGGACGTGGACCCAACCAACGAACGAACGTACGAACCTTGGCTCGTACAATTCTTGAACAGCGTTTCCGCGTCGTCGAGTGTCTTTCCTGACATTATATGGCTATACCTGCGAGAGAGCCTCGTAATAAAACGATCCATCACACCGGGAATATATCTCGGTGAAAATGAAGATCTGCAGTTGTAACGTGTGCGGGTGTTTTTCTTTATTTTCAGAAAAATAGCTAAATCAAGGATCAGGGGTAGATTCGGGTAAATTGGACAGTTAAAATTTGGTGATTTTTTGGTGCTGGATTAAGATTTCGAATTTCGAAAACATTTGAAATTTGAAACTTCAATCCTATCCCGATTTCTTTGAGAAAGTAGGCATAATCTAAATCAAGAATACTTAAAAATTATTCATCATCGGTATTTGAAAAATCCGAAATATTCCGATTCTGATGACGTTGAAAATCTGAAAAACGCTGGGTCAAAAAATCCCGAGACTTTGAACGGTCCAATTGGCCCGACTTTATCTTGTAACGAGAGTTTAATAACCGTTAAGAATTTAGAGTTCAAACCAAGGGACGTGAATTTTCACGAAACGTTTAAATCGGCGATAGAAATCGATTGGAAAGAAAATTAGGTGAACAGGTGATCCGGATCCTTTTATCCTACATGCGTCATTAGATGTAACCGATTGAACTTTGCCCACGCTCGTCCGCTCGAGGTTATCCTGAAACTCTTGGGAGAACCAAGTCTCAGACATCTGTCTTTCAATTCGCATCCACCCGCTTCATTTTCATTTTCCCCTTTCCCCTTGTTCGTCTTTCCTTTTCCTTTTCCTTTTCCTTTTCCTTCTCATTTTCTTTTTCTTTGGCCTTTATGTAACAAAATTTGTTCTCGAAGCTCCTCTCGAGTTCTCATTTCCATTACCATTTCCATCTCCGTTTCTACCCACGACCATCTCTCCTTAGCTTTTCGCGGTTATAGTCAGCAGCTGGAGCATCGAACTATTAGGAAGAGATTATTTCCGGGAATAAACATGATTTGAGAATTTTTCTTCTTTTTCATTTCTCCCTCAAAAGCCAGGAGTACAAAAAGTAGCTACGGTTCAAATTCGCGATCACGTATAACGAGTTAAAGGAAAATTCTTCTTTTCTTTTTTGTTCCCTACGATTCATGTAAACGAACCGGAATTTTATGCTGCAACTTCTTCGTCGTTTTTTTTTTTTTTTTTTCCTCCACTTTTGATATTTTCCATCAAAAAGTTTTCGCGACATATAAATTGAACAAGTACCTATTATAGACTTTGGTCGGCACGCGGACTTTCGCCCATTAGCGATGGAAATCCGGTACTTAATTTTCCTCTTCTGTTTTTAGGGGTTGATTAATGAATAATTGGTACCTAAGGGCTGGGCTGGTCATTAGCCACAAGCCAAACTCCGACCCCCGATCCAGTGACTATTCCAATTCTATTCAATACCTTCGGCCCCCTCACGGGCATGCGGGCAGTATAGGTACCCTTACAAAGTAAAAGTAATTTTACCGAGGGCCAGAGGATCGCGATCGTCAAGTTTAATTGACAGCAGTCTATCGCGTTACCCATCTCGACAGATAGAAATTAGGGGCTTTGAAAATTTGCATTCCAAAAGAGCAAAGAGGAGATAGAAAGAGGAAAAAAAAAAAAAAAATTAAAAAAAAAATAAATACCAGAGACATCAGGAGATGTTGGTTTCCGGTATAAGCAACATTGGTCAAACTTGGTATATATCGCGTTTTCTCGGACTTTCGAACTTTTAATGAAAACCAATGAAAAGAGAGAAGTAATACCGTATAGGTATACTGTATAGAAAACTGTGGCATGATGACAGTGATTAATCTTACTTTGATGAATGAACTGAATTCATCCGGGTAGCCGCTGAGCAGACCTCGACTATACCATATCCAACGTCAAGAAAACTATTTCAATATATATTTAATACATATAGATACACGCGGGGGGTTGAGAATGCCATCGGAAAATCAATCACTCTTCGTTCGCTGTATCAAGACAATATCCGTATCCCAACCTTGGCGTTCTAGCTAAACGAATATACCTAATAATTTACTCGAAGAAGAAAAAAGAAGAAGAAGTAGAAGAACAGCGCGGATACAGATTGAGTCTGAAAAAAACAAACCCTTAGGACACTCGCGTTCGAGCAAATGATCCTCTCACCGTTTAATCGCTTCTATTATTTACCTTTGGATGGCGCGAATGGTTAGACGGTAGACAAAAAAGGAAGGAAAATCACCCTAATATGTATCGCAGTCTTCCAAGACGAATTATAGGATTGTTATATCGCGTTACCAATTTCACAGCGTAGAACTTTTATCTTGTTCCAAGAAAAACGTACCTATAATTTTTTTTCTTCAAATTTATGGATCAGATTGAAAATAATTTGAATTAAAAAAAAGCAAATTATTGTGTTAATTGTCGCATAGAATATCCTAAATTAAATCCTCTCAAATTTATCATGGGATTAGTGTTCAAAAAAACTTGCCAAAACATAAATCGCCGGGCCTCATGCGGCTTTCACAGAAAGTTTTGATGTCGCTTTCGACCTCATGGCTTTGGCATCGCAATATTTTTGTTGTCAGATCTTGTAAGAGGTGCGCGGGAAAATCGTTTTTGACCCACATTTAAAAAAAAGAAAAAAGAAAAAAAAAAAAAAGAAACTGTTTGGCAAATGTGAAATAGCCAGAGATCTTTAGATTGCGGTACCGCCCGCGGGGTACGATGTATGTATAACGTAACTGCAGGAAGTATAAGGTACATAGGTGGGTTTGTGAGTATAGGTGGGTACGTACCTAGAGAAACGTAGGGAATTTCCAGCCACCGAGCATTTGGAGCAATGCGCTCAGGCGAATACGTTCAGGCGCATAACAAGGCGGCGGGGGATAGGTGGTTAGGTGGGTATGTATGTAGGTATACATTCGTAAAGGTGGATTTTGGACGTAATTGGAAAACGCGAAAGTCGGAAGGAGATATATGTAGTAAGGAAAAGTTAGCGTACATCGAGTCAAGATAGTAACGACGATGAAATAGCCCCAATTTATACATCAGGGCTATTCCAATCTCTTCAATCTCTCTTAAAAACGGGGACCAAAATATCGAGAGAGAGAAATTTCTACAACGGTCAAAAGTAGGTACAAATGGTCAAATAGCGAATGTTCAAAATATGAACATGCTGTAGTGAAGAAAGACTTTAAAGTGGTACAAAGAAAAAAAACAATTACGTATGGATTTTATCGCTAATTTAGTCGCTAATTCGTTGAAATTGAAATTTGAAATTTTAGCCTTTTGGTATATTGATACTTCGAAATTTTTACTCACACCCTTGCAGACTCTCCCTCTCTTTTCCCTCTTTTTTTTTTTTACTTTTTTTATTTTTTATTTTTCTATGATAAGGTAAAACTTACTGTCTGAACGATACCAAGATGTCTGCACTATCGCTGTTTATTTCCCTGAAGGTAAGCCGCGAATTTCGAGCCCACAAATCCAAGGCTCGACTTAAAGCGGCTCTTACTCTTCCGGTGTTCAGACCAGCCGGTTCCAAAGTCCTCAAACTGAAATCAAAATATAATAACGTGAAAAACAATCGATGAATATAAATTAAAGGCATCGACGTATCTATAAGTAGACGTGTTCTAATTAAGTAACTAGATTGGACAACAACTGAAAATTCGAAAATGTCTCTGATCTAAGCTCTGCGAACTATAAATTGCGCTCCATGATTATATTGATTTCATATTTGATGGAATCGTCGGTATGAAGTGTTCAGTTTTCATCACTGTGGAAATCTCGTGTACACGCGTTTTAGTAAAATATTAGAAAGCTCACGAAATCCTCTAAAAATGGTGTGAAATGATTAAAATTTTTGTAGAAAAATGCGAAATCTGCACTTGATAAATCTTTGAAATCAATTCATCCGATTTGAGGTTTTACGAATGTTTTGCAGTTTTAGAATGATTTTTTGTTAAAATCACTTGAAATTTTGGAAATCATTGCAATTTCAATATATATGAGCACGTGAAAGCATGTGAAATTTTCGAAATCAGACCTTCTCGATGTTATACTAAAAATCCTAAAAACGTTGATATAATCTTAAAAATAATTGGAAACCGTTTGAAATCTTGATAGGTAACATATTTGAACTTCAAAAGCGTTTTTTTTTTCCTGTAGAGATGAAACCGCGGGAAAAAAACGGAGAGCTTTTAAGTACCTGAAAAATGTTCAGTAAAAATGGAAGATTTCAATCATCCTGAACTCAGACTTCGAAATGAAGTGCAGGTTGACCAAAATCAATCGCTTCGCAGCCCCGTTGGCTCGACTCCCTTCTGTTACGCAGACCGCGAATAATTCCGTGTCGGATTCAGTCTAGTTGAAAGTTGAACGGCTTCAGTCTTCTGCAGTTATAGGCGAATGCGCGAAGCAATTCGGGCGAAGCTGTAAGTCTAGACGATGACCAGTACGACAACGACGACGAAGGTATAAGAGGACGAGGATGAACACGCCTCCAGAATTACTGATAGAAGCCAGCAGCTGCTGCGAACTGATACGGATAACTGCCTTTGGGAGTTTGAGAACAATTCCTGAGGTTTCCTTCGGCGTTAGGTCGACGCGTCTTCCCGTAATAACGTCCCGGTCCATCGCAATAATATCCACCGTGTAACCCCCGGGTTTGCTTGACGCACTATTTCGCTGGGTGCGAAATCGGCGGAAGCTATTTCCTCCTACGAGATCGGGACGGGATTGAAATTCCAGATTTCAAAAGTTCCGAACGGTCAAAATTACGAATTTATTTAAGACGCAATTCTGTGTTTCTAGAAACGTCAGAGTTCAGGAATTGCGAATTTTGAAAACTCGAAATACAGACAGCTCAATAGATCCGAAAGTTAAAAACTCAGAAAGTCCAAAAATTCACAAATTCAAGGGACGCTGTGAAATAAACGACATTGCATCTCGCGAATTTCGAGATTCGGAGTTTTGGTCTTTCGGATTTTTAGCTTCCGGAATTTTGAACCTTCGGTGTTTTTCCATTCGGAGTTTTTCAAAATGGCTACGTAGTCCTTCGGGAAAATAATCTTTCTAAAAACTGTCAGTCGGTAGTAGAAAAATTCGGCAATTTCATATTTCACGCAGCTCTCGAAATTCGGAATTTCAATCCCGCCTCGTCATATCAAATCTTACGCTAAACCATCTTACGACCAAAGCCGCCGCAAAGAGCTGCGAAAAGTTACAATTACGGGATCTTCTATATCAAATAACTCGAAACTTTTCGCCGATGTTTTCTTCCACCCACCGAGCTACTATCAACAATTTTATACTCCTCCGCCAGAATTAATAATCAAGGGGATCAGAAGAATGTTTGAGAAACGGAGATTATTAATTTCTTCGATCCCTGTAAATAAACACCGCAATATTATACGAATTTAGCTTTGTAATTATCTTCTATAAGATTTACACGCGCAAACAGGCCGAATAAATTGTTCCACATTTTTTTCCTTTCCATTTTATGCTGGATTTACATATTTCCCTTCTAAACAATATGTGCGTATACCTAGTAGCTAATTACGACCCAGTGGGACTTCAAAATAAAATAAAAAAAACCAATAAAACAAAAAAAAAAAAAAAAAATGAAACAGAAAAAGAATAAAGTACGAAGAAGCCAGAGGAAACAGAACAAGCGGTGGAAAAGGAAGAAATCCTCGCGTAATTAAGCGACCAACAAAGCGTAAGCCAAAACGAATTCTTGCGGTTCGGTTGAATTTCGCTCACCAACTGGGGTAGGTTTGTACGTATGTTGAGCTATATATATTGTACAAATCTCGGCGAATTCGTGCGGCTGTCACAGAGGAAAAAAAATTGGCACAATTTATATAGCAAATGTCTTATTGCGAGTATAAAACGGAGAATTGTTACCGCGATACCCGATACCTCCTCCGCATACGTTGAGGATCGATCCTTTTTCTTCAATATATGGGGGTTAACGAAGCGATGAAAAAAAAAAAAAAAAAAAAAAAAAAAAATCAGTGCCAATCCTGCAGGGATCGTGCGGGTAGTTTGAAATCGGATTCAATGCAGTCCTCGTTCGGTTTATAGGGATGAAATAGAAAATTGTATTTCTGCTGATGAAATGGGAAAAGAAGTGTGAATTTTCATCGATTCGTGTTTCGGTTTCCACTTCTATGGAAACTTCAAGGTATAGTTTTTTGTCGGAAATATGAACCAGCCGCGGGAAATTTGAGCTTTTGCCAAACGCAGCCTCGGCGCGAACGTATTCTTTTTCACATCCTCTCGACGACGAAGACAACTACGACGACGATGCTACTCGAGACACGCGCCTCTACCTTCATGTCCTTCATCCACCTGCTGCCCCCTGCGATGACTCGAAATCTCATCCATAAAACAGGGCAGGCGCCAAGGGCACTCGACGCGTCCGTGCGCACGGCGTAAATAACACGCAGAGTGCCGTTGAGCACGGGACTAGGTACGCCGCGCGTACCCCTCAAGTCTTTGGCTGGGGCCGGGGCGCCGCCCCTGCCATCCGCGAATTATTATCAACGCGCATATCCGCCGCGGTGGTATGAATATCTCCACATCGTGTTTATTATCCGAGTTGTTTGAGTGTACAGGGTGTTTCATCGCGAGTGTCCAATTATAGGAGGGGCTTAGACGACGCTAAGCCACGCCTCGACAGCCAATCAACAACTAGGAAAATTCCAAAAACCGAAATAGTACGAGAATAGAGAATGCATAATTTCTTAGGGCAGAAAATATTGGGAATTGGGTGGATAATAACTTCAATACTTGGTTATTATTCCAACTGAGCAGAAGGAATTATAGTTGGGTCCACGCTGTTCACTTTCTTAGCTCAGACTGAGACTACGATCCGAGGCCTTCGTGTTCTTCTACGTTTTTTCAACGATACTCTAGTAGGTACCGTCGATTCAATAATCGAACAGGAAAAAATTTCCACAACGACTACATAATCTGGTTATCATTTATTCCGAGGAATTATTTATTGATTTCGAAGCTCACAAGCGTTTGTTCACTAAAACTGTTGAAATTGTTGGCCTTCACTGTCGATGCAAACATCAAGACCTGAATCAGTCGTTGTTGATATTTCATTCTCACACTAATAAAAACTGTTTTCTTCAAACTCACAAGTAGTTATCGAAACTCTCCTGATAATTGTTGATTGGCTGATGGGGCGTGGTGTCGCGTCGATTGAGACCCTCCCATAATTGTCGACACTTGAGATGAAACACTCTGTTTGGTAGATACATATATAGGTATATGTGACGGGCTGTGTATGAAAAAAAGTTGTCCGCCACTTCGGCAGATGATTCTCTAGCTCGAGATCAGTGAAACGCCCCAGCGATTAAATACCCCCGGAAAATCCATCTTGTGCTTGTTGACACTTATTGGAAATAATTATTATTGGACGTTCCTCAGAGACTTTTATTCCTACTGACAATTGGAATGTTTCGAGCTCACAAAAAACTTGTACCTTGAACTTTTTAGGGTCGAGGTTAATTTTGCGGGGGCATGTTATTCTCGATCTCTAGATCTCGAGCTGGTAAATCATCTGGCAAAATGTAAGCGATAAAAGTTTTTTATACACCCTGTGCAATATCTACAAATACGTTGCGAACTTTTCGACAAGATTCTTGTTGGGGTCAATGTCGCGAAAGAAATTCTAATTTTTTCTCACCTCTTTCGTCTCTGCGATAGGATTCTTCCTCCGCGAGTTTAATTAGACAGATCAAAAATTTATGTTAGTGAAACTCATTTTTCTTTCCTTTGGGGCTTAGCAAAAAATTCATACGCGCGGATGAATTTCGTTGAATTAACAATGAAAAATAGCAAATTCCTGCACTCACGACCTAGTCTAGCTTTGAGTTAAAAAAAAAAAATCTAAAAAAATTACAGTAAATTCTTTCAATTTTTATTGACGTGCATGTTTTTGGGATAAAGAATAAAGACTTACTCGATCAAATTCGAATTTTTTGAGCTTACCGAAGTTGCGGCGTCATTGGTAACGGGATGAGAGAAATATCTCAAGAATCCAATTCCGAAAATGTGATTTTATATCGAGAAACCGTCCGATACTAATGGACTCTCTCCACCACAATAACCTACACTTATGATCATTGCTTGTCGCAGATTTGTACCACATCTGTTGTACAAGCCGAAAGGAAAGGCGTCTATATACGTATAAACCTATTTGAATGGAAAACCGATAAATCGATCAACACGTATATGACGCGAAAGAAAAATTCCACACTGGTAGAGAGAGTTTATTCACCGAGGGAAATCCGCGTACAGATTCGGAGATTTCTGATATTGAAATAAAAATAAAAAACACAAGGGAACTGCGTTCGCGGGGATGAAGTGGATTCAAAAATCTACTCAGCTGTCCCGCGGGGAGTAAAATAACGAGAAATAAACAGGAGGATTATTAGTTCGTTCGAATGGAATACGAGTCGAGTTGCTCTCCGTCAAAATATCATATCCCGGATAAATATCCCCAGATTATCTGTCAAACGTCAATCAATCAATCAATCAATCAATCAATCAATCCTCCAGGCTCTCGAATAGAGCGAATGTAATGGATCGCGATGAACGGAGGCGTGGTCAGACACTCCTTCGAAACGGGATTGTACGCAGTACATTGTATTATACACGGGTGGGGTGAGAAAGACGAAAGACTAAAATTCCGAATGACCGAAATATCGAAATTCAGCCACCCGAATATCATCAAGCTCATGAATAGCACATCATCCAGAATTGAAAAGTTGAGAAAGCCAAGAATCCGAAGTACCTTCTCATCAAGTCATCTGAATTCCCGACGCTCATTTATCCCAAATGATTTTCCTAAATTTTGAAAATAGTCAAATGTAGATTACGATAATGCACGAGGTTCAATTCGCCGAAAATCAAATTTCCGAATAGCCACCACTTTGATGGTACAAAACTCAGAAGATCCGTACACTGATGATGAAAGATCAGTTGGGTCAAAATACATGAACTGAAAATCCCGGAAAATTGAAGTCCCGAAATAATGCCACGAGAATTGTTTATCGATTTACACAAGTGTAGTGCTATCATTTTCGTTGATTAGATTTTCAATGATTATTGGTTACTACAGCCGTGGAAAATATTCTATGCAGTATCCATTTTCGGAATTTTGCACAGTCGACTATTTGATTATTCAGTATTTTGACCCCTTGTTTCTTTCAGGTCATTCTGTAATGTTATTTTGGTATTGAATTTTTCTGAATTTATTTGACTTATCTGAAAATGGTCAACCTTCTTTTTCGAATGTTCAGTATATTTGTTATTCAGATTTTTGTTTAATACAAAAGTTTGCCAATTCTCAATTGTACTTATACAATATATCGGTTTACCTTCGACATTTTCTCATTCCATATTGTTTCATTTTGGCGCATTATAGGTATGGAGCTTTTGTATACGAGGCTGATTATTTGGATTCTTGATTTCCGGAACTCCGAAATATTTAATTTCGGTATTTCAGTTTTTCCACCCTCATATACACGTGTCCGTAAAAATAAGCGAGGAAAAATGACCGCCGCGCTCTATCTCGTTCTCCTATACATATATGTACCTATAATACTTAATTGCACCGAGTGGGTACCTACAGAATACCAGGGCATGGGTGCCAAACGATCCTGTAAAACGGTATGAGGTAAAGGGAGGCCGCAGTCTGCTTCGCACCTGTATAATATCTACCACCTGGGGGCAGAGAGCTACGCCGTATACGTAAATTACCGAATACGTATTATGCGCGTGGCCACGTGACTGTGGGTTTAATCGCCGGTTAACGAGGCTCGCAATTAATTGGTCAATTACAGCAATAATTATCTCGGTTTCATTTTCATTTTCCTGTTTTTTTTTTTTGTTTTTTTTTCTTTTCTCGTTCTCTTTTTTTTTTTCCTCCGCACAAATTTTTCATTCGCGATACATATTCCTCTGCATTGTTCTTTCACTTTAATCGATCCCATATTGTATACCTTTACACATATATGTATGCGAGAAAGAGCGGAAAAGTCAGCATGCACTATAAAGTCGCTCTATAATTGTATATATATATATATATGTTCAAAGAATTTTTGAAAATTCGGTTGACTTGAATCTTTTGATCAATTTTCGCCTAAAGTTTCCACTTCTTGAACACTCGCCTTTCTGACCAACTTTGAGAAACAAGTCTGGCGAAATTTGAAACGAAAGCGAACAGACAAAAAAATTAAATTAAAATAAAATATGGAACATCAGATGGAGGTTTTTTTTTTTTTTTTCTCCTACCGTTTCGGAATTTTCCGCACGGCTGACATTATATACTCGTATACAGTTTTATGAAGAAAGGGGCGGCGGTCTTGAAGAAGTAAAACGGAGTCTCCCTGTACGCGGGGAAGGTGAAAAATACTCTTTTCTTCGCTCTTAAAAACTCTAGCTAGTAAATTTATTCGAGAACAACGGTCTCACGTACCCCTAAGCACGTAGGTAAATCATAAAGACTAGACGCCACATGCATTCTAGGATTGGTCAGGTTAGGTTAGGTTAGGTTAGGTTAGGTTAGGTTAGGTTGGGTATATACCTGTACTCATGTATGTACATAGGTACCTATATGTATACCAGAGTGGAATCTGAAGTTCCGGAGACAACCGCGCGGTACGCGACGACGACAGACGCGACAGGGTCAAGTGCGCGTGGGACAGAAGGCAGTCGCGAATCCCATCATCAACCGCCACTGCCTCCAACTAATTGGCGTCATGTTCGAGTTGAACATTTGCACGTGACAGGATGGCCTATAGCTAGGGAGGCTTAAGCCTTGCGTGGCGGATGAAATTCGTCTGTGTCGAAACTTCGCCAAAGTTCCGATACACGCGTATACTATATATATGTACAGGTTGTTTCATAAAACTAGTACAGAAACTCACTAGCGCGGGGCAAGATATCGAGTACCCTTAGAGAAATCTCAAGATTAGAAGGAAAAAGACAAAAAAAAATAAAAATTATATTTACAGGGCCAAAATTCATTCCTTTTTTATTGATATTTCTCATCAATGAACTCAATTGGGTTTAGCCGACAAAATTCCCCCAACTTATGCGTTTCTATTTCTTGTTCATGAACATCCTATGCATTGAAATCATTTTATTCGAGGAATCTGATTATTTTTCGATCCAAATTTACCAAAAGTAATCACCAAGACGATTTGTGACGTCAGTAAACGCTATTCAAGATGACAGTATTTAGAGAGAAGAGCGAAAAAAAATATATCAGAGTAAGATATTGTACAGGTTATGTTAGAAAGTGAAAATTGTCCTCGTTCCAAAAGCTATTGAATTCGAAATTGATGGCATTATTCATATATATACCCTGTGAAATAGTTCACTATATATTGTTCTGTACGGTTATTAATTATCTGAATAATCGGCTGCGATAAAGAGAGAAAGATGAAAAAAAAAAAAACAACAGAAATCAGGTATTATAAATTCTCTCGATTAACACCGGCTGATAATCATGCAAATATGTATACGAATATCTGCGTAAATGCATAAACTAGCTCTATACCTATATACCTATTGGTATGGGTATGTAAAAGCCTTCGCGGGTATTTAATTTATGCACGCGATCTACCATGTACATTATTGTACATATGTATATCTTTATATGCACACCAATGTCTATATCGTGCCCGTATATACCTGGCCAAGAATCGATATCCACATACATAGACACGTGTAAATGCGTATATAGTGCATAGTGAAACGCATGAGGGGCTAACGCGTGAAGGTAGAAGTAATACGAGTCGCTTGTAATACGTGATGACGAAGGATTTGACGTTCACAAAAATGTCAGAACATTTTTTGCGGCTTTTACCATTTTTTTTTTTTTTTTCCAGATTTCAAATTGCCAATTCTTGCACCGATTCAATTTCAGCGAGGAATAAAGTCTCGTTGAGAAATTGGACTGCTTGTTCGATAACTGACCTTACGACTGTGCGTGACACATACGTGTGTATTTTTTAAGTAAGAAAATCCAAATCTCAGATTATATTGCCGAAATTCAAAATTCGGTAGGAAAAAATTCGAGAAACAGTTGGAATTCGACGAAAGTTTCCGTGTCCTTGGATATTTGAGGTCAAAGATTTCGACTTTGAGTAATGACTTTCTCACTCCGTGACTCGGATCCATTGTGCCGAACCATCATTCGTCAAAAGAAACAACTTCTCGTTCATAGTCCAGCTATTTACGAATTTCCATTCATGCGATATTGGATCCGTCGTTTCAAATTCCGAGAATCCTGCCTCAGAACCCTCGACACTAAAGATCATCAGACAAATCCTTATACAAACTCTTCATCTTCTCGCATCAAAGTAACACGAAATTTTCATTTCCTCAAGGGTGCCCTGCAGGGTTGAGGTATACCTCAGTTTACTTTTCATTCGGTTATTTCATTATTCTGTATACGTGTTTCGAAAATGTCTTATAGACCACAGTTGAAATTCGCCGACTCATCCTGCAGGATTATAATACCTATACATGCGGATGTAGATCATATACCATTGATGATAATAATCAGATAATGAAAATATTATCTGATTCGACATAAATCTATACGTATAGATGTACATATACTCGATACACTGGGCTTTTGTGCTGTGCACAAGGTCTAAGTACGCAGAGAGCTCTATTTGAACAATTCAATTGTGTCCTAGTCGCACAATGTCTGCAGAAGGACATTACGTGGGATATTGAGTAGCGCGAATGTGTCGAGAGTGCATCTCTCGACTGTTCACAATACATATATATGTATTGTACATACATACGTACGTAGTATACATATATATGTTATACAGCACGTGAATACACGGGACTGAATTTCCTGAGAGAAATCGTTCGCGATGGGATTCGCCCAAAGCTATCCTGAATGCACTTCCGAGCTGTCCTCAACCATCTGCATACAAAATCGTACCTTTAGTGGAATGGGTTATCTGCTGTAGTATATATCCCCCTATATCCACGTACGTTTAAGTTGACAGATCGTTTGGTTTTCACTAACTTTTTTTTTTTTTTTTTTAATAAAAAAGAGTCGGGAATACAGCTGCTGCTGCTGCTGCTGCTGCTGTTCGAACCGCAAAAGTAAACATCACCCATATACTCAGAAATAAGAAACTCTGGTAGGTACATACTCGTATCTATCGTACGTATACAGAAATCCATAAAAGTTCATTCATTCGTATGATTCATACGATGAAACACCTTTCCGTAAATCGAGCATATTCGAGAAAAAAAATATATAATAAACAGATTGCATTTTCCCAATTTCAACAACGCTGCAATTCCGGGTTACCTACGGTATTTTTCATATATTATACCCCAACCAACTACGTGAAATTTTTGGCTCAGGTGTAGATTCCGTGCCGAAATTCCGACTACGAGATTTGTTATATTGAATAATTAAAGGATGGGTTCAAAGCTCCGGTTCTAATATAAATTAAACAAGATTAAACCAGGAGCCGGATGCCGAGGTGTAGGTATAGTTAGATGATACGAAGAACCGAGTTATTCTGCTCGAAGACGAAAATCTATACTCATTCTTGGAAAAAAAAAAGAAAAAAAACAACACAAATCGCCATTTGCCGATAGCAAATTTGGGATAAAAATACAGAAGATCCGCGTCTAGCGTGCGACATTTTTCCATCAGGCACGCGATATTCATATCGAAACACGATCTATTTGCGATAAAAAAAAAATTAAAAAAATAGAGGAAAAAGAAAAGCCTTTGGAAAACAGGGTCGTCGTCGACGTCGATTCTCGTTTCGTTTCAAGGTCCGACAAGGTATATTATGTGATATAAGATCGATAAGGGTTGTTCTCATTGGTAGAAAAAAAAAGATCGTCGAACAAAAGCAGCCTTGATAAGAAAGGATTATTATAGGACAAGAAAAATATTTGCTCTTCTTTAAGCCGACAAGCGATGTGCCATACGCTATACATACGTAATATATAAGTGCCTACGTCAACAGTGACGATCTAATCTTTCAACAGGCTCGCAAAGAAGAAAAGCTTCCAAATTAAAAACACCGTTGTTAGAACAAACGATGTCATGATGATCACCTTCCCTATACGTCTATACAGGGTGGTCTTTTTTAATCGCCCCAGGCGAATATCTCGGAAACTGAAAAAGATACGAAAAAAAGTTTGATACAAAACTTGAAGGGTTTCGAGGGGGAAAGATGATGACGGTATGTGTTGACTTGTGGATTCTGCCACTTCCGAGATTTCGCTAGTAACTTCGGATTTTAGATAGGGAACACATATTTTCGATATGAGCAGTTGATAGCCGGAACAAAGACTGATTCAAATACGTGGAGAAAAAAAAATTTGAATTTTTTTTTTTGAATTTTTTTTTTTTTCAACTTTTTTTTTAATTTTTTTTTCTCAAATTTCGTTATTTTTTCTAGCGAGGGTCAGGTGAGGGTGCACGAGTCGGAGTCGAGGGCGCCGAAGGTGCCATCACCATCATCTTACCCGAGTTAGAAATTATCCTCCCCCCTTGTTGTACACCGTACTATTGTTCTCACGTTTTGGAATTTGTCTCCAGGTCTGCTATTGGCTTGATTGACAGAAAATGACAAAATTGGAGAAAAAAATTCGAAAAAAAATTCAAAAAAATAAAAATAAAAATTCAAAAAAAAAAATTCAAAGTTTTTCTTCTCCACGTATTCGAATCAGTCTTTGTTCCGGCTATCAACTGCTCATATCGGAAATATGTGTTCCCTATCTAAAATCGGAAGTTACTAGCGAAATCTCAGAAGTGGCAGAATCCACAAGTCAACACATACCGTCATCATCTTTCCCCCTCAAAACCCTTCAAGTTTTGTATCAAACTTTTTTTCGTATCTTTTTCAGTTTCCGAGATATTCGCCTGGGGCGATTAAAAAAGACCACCCTGTATATCGACCCCGGAGAACAGCACGCAGACGTTACAAAAAAGAAAGAAAGAAAGAAAAAAAAAAGAGGAAAAAACAGACTAAACTCTATCTTTATGTGCGATATAGAAAGCCCGTTCGGAATGTTTTCTTCCTGAACAAAGAGTTCTTTCATACACGTTATACTGAGATCACTCATATATGTATAGTACACTGTACGATTTATCTATTCGCAGCTGTGTAGAGGTAGATAAGTCTGCGCAAGGCCTCATATTTGTATCCAAACACATACGTTACGGGTGTACGAATAATTCGACTCGCTCAAAATCATTTGTTAAATCTAATACTTCGGTCAGGTATACGTGCATTTATTTGATTGGTCAATTTTTCGAATACCTAATTATCGTCATATTTCGAACACGCAAAAAAACTTACTGCACATCCGATTATAATTCAAAGAAAACAAATATTCATATTATACGTATGTGTGAATAATGATCATTAATTAAATAGGTATCGTTGTAATTTATAAGTTTATCATCTTGAGTAGAATGATTAATAATAATAATACCTAATAATGATGAAGTTGTCGTAATTACAAACTGAATTAGCAAATTAAACACAAGAGCATCGGAGTTAAGGTAAGTGTACCAGTTACTGACCCTGTCCCCAATTATTGACCTTTTTCGATGATTTCTTATTATTCGTGAGCTCTGAAATGATCAAAAAAATCAATTCGTATCCTTCGAGTCCCTATAGCAACTGATTTGTGTAACGGAAACATTCAGAATGCTTATCATCGATTTGAAATTTGAAAAAATATAAGGGTCAATAATTAGGTCTTAAAGGGTCAGTAATTGGTACACTTACCATATTAGAAAGAAGAAAAATGTTTGAACTTGAAATTTAGATAATTCGATGGAAATTAGTTCAACAAAATGATCAATTTGATGGGCACATCGCTGTACATACTTCATAATATTTACTCGGACACCGAATAATTGTAATTCGAGAAAATACCAAGAAAATCTCGATGGTTGGTCTCAAAGATGTGCCCTGGCGATTTGCAAGCGACGAAGAAGAGGAAGAAGAAGAAGAAGAAGAAGTGGAAGATTTACCGAAACTATTTTAGCAAGGGATTATCAAGTTCTGTAGTTTGGTTAACGAGTAGGTAACTTCACAAAGATGAGGGTGAGGTAGGTCGAACAGACCGATCAATATCTTCCCTTATCTCCTATACGTCTGGCCTTTTGCAGCATATAGTGAAGTTCGCATGATGAAGAAAAAGATCGTCAAGATCCAACTTGACGTTAACGTGTATATGTATAACGATAAGATAAAGAGATAGAATCAACAATGGATCGTCAAAGAATTCAGAACGATAATTGAGATTATCGATAATGATTTGTTGTCAACGAAGATCAAAGTTTGATGAGAAAAAAAAAAAATAGATAGAACAGAAAAAACGATCGACGAGGATGGGATTCGAACCCACGCGTGCAGAGCACATTGGATTAGCAGTCCAACGCCTTAACCACTCGGCCACCTCGTCTGGTGTAACTCGTTCCGATCGAGTCGGTCCTTTCCCAAATATGGGAATTACCCCATTTACGCGATTCTTTCTTCATCTTTTTCCTCGTTTTTTACTCCTTGCGCAACTCGCTCGTCTTGGTTTTTCAGCTGTCTGCCTTCGTTCTCTTTTCCATTTGCTTTCAACGAAATTCATCGATTCGATCTTTGCGTCGATTCTAACCTCTTTGACAGGATTGTAGGACCCCGATCACTCTCGTGACTCGCATTTATGAGTCGTTAATCTTTCATCTGTTTTCCTCTCCTTGGGTTAAAGATTCAACCCTACAAATCGCTCCACCCTCATATGGTCATCACAGGGGGTCAAAACGACCCCAGGAATTTTCCAATGGTTATCTTACGAGCGGTACGCGTTATCCAATTATATAGATCATTCAAGAAATTATAGATCATATATTCAATAACGTTCAAAAATACCAACGATCTTTCCTCTCGGGTAGAAAGTGTTTCTTCCCTGGCGACCGGATGGAAAGTCTTTCTCCCCTAGGGTGGTAAGTCTTTTCTCCCTGTTTTCTCTGCCGTACCGACCATGCAGTGTGGCTCGGTCAGAACGTCACCTAACCTGAAATGTATTCGCCGTTTGACCGCAAAATCGGCCTCCGTTCATGTATGAAAAAAATAGCATGTGCATCACGGGAAGATAGGTAATTTCTTCCCTTGATACACAATATACTATTTTGCTTCAAACAAATCACAATATCGGATCCTCCAATATTTTTTTCGTTCAATTTTCATCTGGCATTCTCAGAATGTGGTACTTTCGAGAAGAAAATTTACAAAAATTGTATCTTATTCCAATAATGGAGGAATTAACATAAAAGTCACTCATCTTTTTCCACTCGGAAATCGTTGAATCTATATGTCCCGGATATAGAGTGGGGTTATTTTGACCCCATGCAGGTGACTGAAGGGGGTTACAGATATTCAATCATTCGATCTCTGGCTGTTGTAAAATGAAATATCTCCATAAGATCCCAATATTCCATTCATTTTTTCGTTTTTGATTTTATCCTTCTAGTTTTTCACCCTCAATTTACCAAAACTGGGATATTTAGAGCTGCTAATTTGAAATAAGTTATACGTAATTACTTAGAGTATACGAGCTACGTGAAGAATGAACAAAAAAGGAAACAAAAAAATAAAAAATTGAGAAAGAGAACGAGAAATAGAACGAAAAAAATTTACAAGAGAACGTAAAGAGCTGCTGGCACGATATTTAAATTTTTGTCAAGTACCTACACGTATGTAACGCGCATCGTGATAAGCCCATGTACTTTTGTACATATACATTCCATTTTTTTTTTTATATGTCTGTTTTTCCGCATGAAGAATAGCAGTTGTGTAAAAAATAAAAATACAGGAATGTTATGACATACATAAACGAATGAATAAATAAATAGGTAAATAGGTGAACAGGATGTCGAAAGCTCGGGTTTTTTCTCAACTTTGCAATTCTGAAAGTAGAATAGAATGAAAGAACTACACCTGTACGTACGAAAAACTATACGTATGTAGGATGTTCAGAGAGGCGAAAAACAAGCTCTTCCTACAACTCTTCACTCGAGGATTATAATAATAATTATACTTGTTATTATACATAACTATCTTTCGAGTGGTTATCTACGTACCAGATAACCAGAGTGGGTATGTTTTCTGCTCAGGTATTTGTTTTCGAATTGTGAATATACTGTATGGAGCGTTAGTAACAAACTCTGCCCTCGTATAATATATTGTACAGGGTGACGAAGAATTAATTACGATTATTTCACTTTACTAGGTCAATCAAATTTCAGGACCAAATTACACCAATCAATTTTTTTTTAAATATTTTCCTCTGTTTTTCAGAACCGATTTTATATCTCTTTTCTCTCCTGCAATTTTGGGGGGAAAAGAAATGCACCATATTTTTTCTCGTCAATCGTTGTCAACAGTATAGGATCAAATCTATATCCTTTAGCAATTATTGTCGATCAATTTATCAGTTAAATTCTGAATGAAATTGGAATCTAAATTATCCTCACAAATTTTATGAACAATTATTTGTATTTGTGAATTACTTGATTTTTAATCGTTTCATTTCGTTGTCTCCTATATCTGTAAAAAAAAAAACAACAAAAAAACAACAAAAATCCACTGTAATAAACTATAAAAATAATAATAAAATAAACCACTGTTTAGAAAAATGAAGACAAAAATTTCAATCTAAATTCTGAGCCGAATTGACCCATGGTAAAAGATTCGTAACGAATTATTAATCACCCTTTATAACCCTCCATGCCCAGAGATATCTGCAGGTATATTCATTTCTATAGACATTCGTATGTATAAGTGGATACACATACTCGTATATGTATGATATACCAACGTGAACGTATGAGCGAGAGAAAGAGGGTAATTATGTTAATGAACAGTACGTATATGTATAGCACTAACAGCGAGTGGCGGCGGTGAAACTGGGGGGGGGGGGATGTGTGGAGGATGATAATTTATAAAGGCGAACAAGCAATTGCCTGATGGCTGGCGGGCTGAGCTTTTTCCCGCTTTTTCATCCCCCGTTATGCGCTGCGCTGACATTTTAAAATGCGAATGAATATCATCAACTTAATCTCGTAGCACACGCAAGTTTTTTTTTTTTTTTTTTTACTTTTTTTTTTTCTATGGTCGTTTTCATATCCCCTCCTCTTTTTCTCCATTTTTTGTTGTTGTTTGTTTGATATTCGTTTTTTCAATTTTTTCTTCACCTCCAGGGATATAGGGTGAAATTTATGTTTTTACTAAGAATATCCTGAAAATGTTATTTTACCTTATATTTTTCAGTTTGTTCTCTATTGGGATAACTCCCCTCCCCCCTTTCGCCCCGATGGTTCGGAGTAACCGAATTTGAATTTGACGATGAATAATAAAGCTAGACTCATTCCATTTTAGGGAATTTAATCACCTCGCTTGCGAACTTTTTGCACTCCGGCAGATATAGGTAACGTATACCTACTTGTTATAACGGGGAGTAATGAATAATAAATTAGTGATCAGGGTTTAGTAATTACCAATTAGGCTGTATGAAAAGTTAATGATAATCTTACTTTTTAAACTTATCTATTAATTCATTGGGAAAACCAAGCGACCCCCTTTCAGAAAATTGCCCTATACGACCTCGCGCTCTGGTGTGCCCCGTGGGAACGTATTAAAACGTGCGGCTTTACTTTTTCCATGTAATTCGTGCGTGCTTCTGTGCTTTCGTGTGTGTAAATAATAAATATGTTGTACATACCTATACAAATATATGTACATATATATACCCCACTCGTTCTTGTTACCGGATGAAATAATTTACGTACAGAGTATATTGCTTTATTTGCGTTCATATACATATGTAAATATAGCTACATATATGTGTAAATAAAATAACCAATCGGGTAGGGACCCTCGATAATAAGTACCTACACTCGTGAAATTTTGAAAATATCATCGTTGTGAACAGAGGAAATAGAATTTTGTTCAAATTTTGCGAAAAATGTCACGTTCTATTCGAGATATAGGAGGTAAGGGTACCAATTACTGACCCTTTAAGACCCATTTATTGATCCTTATATTTTCTCCAATACTGAATCTATGATAAGAATTCTGAATGTTTCCGTTACACGAATCAGTTGCTACAGATTCAGAGAATACGAATTGATTTTTTTTTAAATAATTTATAAGAGCTCACGGATAAAAAAGAATCGTTGAAGAAGGTCAATAATTGGGACAGGGTCGGTAACTGGTACACTTACCCTAGCTGTATACTAATTATTCCACCAAAATTGAAAAACAATTGAGATTATATTGCGAAAGAAATGACCTGATTTTTAAAAGCCGACTCATAATTCTCTTGAATAATTGTACGTCTAATAGAAAAGAGTTGAAATTTAAAAAACTGAATGTTAAATAGGTAATTCTTGAATGATCATAAGAATCGTTTGCTAATAAAATGAGGAATTATTGTGAATTTTTATTATTTTTTTTTAATAAAATAATCGTATAAGCTACCCTATTACAACAAGCCTAGACATATATGTGTATGCGAAAAGCTCTTGTAACGAGAAAACGCGACATGCGTAACCGAGAGGAGCTTATACAGGTATATACAATACACATATATATTCCCATCCTTGAGAACTTTTGAAAACTTGATACCTACTCGAGGAAAAGCATCTCGCGTTTGCAAACGAAGACTGTGATTCTTGGAAACTTTTGCCAATTGATCCCCTTCGGACTTGTTTGCTTTTAATACAATATGAAAATTGGCGATTCAACGTTATTCGCATACCTACGTATATAATTGAGATTAACAAGTGGAAAATAATTAGCCAAAAATCATAACGAACAAGAGAAAATAAATAAAAAACCGAAAGATCGGTAAATAATTATGATACATGTATATAGCTAAAGAGGTTGACCGTTTCCGAGATAAATATCAACCCTCCCATTTCTGATATCGATCTATAACTCAAATATTTATCGATATTAACCTAAGCTCGCCGGAAGCCGTGGCCAAAGTCAAAGCTAGGCTGGGTATATAATCTTGGTAATTGAAGCCGACCCGAAACCGTATCTATACTCATAGGAACCTATGGGTGCAGCACCATCAAAAGCTAGGATACTCCATACAGAGCGAATGAGAGGAAGGATCGAGGAACAGGTTGACAAACCAGGAGCTAATTTCCGGCTAGAACTATGTAGCTAAACATGTACAATGTACTGTATACAAGCTGTAATATGATTCGATGCCTGCATGCGCGGTACGAATCCAGAATGATTTTACTGAGCGATTGTAATTTAGAGGGTCTTTAAACAAAATGGCCGACAGGTATACTATAACGAGGTATTTGTCCAGCGTAATCTGATTAAGGCTTACCCTGTGGCTCTCCGAAAATCGGATTTCGCTCTGAGCCTATAAAATCAAAAACCATATGTAAGGTATACGAAATTCAATTTCTGATTCTTGTTTTCAGACAATCGGTAGATAGGTGTTTATAATATCTAGAAAATAAATTGATATTGAGTGAAAAATTACGAACCGAATGATACGGATATATATAGAAGCTCATTATCCTTTGTCTATAAAAAAAAAAGTAAAGTCAGGACTAAAAATAAGAGATATACATATAAAATTGCCATTGAATATCCGGTGGTATTTCCGTCCGTTTGTTCGAGCACCTGAGATCCTCTGGGGCATGTTTGTCATTTAAACGCGCCTACGGAGAGCCTCCTCCGTCTGCCATTGGGATTAAGTTGAAATTATGTGCCACATCCCGTCTCTCAAACTAAAGACCCATTCTTCGTTGGATTTACAAATATGTATTCCGGTGTGTAGGTACACGAACACATACATGTATACATGTAGAACAAATGATATATATGTATATATATGTTGTATGTGTGTACAAACCAGCGAAGCTAAAGGGTAATTTGAGATCCGCGATGAAAATCCATGTAATCATTTTTCTAGCTTTTCTTTTTTATTTTATTTTATTTTTTCTCTTCTGCGATCTTAAACTGAAAAGTGTGAATATGACTCAAATCACGCGCTTGTATAATACCCCAAGGCTTCCGAATTCCAAAAGTTCCGAATGGTAAAAATTTCGAATTTATTCGAGACGCGATTCTGAGTTTCTAGAAACGTTAGAGCTTAGAAGTTGGAAATTCCGAAAGGTCGAAATGCAGACAGCTCAGAGATACGAAAGTTAAAAACTCAAAAAGTCCAAAGATCCGCAAATTTAAGGGAAGTTCATGACAGAGCTGTCAACTAAACGACGTTGCATCTCTTATGCGAATCCCGAGATTCGGAGTTTTGGACTTTCGGAATTTCGAACCTTTTACGTGCTTTTCCATTCGGAATTTTCCAAACTGGCTACGTAAAGACTTTCGGGAGAATAATTTTTCAAAAAAACTTTGAGTCAGTAGTATAAAAATTCAAAATTCTCTATTTTCGCAGCTTTTGAAATTCAGAATTTGAATCTCGCCCCTAATGATCGCGTTTAATTCAAACACTCGTTAAAAAAAAAAAAAAAAAAGTGGAGAAAATTATTCCTCTCAAAAGTCAAAAGTCAAGCACGCGGTCGGGTAGAAAATTCGTACCTACCTCATATCTCGCTTTGTCGACGAAAATTTTTCACCTTCTATGTATACATACATATATATGTATATATCTTGTACGTTACGTCCTATACCTATACATGCATTTACCTGCACATACATACAAGCGGTACTCGAACTTTCCTCTTTTTCTCTCCCTTGTTCTATCTATGTACCTGTTTTTCTACCCTTTGCCCATACGAAATACGTAAGAGGTATACGTATGTGGCATACAAGTGTCGTCGACGTATGTAAACCCCCCCCCCCCCCCCCCCCCCCCCCCCCCGTCAAGTGCATGGGTACGCAAAGAAGAAATGAGGGATGCACTACGCACGCACGATGGGATTTTTTTCCTTACCCTCAAGAGTACGTAGGTATATGCGAAGGGTGAATGAAGATGAATAAGAGGCAAGATATGAGGAGGAGTGGTACGAAGAAGAAAGGCTTGTTTCGCCCAAGCAAGGGCAAGGGCATACCGTGGCAAAGAGACAAAGACCTCAAAGAAGCACACAAGAGAAAGGTACAGGGAACAATGGAGGGTTGAAGCTGCGAAACTTCACCCTGAATTTCATAGACGTCGTGAGGGTAGCTATAGTTATATATATACGTTCGTATATCTCACCCCCAACTACCCCCAAACGTACTTTTTTTTTTGTATGAAATTACAAGCTCGGTTTGTTTTCAGCTCCAAATTTGCCTCGGGTCCCGAAGAAACCCATTCCGAGCTTTTTACCATATCCGCTAAAATATTCCAAAAGCTATAGGGTTTAATCATTTTCACCGTGCGACTGGAAAAAAAAAAAAAAAAAATCACCAGATGGGCGGAATTTCAATCGTCAAAAGAACAAATATTCAGAATATTAAATAAAAATCCCAAACTCCGGTATCTCGGCTTTCCAAAAATTTCATTACCAAATATCTCCTCAGGATTCTGCAGACATTTCAAGCCCGAGTTATTTTGGCAATGGGGAATGAAGAATGTCATTCCCAAAAAAAACAAAACAAAAAAAAAATGGTTGGATAGGAAAATAATTTCTTGTTTTCGACTACACAGATATAGATAAAAAAGTGAAAATAGAACAAGACCATTACATTCATCGATAGAAGTAATTTTCCAGCGGGAAAATAAAAAAATTATCAATTCCGTTAACAGCTAAAATAAAAGGCAAAAAATAAAACGAAAAAAAGAAACTCGAAATAATGTTTAACAGGAGGAGCGATTATTCGCTCCGTTGACGATCTACGAGGCAGAAAGTATAAAGCGAGTTGTATCACGGTACCGCGTGCAAGCAATACAGACTTGAGCTTTTAGTGGCATGGTGCAGGATTACGGTTGGTCTGAAAGGTCAGGAGAATGATGCCACTTGAGGATGGCATCGCGACGCCAACCCGGCAGAGACTCTCCACTCCGAGCCGACTCTTGAGTAGCATAAAGCTTCCAATAACGAACTTTCTATATATATGTTTGTGGATGTACGAAAAGCTGTAAAACTAATGCAATGGATACCTAATTAGGATTTCCAGCCCCAGCAACAGAAGATCACGCTCCAATTTCCAGTTGAATAATTATGTCGACATGAGGAAATAGTATCAAGGTATTTTTTGTCGTTTTCAAATAATGACTTTTTACCTGGGAGCTTTATTATTCGCTTTTCGTTGAAAGTTCAAAGCTTCAATTTGTGTTAGTTGGGCTAGTTAACCGTGCCAGGGGTTGACTCGCTAGAGCCTCGACGAGAAACTGAGTAATTAGTTTTCCAGAGGGAAATTATTTTTCACTTTCGTTTCCAGCAGCATGGTACAGGAAGTAGGTACTCGTACCTACACCTGGCCACCTATAACTCGACCAACCAACTACCTAGTTGCACGTAGAGCTACACGAATATCGTATCTAGACGGGGTTAATAATTGATGCCCAATTAAGTCGGGTGATTAAAATGGAACAATAAAAACTGTGAGAGTACTTCAATCTCGGGTTTAAGGATGGAATTTTAGAAAAGTCAAAAGTGTGTTCAAACTTTGGGGTTGGTTGTGATATTTTATACAGCCGGAGCCCTATATATATATACATACTTTTCCGTCGTTTCGTATATAAGTTTTGTGAAATTTTTACAATCGGTAGACACGACGACGTAATATCATCCGGAATTTTAATTCATCGACAATATTATATAGCCCTTTAGGAAGGATGGGCTTGATACTGACGAGGAAGGCGCCACGTCGCGTCAGCGAGTAGTCCAAGTGTGAAACTTTTAAAAGAGTTTGAAACCTACCGAATAAACGAGAGAGAAAGAGAAGTGAGAGGGAACTGTAAGAGTCGTTTCCGGCTGTTATGCAAATTTTTTTTTCCCCAACTCTTCGGCTGCTATTAACAGCGACTTGTCTACTATACAACTTTTTACAGTTGAAAAAATTTCTCTTTTATCACACAAACGACTTTTGGCAAAAAGAGATACAAAATATAAAACAGAAACGAGAAAAAAACACGAGAAGAATATCTCGCGCGGGAGAAAGAGCAAAAACCAGTCAAACGACGTGACTCTGGCATGATTTACAAATTCCTGGATCAAATATCCAAAGTGTCCTTTTCTCAGGATTAGACGAAATTCTACAGTAGAAGGGACATTATTAAAGAATTTTAATCAATGGATTAGACAAAAACCCACTACTACCATAGAAATGACATTTTTTCAATCCAATTTTTTGTGATTTTCATTGGAATGATCTTCTAATTGATAACATGGAATTTCCGATCATTTCAAGTAAAATTTCGAATATTTTATTGATTTGATTTCACTCATAACTTCCGATTTCAAAATATCCCAAACGATTTCTTATCACTTTGATACGTGACTTCAAAATACCGAAGTCTCGGAATTTCAGACAATTCTCTTGATTTCTTCTTTGATTCCATACAAGATATGGTCGAATGATTTCCCGTATGAATAGCTCCTGGTCTCGAGAGCAGTTAAAAAATCAGTATTAAATTCAATTTTATATTCTGAACGAGAAGAAAGATTTTTTCTCTTCCTGTCATTGAAAGTGAAAAAGAAGAAAAAATAACCCCCGTAATTCACAACAACGAAAATACTAAATAAAAGTGAATATCCCCCCTTGGAAGATCTATAGGATCTATAAGATCTATCTAAAAACACACACAAGTGGCAAGACTGGAAGCTGACGTAATTGAGAGTCGGATTATTGGCCGAAGGAATCCGGCAAGTATCGGGGTCGATAAAGGGCATGCAGCGAAGGAAGGGTGGGGGGGATGGGGGAGGGGGGGGGGGGGCAATCGTGTTGCAGAGGAGGTAAAGAAGAAAATTACGATAATTGAGGCGTCTATTGAAAGATATAGCATATAGAATTGACGTCGGGTCGAACTCTGCGGAGGTACAGAGAGACGAAGGGGGAGGGGGGGTCAGAAAGGGGGTCCGACGTGAACGACGTGCTCTGGAATGCCAAATGGAGTCAAGTGGAAGAGGCTCCAGGCTGGCGCGCGTTTTACTCAGCATCTCTTCTCTTCTCTTCTCTCCTCTCATCTTCTCTTCTCTTCTCTTCTCTTCTCGTATTCCCCTGACCCCTCTTATCATAGTACCCCGTCCATCTCTGAAGAGTGGTCCATTATTACAAGGAGAGAATTTTCATCAAATTCATTACGGTCTTTTAACAAACCCCCAAGCGACCTTGCTTATATATATCCCCCGGGTAGGTAGGTATGGGTGGTTGAATGTACCTTGGCACCATGGTTGAGGGTTACGCGCGATGCCCTGCAGGACGATAATTAATTGAACGTTCAAAGGTAGGCCAGAGCTGGTTGGTATATGGCGATATGCTTCTGGTGCCCCCTGTTTCCCGTCATCCGCTATAAGAGTTATTCGTTAACGCGTACACGACGCACGTACATACATCCACCATGAACACATCTATCTATCCCACCTATATCCACCTTTATAGGTCGTAAATCGCGATACGTGCACGTTATATACCTTCCACACGAAATTGTAGGAAAAACCCAGAGAGAGAGAGAGAGAGTTTGTTACCCCTGGTAACAAGGGAACCGAATTTACCGAGAAAGAAAATTCCTCCACCGCAGGCAACAATTGATACAAATGATCCATGCGGGTTAGGGGCCAATCGAAATGAAAGGGGAGACCCGAAACTAACTAACGGTAAAGTAAGTACACATATACATACATACATATACATGAGTACATATATACATATATAAGGGACAACGAGACTAGAAAAGAGAATAGTAGGAAGGGTTCATTCCACCAATTCACATCGGGTTAATTTTCCGTCACGCAAATGTTGACTCGAAGTCAAAGCCACATTGAATAAACTTTTACTCCACTCATTCGAGTCATGAATGGTCGAAAATCACACAGGTGAATAATTGATGTAATGAAATATATTTTGGAAACAATATTCTCTGTATCAGGAGATTTCGAATGCTACAAGAACCTCAGAAAATCTGTACACCCGCGCATCTTCCCTTGCATGAATACAGTTGATTCTAATTTGCATGAAATTCATTAGCAATATCTTTTGGAAATGGTGAATTTCACATTCGTCAAATGACTCCGAAATAAAATAATTAATCAACTGTATAGCCTTGGAGCTTTCGTCACTTCTAATCTCTTTTTCCCCCCGTTCAATGTAGACGTTATGACTTTCTTCCGCACTTGATAAAACACAGTGATTTTTCATCGTCAGAAGACAAGCTATAAAACTCTGTAAAGTTTAATAATTTTTCCAGAATTGGCAAAACTGGTTCTTGACAGAAAACCAATATACTTTTCTATCCCTTGGCAGATGACAAGTAAAGAACCTTATACGAGGAAATCCCTAAGGTTTCACTTTGTCTTCTCTTTCTCTTGGCGTCTCTATAAAATAAGCGGCACTTGATGGTAGCGTTATCAAGTTAGCAGCAGCCATCGATCGATCATTATCTGTGGCTGGACTCAGCTATCCAACCACCTAGCTAGCTACCTACCTGCCTTGGTTTTGGTCTAGGTATAGGATAGATAAGCGGTGGCACATCTGCTCTCCACTGATGGATAAGACGATTATCTTCTCGTCTGGTGCGGGCCGTTTGGCATTGGCACGATAGTGGTGAAGATATAGTAGAATCGAGGGATGTTCGATTTTCCCTCAACTGCAGCATTAGACGACAGCGTTCGCTCACTCAAAAAGGTTGTGATGACCTCCTGGGCCTCTGAGAGGCAAACATCACACCCCGGTTGAGTGAGTCCACGTTGCCGCCACATATCTCATTCCAAGTTTTCCGGCCCACCCTATCCGGCCACTCCAGACCCTTCTTAGACTTTCGAATGGTCAAATGCGGAATTGTTCTACAAGGAATTGAGCTCGACTGGTTAGATTCTTACCTGAAAACAGAAAAGGAGAAAATCTAACGTTACTTCGAATTGATTTGACAAGAATAAATATCAATGACAATCCATCACGTATGGGTGGATCAGATCAAAAATGATACATTCATCTAAGGGTTCAATGCCAGAGTAGCCTAACTCACATTGTCACTATCGTATCAGCTATTGAAAATAGGCCTTATCGAAAAAGTGGGTTAGACTACTCTAACACTGAACACTTCAATTAGAAAATGGAGAGTTTTGGAAGATCTATTTTTCAGGTTTCCACAGTTGGAGCACCTTTGGTCAAATTAATGGAATCGTCACTAGTACCTGTAGCATGTATTATGTTTCAAAGGTATTTTGACACGATGACTCATAAACCGTACTGCCAACTATTTAACGGTTAAAATTCTCAAAGGTCCAACAGTCAGCAAAGTGTTTCGACTATGTTAAAAAGATGTGTGCAGACGTTGTAGCACATGGCTATCGCTGAGCCGGCAGATGCATGGATAGTATCCTGCTTTTGGTATGCGGTGTAGTAGATCTACATTCTACACACATTCATATACCTACAAGAGCGGGGAATAATTTCCGGTACCCGTGAAGTGGACGGGAATTTAGCTGCAAAAACACCGCAGAGAGGATAGAGGAATAGAGAGGAGAAATGTGAGAGGTGGGTATTAGCGGGTAGTGAAAGGGAATTGAGGGACAAAGGTTTTACTCAAAGAAGCACGTTTCGCGTTGTCACGTACGTGAGATATTTGATCGGAGAGAAAAAAAAAAGCCACCGTAACACTACGTAACCTGCGGCAAATAGTAGCTGCTAGTCATGACGTGCTGTGGCAATAGTATGTATACGTACATGATACATATATACACTTGTATACATATACAATATACGTTAGGATAAATGAAAAGATGATGAAAGAAACTCCACACATTAATTCACCTTCACCGTATATCTCACGATTTTATAACTCGGCCGAAATTCAACGTACATACCTATACAGTTTACCCCATACAAAATAATCTGCTAAAACGTAGCGAGCTTAAATGCTTAACTGTGGGGGTATGTGGCTAGTCCAAGTTCTGTACATACATGATAATTTTCCATAGACATACATACATATATCATACAGTGTCCCTTGGAAAATTTTAGTCGCTCGTTCATTATATCACGTCCTTTATGAAACTTATGACAAGCAAAGTTTAGTAGCGCGAAGCTTTCGCTGTCGGGTTGATCGATTTTCGCTTGAACTTTCCTTCTTCTCTCATTCATGATTCATATTATACATATAAGCTAGTCAATTTCCGTTTACATACATATATTATGTCGCGGTTCATTCTTCGTCAACTGAACCACATTTATCATAAACTTCTAGAACATTGTTCGTAATCTGTCAGTTTCTAGCAAGTACTGTTTGAGAATTAATATTCCCATACTTTCACATGACCAAGTGATGCACCCAAATTCAAATTCAATTCAGGAAAGTCAAATGGTGGAATAGTATGTTGAGTATTTCACTTATTTGTATAGATGTAATGAGTATATATTGAACAATATAGAAGGATTTTGTCCCGCACGATTAGATAAGTTAAGCACGTGGTGGAAGACCCTGTCGCATGAATCGACTTCTATCTTAATGATCGTAATCCGAGAAGAGTTTGCTGTTTCACCACTAATCAGGGGATGAAGAGGAACGTATAGAGTCCGATTGTGTTTCCTTTGCCCGAAGCCTTATCATCCCCTAAAGGAGTAACGTTTCAGTAGCGCCATTCACGCTGGGTAAAAGCGACTCACCTTCACACACATACCTTATACTCCTCACTATATGGTATTATCACATATAGAGCTAGATAGTTGAGTGAGTTGAGTTACCCCGTAGTTGGATAGGTATATACCTATATGGAATGCCAGTATACAACAGAGCAAACAGGCAGGCAAGGCTTTGCATCGTTAGATCTAACAAATGGTAATTATGTATAATATGTGGGTAATTCATCCTGGGTATAAACCTGCAACAGCACCAAGCAGCACATATCTGTACGGCTTAATATTTAGCTCGAGTTGTTAGTAGTAGCGAGTGGACGAGGTAGGTATATGGATCCTCGGTGAAATTTCGTGTAATCGTATTATTTTCACTTTAACCAACCAACCAACTCTCTGGTGGGTACCCAAGTGGGTATTAATTCCATAAAATTATATTGATTACATAATATACCACGAGTTTTGTCATACTGCAGGCTTGTGAGCTATATGAGCTTATTCATACCTACGTGCCGAAAAACAATGCAAGCGACTCCTAAGCGTCTGAAGCACAAAGAACAAACATTCTCACAGTTTCGCATGGTGACTCATTGCCGAGCTATTTGTTTGTTGAAATAATACTAAATCAGATACGCTTCGGCATATGTATACGAAACGTCGACGTAAGACGTTGCTGCAGTATATACATACTGTTTTAGAATGAGAGGAACATAGAGAGAGAACGAAAGAGAGGGAGAAAACTTTCGAAGAAACGATCTCAGGCTTCTCGAAAGAATAATTATTTCGTACAAGTTAAAAGCCATCTGACGACGCGATGCCTAATGCACACTAACAGTCGACCGAGTTATAATGGGGTTTCATTTAAACGTGAGACCCTTGCCCGAGAGATGAATTTCTCCCCGCACACGCTTACCGGATAAATCTTTCGTTTTCAAGTCACGCGCAGTACCTACCCGCCCCGAGGGTTCGGGTGAAAACCAAAAAATTAAAATAAAAAAGCAAATTGAAGTAAAGGGAGCGGTTTGGAAAATTCAACACAGTCCAAAATCACATCACTCTTTCGCCAAAGTTCATTTCGATTTACCCGCAAGAGGAAAATTGTCTGTTTACACAGGCCGTTATGAATCAAATAGAAAAAATTAAAAAATTTCATCGTTTAGTTGATTCATTAGCAAATAAATGACTAAAAATTGATCATGGTTTATAAAAAAAAATCGACTGAATCTTTTATAAGAATTTTTTTCGACTCACAACGCTACGCGTCAAACGAGTCAATTTTTGACTCCCCTCATTTTCATGAACCTCCACAATCGTGGAATGATCAATTCCATAACACCGATTCGATGTATGATGTATCAGTTACACTCAGACGAACAAAACACCCGACACCCTTTTTTGTATTTTACTTTTTTTTCCCCTTTGATTCTTTTTTTTTTCGTTTTTTTTTTTGTACCGTAGGATTAGGGGTGCCCACGCGGATATCATCGACTACCGCACCGGAATGGGATTCCGTAGAAATGCCCTTCGCCCCCCATAATGCAATATTAGAGTAAAGTAGGCGGAGGACGAACTTCCGGTGCGAAGCCGTACAATAACGGGTTTCCTTTTTCATGGAAACTCAATTAAACACACCTAGTACCATATACATATCCAAAGCTTACGCGATTCAAGAGGCAAATTTCATCCCCAAATGGGGAGTTTTTATTCTTTAAATATGCAGATTAGTCTCCAGTTTTATAGATCCATTAGTAAAACCTACTTAAAGAAGAAAAAAAAAATACTATTCGGTTTACCCACGAGTATCTGCGACGACTATACGTCCCGGAGATTGCCAGAGATTTTCACAACGAGATTACATGGCAATAAGGGATGACGTACCTACGTACATATAGCCAATTTTTCTCATGCGCTAAACCACTCGGAAACACCTTTACGCGTATATAGAATAAAATCTTAGGGTATCCCAAAGAAAAAGGTCCTTAAACAAATTGTATTGAATAAATTTGTGATTATATTTGAGAGAAATAGAATAGAATGGAATAGAATAAAAGAGATTATAATGAAAGAAGGAGAGAAGGATGTCGCAGATTTGCGTGTTATGTATCGGAGGCCATTATACGCAGTGAATACAAGAAAGTGGAATATCATCTGTAACAAAGCTGGGATATTACATGCACAATGTAGACGTAACGATGGGCAATCAACAAGGGCCTGACTACCGGTTGGTGTTTTCCGCTTGCGGAATGTAGTGGCTGCAGGTGGGTGCGAGTAATTGCTAATTAGCAGCTAACGTTCGAGTTTCTGTATTAATTGATCTATAGGTACAGAGCTAAATCTTGCCTCTGTTACGCCTATATATGCATATGCAAAAGCTTGAGCAATTATTGTTTTATTTTTATTTTTTATTTTGTAACGATTAAAAGATCGTCGCTTGAAATAAATAAAGCTTGACATATATATGAAAAAGATCATTTATCTTTTTCCCTATTATACTTTATTTTTCAGGGAAATTTCCGCATCCAACGAAACAAGCCCGATAGTGAAATATAACGCAAAGTTCTCTCTGAAACACGATGTGTTCAAATCGTTTTGACCGATCGTCGTCGACAGATAAATTGCGATCAATTGCCTCCAATCATTACAGCAAACAGACATTGATATTACGACGTAATTTCTCAATACCAATTGACCCGAAGTATCGCTGCGCGGAGCGAATGAGAACGAATAACGAGAGAAAAGTTTTGCTCGATTATCAACGCTGTTGAACATATTTTTGGTTCAAAAATCGGACAGAACTATATATACGTGGAGGAAATATATTATGCTTAATTATAATGGTTGAAGATTAAGTTACATCTAGTTTGAAAACCATTTCCGAAATATTGTAATCTTCTTGAATTACGAACTATTTCTGAAACGGCAGCGGTCAGTTTAATCATTCCTCAAGATCGCTATGTAAAGGTATAAAGGAATAATCGAGCAGTTTGACCAGCAGAGTATAACTTTGGGGAAAAAAACCAAACTGTAACTATATTCGTTAGATTTTACGATTGCCCTGTGCTGAAAAGACCCGGGTGGATGACGAACGCGTAAAATTAATTGCTTTTGGTAGAGATGACGTAACGAAAATTGTCGTTAAACTCTTCCACGTATAATAGTTGCGGTTCGACATGGTGACGCGAAACCTAGAAATCTTTTGTGCTCTCTCAGGCTTATATTGCTGCAAATATTTGTAGCAACAAAATGGCCGATTGTAAGTATAGGAATGCCAAGAGAATTGCACGGTTTATCCTTTTAGGATTCTTTCTCCTTCTTCTTTTTCCTCGTCTGAATTTTCTTCTTATTTTTTGGCCATGTGTTCGTGATCGCAAAACTCGTGCCCGCCCTTGCGCTCGTGAGTCGCAAAAGTTTCATCGACTCCTATCCCTGGCCTCATGAACCGTGGCTAAAACTGCAGTAAAAGGATCCGAATCCCGGTTCACAATCAACCTCGAAGAACTTAGCCGTTTCGCTACCGGTAATCAAAAGTTTTAAAGCTTTCTAGGTTTTCCCTCCGCACGTATAGTACCTATAGAAACATCCAGCTATAGAAGATGTTCTTCGCCAATTTGAGGAGTAAAATTTGGTGAATTTCTGTTTCTCGTTATATTTTCCTATCCGCTATACCAGGGATTGGCAAGTGGTGCACTTAGTGCACATGGTCCACCGGCCAGGTATATACTGGTGCACTTCATTTTGTTGGCGACCCAATTACAGGGGACCCAAACCGAGCTACCTGCGATTGGCCTAGTCTCGAGAAACAATATAATGCCTGAATCCAGTACCGACTCACAATCAAAAAAAGATGGAGTATGCCAACAAAGGATTAGAGGGCCTTTTCTCGATCCCCAGGTAACAGGTTCAACGAGACCCTCGAATTAGGTGCACCGAGCAGATAGCATGGTGCACCGCAGACGTCCTGAGTTGCCGACCTCTGCGCTATACTGTCCTGAATGATATGCAAAAGTTTACACTGTCAGATATCATTTTTTAAGAATATAATGAACAACGAAAACTCTGCTCCGTCAATCCTTGTGTAGATAAAAGGTGAGGAATCAGCTAATGAGACCTCCGCGTTTGTTTTTACTCGCAATTTACCTGCTGCTTCAAACAAAACTCATTTTCGAGTTCGGTGTAACAACCGCTATACCGTTTACACCCTTGCGGCCGACTACCACGAGCCCTCCTCGTCTCGTTAAACTCGAATGAAAATTCGTTATTTCGAATAACTCCCTTCATTCGCGTTCAACGTTCTAGTCGTCATTTGGTAGGGGGATTTTCCGGGGTGAAGGCCGCCCGGTTTTTCCACTAACCGAAAAAGCCACGATTTCCATTTTCTTGTTTATTTCAATTCATGAATTTTGCGTGAATTTGGCTTTGATTTTTATCACTTATTATACCATACATCCTATGACTTCCGCTCTCTTATAGCAAAATTTTTTCGCTTTTAGTTTCTCATCAATTCATGGCGAATTTCATAGCCAACTAAATACGTAGGTATATCCAGCTACCTTTATATAAGTATATAAAAATGTTGAACAACATGAGAAACGCGAATAAAACCGCACCCAACGACGTAATAAAGTTCCAACGAATTCTCTAGATAGTAATAAACCCATACCTATATACACTCGCAATTGAGGAGAGAGAGAGAGAGAGAGAGAGAGAGAGTCGGCGAATAAAAATCGACCAGACGTATCCACTTTTAATGAAAATCGTTCTGATTTTTTCATTTTTTTGTATTATTTCTTTTTTTTTTCTCCTCTATATCTACCTCTATAAAAGTTCACAACAAGCTTGGAATGAAAAATGAAAATATACTTGTCAGCTCCTCGCCAACATACAAACACACACACCACTACACAACTCTTCAATTATTAATAAAATACCCTTTCTCTGATCGTGAGTATGAGTTGTGAGCACATTGTGTATACCTATATGAATCTGGTTGAAATTTTTCTCGTCTACTGCAGTTCAGCATGTAGATGAACAGTATTAGAATATAACAATAAAAAGACGACAAATTTATTTCACCGTTAACCCTTCGTGGTCATACTTCCAAATTCAATCACGATGCTCACACCGACAGAGTCGATTCTACCCAGTCAGTTTTCAAAAAGATATTGTGACTAAAATATATCCGTCCGAAGTAATCCAAAAATCACAAAACATACTTTGAACATTCTGAGGAATCGAATGGCAACATGTATAAAAAAAATCATATAGAAGTAAATGCGCATTTTTCACATCAAAAATCAAAACTTTGTCAATTCCTCATGTTTTTAACAAAAATTTGGAGGTGATACTTCTAAGATGTGATACTTTCGGGAGAAAAATAGTAGCATTTCGACATGTGAAGAGGATCTGTCCGTTACTATAGGGAACACTTACCCCATATGGGTATGTGGCCACGGAGTCTCATTCGAAGTCAGGGACTATTAGATATTTGCAGGGCAAGAAAAAAAAAAAAAAGAAATTCGATAGACGGGTCAATTCTATTCCGTAAAAAAATGCATAGTAAATGTATCTTCTGAGACCTACGTCTCTTTTTTTTTCCTCTAATTTGCCGATGGGTGTACGATTAGGCGTTGTGCACATATACACGTTCACCGCAATTCACTCCATATATACTCTGAGGGTAAAACGAGACGTTTACGGTTAGTTAAAGCGAGTGGCTTTTGGCGTTGACCACGCAGTTGTGTATACACTAGCATTGTTTACGAAACTCGCAAGCTGTCAAACGCAATTCCCTCTCTGCGCAGTTGAACTCAACCGAAATGCCCGAAAACAGACTGGAAAAGGGAGTTTAGGTCAGCTAGGCAAAGTACACGTAATACGACTTATGTATAGGCCATAGGGCATATGATAAAAGCTCAAAAAGCGCAAACGAAAATGAGGAGAAAGCGAACAAGGTAACGAATAAGGGTTCTTTGAGAAGGAAATTTCCCACGTACATACATACATATATATATATATATATATATACCTCAGGGCATCCACGGGTTCCCAGCCTGGGTATGATTAACACTTAGTTAAGCGATAATATATTTGCGGTAAGAGCGACCTAATTATTTGAAAGCTCGTCGTCTAGCCTTCTCTTTGCGTTGAAGGCGTGAAACCAAAACCCACCCCTGACCCCCCCCCCCCCCCCCCCCCCTCCCCTTTATTCATAGTCCATATAGTAAAAGCGACGCCTAGACAAGCTTTCGATTCAATTTACTCGACGACTATCGCACTACTGGGTACCCTTTACCTTTCCCTTTCCCTTTCCGTATGGTATATGCCTCATGGTGTACAACGTCATGCGACCTTTAAGGGATGGTAGGGCTAAAGCGTTTCAAAGGGACTTTCGCAAGACCCGTCAATATTTCCCCAGTAAAACCTTTACTTGTATACATACGTACATATGTACATGAATACTAGCAAGAAGAGCATCGCATCACACAGGGCATATGTACACAGCGATAATATAGAGAAGGCGAATGAAACGCAAGGGAGAGAATATATATATATATATATATAAGGTGCACTTTGATATCCCAGAGATAAAAGTCAGGCCACTTAGAGCTTATTAAACTACTCGCTTACGAAGTGCTTCTAATTGAGTGGCAGAGGTGTAGGGCGAAGAACTAAACCACCCCGTACACTTTAACGGTAGATGGTCTAGTGTGTATGTATGTAGTACATACATACATCGATCATATGTGAACAGCGTGTGACAAAGAGTGAAAGAATGGCTGCTGCAACATTTAAAAAAAAAAGAGAAAAAAAAAGGGAAAAAAATGGTAATTTTATTTCTAGCTCGAGCTCAACGCGTTTTATTTCATCCATCATAAGTCGCCTGCATCAATTTCTGTCCTCTATGGCTGACCATGGTAGTCTATACACAGTCGAGACGGACAAACGATGCCTAATTGACTCAATAAGACAATTAACTGCATCGATGAAGGAGCGGGACTTACTAAATGCCTCAGTTAGAAACAAACTGTATTATTCATTGTATACGAAATGAGATAGATATGTGTATTTCTTTCTATCTTGATAGCCAGATCATTTCGGTATTTCATTTTCAGCCAACTATCCACCAGATAGACTGCAGCAGTCTTCATGGTTTTCTGTTTCTTATTCCACCATACTATATAGCTTCTTATTCTCCACGAAAAGTACCTACGTTTTTATCTCGGCACGTGCGTATACGTATATCCCGTGACTTGTATTATGCATTCAACGCTTGGCGACAGTGGCAGGGGGTTGGAAAAAAAAAATATGAGGAAATAAGGTTTTCAAGCTTTTAGTATAAATTGAACCATATTTTTTTTTCTCTTCATTATTTTATACGCATCATACATTTCGTAGATATACGTGCGGTTGCGCGGATGAAAGAACGATCTGTATTTTATTCTCAGCTTCTATACCGAATATTTTCCTTAAATCCGGATTGATTAAATCTTACCGACTTAGAAAATGACCGTAAGTAATAAACAATCTGTATAACTCTGTATATAGGAAAATTGCGGCTAGTCGATCATTCATTAGTTACCCTGTTACCCAGTTTCTCGAAAAGTTTCACCTCACGTAGACAGCCACCATGAAATTCGGTTAATGTTGGAATAGTAATGTAATGGTACGAATCGGATGGGTGGGTGGGTGGGTAGGCAGATATACAAACGTCTATCTATGTATACCTATTACTATATACCAATGGATAACATAAAAGATAAGCCGCATAGAACTGTGAGAGATGCCAGACGCGGGGTCCGCGTGATCGTCGAAAAATAGCTACGGGCGGACCCTATAAGGCAAGTGTCCCAATTACTGACCCTTTAAGACCCAATTATTGACCTTTATATTTTCGTAAATTTGAAATCGATGATAAGAATTCTGAATGTTTCCGTTACACAAATCAGTTTCTAGAAACTTGGAGAATCCTAAATGATTTTTTCTTTGACAATTTGAGAGCTCAAGGATAAATAGGAATCTTTGAAAAAGGTCAATAATGGGGACAGGGTCAGTAACTGGTAGACTTACGACTGAAATTTTGTTAAAAAGCAGTTTCTTGTTTTTTGAATGGCCAAAAAAATGTTCCATCAAAAACGAATACATAGATTATGGTGGTATGTGTTTTGAAAAAAAAAGTCTCCATTTTTTGCGATGCAAGTTCATTCGCAAGGAACCTTCGCAGCCCTGCGAAAGACAGATTTAGAAATTTTCATTGCACAAAATTGAAACTTTTTTTCACAACACATCCTACCATATGAACCGAAATTCTATGTATCCGTTTTCTGATTACATGTTTTTTGGCGAATATACAAATGAAAAGTTGCTTTTTACCAAAACTTCAGTAGGTTTCTTCTTCAAAGGCGATTGAATGCCCCCGGGGAAGGAATCGGATTGCAATTCCACTTTCTGCACGTACTAATTGAACCAAAGAAAGTGAAACTAATTTTCTTCAGCGCAGTTCGATGCCAGGATACATCCGCATCTGCAGGATGTGTGAAGGATCAGGAGGCAGATATTAGAACAGGCAAAAATAAGGGTTAATACAACCCCAGCCCGTCGGAAGGCTGCGATTAAATTTAGGTGTAACTCCATATAAGCGTCAGCTTCTAAACACCAGTCGTCTGCACTGCAGGATTCGTTGATTGAAATACGTTTAATTAAGGAAAACAGGGGGTGGCAACGGCTTCACAGCTGCTATAGTATCGCGTGTTTAAAACTTTCCGTACCTTATTATAATATTATACACGCAGAAGGCGGAGAAAGAGCTAAGAAGAATTTAAGAGGAGAATCAAGAAAAGGTCAGCGTTTTGTCGGTTAATTCTGGGGCGAAAACCATCCTCAATGTATTTGAGAACGGTTTAAAACGCTGCTTGAGAAACTTCACCGTCGGTCTTGAAAGATATTTTTCAGTAGGTAGCTAGAAATCCTGCATCAACGTAGAAAACTTTGCTCGTAATTGAAGTGGATATAAGACAAAACGATCATTCAGCGAAGAAAATTAGCTGTCACAAACCTCTGAGTCTCAAATACGTTCACAAACTTGTGCAAATTCTATCTAACTTGTGCATTTTTCACTTGCCCAATGATTCAATCAGCAATATTTCAAATTCTCAATGAATTTCTATACTCGGATTTGAAATCATTGAGGACGCTATTGTATCAAAGAAAGCAGTCAATCTACTAAAAAAGCTAGAATTCATTGTCCATTTGGCAAATTTAAGGACCTGATATCCAATGAGTTACGAATACGAAAAACGATTTCAAATCAAAAGATCGTTAAAAATCCGCGTATAAGGTACATACCTACCTACGTCTCGTAGGGCCATCTTAGTCTATCTCTGTATTATCCTTACCGGCAAATTCGGGGCTCAAACCTTTCCAAAACGATTCAAGGGTCCGTTAGCTCTGTTCAACCCTAACCCACCCCATACCAACCCAACCCTATCCTTACCCTCTTTTATTTTCTCTTCACAATTCGCTTCGAGGGATGAAATTTAAGAGAGAGTGATATGGACGACGAAGTTTTAGGGAAAACAGAAAGAAAAAAAAAAGAGATAAAAGCGAAAAGTAGAAAAATAAAGAAAAAATCGTACATAAACCCAGTTCGTACGATGATGGTTACGAGAACGTTACTTTGTTCCACGTCGCGTGTTACTACTTGGCGTAATAGTTTGTTTGACTTGAGCAAGTGTCTATTAACTTCCGCCTCCAGGCTGAAGAAATATTACATCTAATATCGCGAACGGCTGCTGTTATGGTAGTGGATTCCTATAGCTCTAAGGTTGGCTTTGACCCAACCCTCCGTAGGCAAACTGTTACCCATTTACGGGATCCGAATCGTATGCCAATAATTGGCAAACTGTAAGTTTCGCTTTAACAAATCTATAAATGGTATATACTTATATAGGTTCTTTGAAAATCGAGTGAAATTACCCACGATTTCGCATCGGCGCATCGGTTATAGATAATAACGTATCAATTCCACGGTTATTTGGCAAAGTAAAAATATTAAAAAAAAAAAAAACGTATTCATAAGATTTTTAATCAGAGTTAGATCCTGCGGAATTAATTTTCCCTTATTTCTCTGGTTCTCTACCTTTTCCACGCTTTCTTTCAACGGCAGTTAGTTTTAGTCCGGATTTGCATCTCAAGCTGGCGAGAAGTTATTGTCTCGAGGGAGTTTAAAGAATCTAGGTATAGGTATGTATATATATACAGGGTATATATGTCTAAGGTAAGAAAATGGTTATACATACCATATACATTATACATATATATATAGGTGCAGAAAAGTAAGTAAATAGTTGCCAGTGTGAAAAGCTTTCAATTCGATTACGCAACCGGGTGAAACGACCAAGAGAAGACAAGTTCGGAACTTGCGGACATTATATCGACCGCGTTACATCTGGAATCGCGGCACCAGTTTATATACAGGATTCTGGTATGCCTGTATGCATATATATATGTATATACGGTTATCCATATACAACATAGAGTCTCTGGCTTTCCAAGCATGCCGTTATCCTCCCTATCTCGAATTCAGACAAAATGATTCGCACGATGATCACGGCAATAAGAGAAACTGATTTGATCGTATACATATGTTGTATATATGTAATATAGTATAGGGAAATGAATGGCTTGAAAGAAAAATAGTAAATCGAAGTATAACAGTAAGGAATGTATTCGGTGAAGCGCACTTTGAAAATACGTTTTGATTGTTGAAATGGATTATATTTTTGAAAATTTGTCCAAAACTGTCAATCGCATCTGCGCATTTCTTCCTGCGAACCGCCACAGAATAACCAAAAATTAGAAAATTATATTGATACGAGTGGGGATTAGGTTGAAAATTTCAAGGGACAAATATCGCGAGCCGCGTATGACCCGGAGGTTGAGAAATTTTTATGAAATATATATCGCGGGAAGCTTTTAGCCCGTAGAAGCCAGATGGCTGTTTGCGGTTCTGTTCTTCGTCGCGAGTTGGAAAAGACGAAAGTATATATATATACATATATGTATGTATGTACCTACGTATATATATATATGTATAATACGAAGTTGGGTATCAGGATGTGCAAGGGGTAGTACAAGGAATAGAGGCTAGCTTTAGGTATATCTGCTATGGTGAAAAGTAAAATGAAAATAAAGCAGGAGAAAAGAAGAAGAGAAAAAAGAAAGAAAAAAGTGAGATAAAATAAAAGTTGACAACTTGAACAAGATCCTTGACTACCATTTCCCGTGGCTCGTATAAGTCTTCACATTCGTTTTTTACGGCTGCACTATAGCACCAGCCGCAGAAATCGACTCGAGCCCGCGAAACTTTCCCATTTCAAAAATACATAAACGTTTTCACGGAGGAATTTATCACACACGCCTACATACATGTATATATATATATATATATATATATATATATGTATATATATATGTATACGTACGCATATATGTATGTCAAGTCTATTCGAGGGTAGTATAAGTGTACTTTTTTGGCCGTCGGAACTTTAAGGTTCGATCAAGTTGACACGACAAGGACCAAAATACTCTTATAGGTAGATATAGAATTTTCACACACACACGCGTGCACAATTCTTATCATTCAACGTTATTTCTATACGACGTAGTTCCCTAAACTCGAAATGAATTATTTATGCTCTGTCAAATATACAGCCAGTTTTTTTTTACATATACGTATAGGTATATAGCTATACCTTACGTACCAAAAACAGACGTCAAGGAAGCTTCAAATTTAGGGGGAAATTTGCTGAAAATAAGCCAAATGCTCGAAACATAAAAGCTCTAGGTTTTTTTTTTATGTTTACTCAAAACGCGAAATTCTCATTTCATTGATACGTCGCAGTTGGAAACAAGAATTGTATACATAGTCAGAAATCAATTTCCCATCATCATAATCGTCTCATTTTCCGTTGATTCGGTAAATCCGAAATCGAAACTCTGTTCCGAATAGAGGCCGTCACGAATTGACTACGGGAAAGACAGAAAAATTCTATTTCGTCATCTACGTCACTTACAAATTAGTGAAAAAAAAAACGTTTGTATAAGTTCTACAACTCTGCCATATCTTCTATGCCATCTTTTTCAATTCAATTCCACGCATCCAATTTATGCGACGGCTGCCGTCTTCCGGACAATTTTTCATCTAGATTAGTCGAATTAGAGTTTTTCGAAACGAGACGATTACAATAAACAATGTCAAATAAAATTTAGCGAAGAAATAAATCGATTTTTTCCTAATACCATTTTTTCCAACCGTGAAATGCCGCGTTCTTTTCAAGGGTAGTTTCAGCCCTGTCGTAAGTCTTACAAAAAAAAGAAAAAAAAGAGAAAAATCGCGACGACGCTCTAATAACTTCGACAATCATTTATCATGTATATTTTATCCTCATTTTTTTTGGTTATTTTTTTCCAGTTTTTTTTTTCACGATGCGTATAAAAGGTGGGAGAAAATTGAGCCCTGCAGTGCAAACGGTAGATCGGAGAAAGGGTATAGGTTTAATGTATATCTCGACGCGATGCGATGGGCCAAAACGTGATTTATTGGCATCCGAATTGCACACTGATGTATATATGTATAATGTATAGGTAAAGGTATGTATATAGTAGGTAAATGGCAAGCAGCAGCAACGTCAACCCCGTTGTGCGCACCGCGGTTTCTGATCGAGCGATTTATGCTCTCGTTTTTGTCCCAAACCAACCCCTCCCGCAGTGTAACATATCGGGAACAGTTCACATTTCACTCTGTACCGTTGATACGTTTTTCGATTTGCTAAAAAGGCCAACTTGAGCGTAACCCAACGTAGAAAAAAAAAAAAAAAACTGAAACAACAGAAAAAACACCAAAACACTCCAAAAAAACAAAAAAGAGTAAAAAATATGGTCAAAAATTGTTACTACTTTTTTTTCTGTTTTTGTTTTCGACAAAAAATAAAAAACAAAGTGTATACCGTTCAACCCTTAGTCACGTCAAGTTTTATCGTTAGGTATTCGAGTTTCGAGGTAAACAACTGTCGGAGTTCGATCCGTCTAAGACGGTCTAATCAACCCTTCGGTTAGGCTCTTGGCAATGGCGAAAGATTCGATGTATATATATTATATACCTACCTATATATCGGTTAGGGTGGAGATCGAGCTTGAGCCGTATAGAGGATTGAATGGATAGAGAAAAGTCCTGACCAGACCAGACTGATCGTGTCGAAGTATAATTCCCCGATAGGGAAAAATACGAAGAAGAGCGAAGAGAGAAAAGCAAAAAATAATAAACAAGGGGAACAAAGAGAAAGAAAAAAATCAGAAAAAAAATCAAACAAACAAACAAGGAAAAAATGATATTAAAACTTTTTTTTTCCCCTCGCGACACAAAGAGAAAAACTCTGTTGTCGTCCGAGCGGATGAACGAGAATTGTTTTTTTTTTTTGTTTTTTTTCTTTCCTTTTTGGCAACCCCCAACGATTGACTACTTCTAACCCCGCTTGTCCGACCCGTGCAGGGGTGATTCGGAGTTGATCCGTGACCGCTGTTCGAATATATACATGAACGATTCTTCACACTCCATCTCGCTTTGGGCAACTAAAATAAACCGAAATCCGTATACGTTTTCGTTTGCTCGGTGCAAGTTGGAAAAGTAAAATAGCACGGGGGTTTATACGAGTTCGCAAAATAATATTTCAACCCTTCCGATAACACACCGCAGAATTTTAATTCAATGCTTAAACTAATTACCGCTATCCAAGTGGTGAGTAAATTGTTAAAGATTTTTAAAGTCGATATACGGTATACAAATCGAGATAAGCTCATCGGCGCAGAGGAAATTGTAATCAAAATTTTCTGTCAAACTACTTTTTTTTTTTTTTGTCTTTTCTTTTTCTTTACGTCGGTGATAAAGTTGAATTTCAAATAGATGGATGTATATATCTATAGATCGCGATGAGATTATCCTAATAATGTTAGTAATAATTAATAATTAATTAGCGTGTATATTGAACTTGCCATTGTAACGCGAATCATTCCCTCCGACTCCAATTGGTAATAAAATCGACGTGTGATGAGAAGAAGAAAGAAAAAAAATAATTTTTTTTTAAAATAAAATAAAAATCCAATGAAGCTTTCCGAGAGGAAATAGAGCCGCTGCCACTGACAAAGCTCCCGATGAAGCGCTCCGCACGAACCGCGCCAAAGCACTGAGCCGAAACGGGCGCCGCGACGCCCGAAACCGACGTCGACACCGAGGGGGTGGTGTGTGCGGGTGCGCAAGCAACGCGCGCGTATACGAGACTCTCTCCCGAATCTTCGTTCCCGGAGTCCCGAGTCCCGAGTCCCGAGTCCTGAATCTCTGAAGCGCGAAACGCGAACGTTACCTGCGGCTAAGGGCGGCCCCCGGCTTCTGATGAGAGGGAACATCCCCTAGGTGCGGGTCTCGGATTAGGTGAAAAGGTCGCGGGCGGATATAGAGGGCCAAAATATGAAGCAAATATTTTTTAATATCGGCCAAAATTAGATTTTTTTTTTCACCCCCTCTATTTAAAAAGGAAAGAAAAAGCGAAGGGAAAATCAAAATTTCTTGGGGCGGGATTGAAATTGCGAATTTCATAAGCTGTGAAAGGTCAAAATTCCGAATTTTTATACTTATTACCGAGTGAGAGTATTTAGAAAGATTATTTCTCCGAAAGTTCAAAATTCTGAAAGCTATAAAGATGCGAAAGTCCAAAACTCCGAATCTCGGAATTCGCGTACGCAACCTCGTTCATTTCACAGGTTTGTCATAAGCTTATACCTTAAATTGGCTCGTTTGTTGAATTTTTGAAGTCTGAACTTTCGGATCTTTGAACTGTCCGGATTTCGACCTTTCGGAATTTCCAACTTTTGAACTACAACGTTTCTGGAAATTCAGAATTAAGCTCAAATAAATTCAGAATTTTGACCGTTTGGAACGTTTGGAATCGAGAATTTTAATCCCGCCTCAAATTCTTTACTTCAATACAAAAGATTATACGGCTGACTTGATTTTGAAAATGAAAAAAATGAACAGGAAAAAAAAACATACCAGCTCGCACTCACTTATTATTTTGATATTTTCGAAGAGTTTGAATATTGATTTGCGATATTCGCTATACAGTGTTCAAACTCACACCAATGAACGCAAAGGCATATATTGTATATATGTATACCAGCTAGTGACTGCAGCTCGTGAAATAAATCGATAAAAAGAACGCAGTTTTTCCTCTGATTTTTCTTATTGTCTTAACCTCATTCCGCGACATTTTAGCCTGTTGTGACGCATAGAAATGATCAAAATTTCATTAAATTTTCTCGCAAAACGCAGAGGGTAGAAAATTTGTCCCCCATAGCTGATTAAAAATTTTGTTTGATAAATCAAGTACGCAATAATTTTGATATCGTTTAAACAAATTCCCGATTTCAAAATGAGACTTTTGACTCGTCTTATACGTTGCGAGCTTGACGTATAAATCTTCGTTGCGAATACGTCATAGGTGGGGAATTATTCCGTTAGAATTTGGCACAGGTCTCCCAAGCCTTCGCGGAGCTTTGTCATCTCCCTTAATCCGCAGGCATAATTAGTAAATTGCTCGTGTCTGGCAGGGTAGATATATGTATAGTGACTTTGCCAGGTTGGCAAGCAACCTAGACTACGGTAGCTAATAGCAACATGAGCTAGGCTGCAGATATGGAGATAGAGAGAAAGCGCATAGAGTATAGTAGGTATATTACAATTTCGTGTTAAATAGAAAAAAAGGTGGAAATCTTTCGCGCAATAACTAGACGGCGTATTATAGAGGGTGCTACAGAAAGAAATAAAGAATAAGAGAGAGACGAAGTGGATGATTAAAAGCCGATGAGAAAAGAGTATGATAGTATAAAACGATCCAGAGAACCTCGAGATTTTTAATGGAATCGAAATACGAATTCCGAGTGATTTTTACAGGGCTAAGAATTTGGACATTAGTAATTAAAAATGGCGTCTTCTCTTCCATTGTGAATATCCAAGCGATTTTCCCTCGCTCCCCTTATATACTTTGTATTCATCCCGAGACCTTTTTTTCACATTTCATTCTCTATTCTAAGGCAAGGCCTATATTATGTCACAGGGATAAAGAATAAGAATTGGAAGAAGAAGAAAAAGATGAGAATGAGAAGAAGAGAAAAAAAAAACAATACCGATTGCGTGATACAAGAACAAAAAGAAGTTGAGATTTATCGCACCGAAAACATCCTTCGGGATAGAAACTTGACGTGGGTAAAAATACATATACAGACCTCCGTCTATTTGTTGACAGGATCCACGGACTCCAAATTCTCTTCGTCTATCTCTGACTCTGACTGCCTTTAGGCACATGAACGAAGAGAAAAAAAAAATATCCAAAAAACCTATTTTCTTCCGTTCTTCTAGCGTTTTTCCGTCTAATCAAATCCGTCCTGATCACTCGGGGTCGAGACAACCTCACTCCATACTTAGGCACAGATTCGCTCACTTTTTACCAGAAAAACATGAATAAACCGATATAATGGTCATTTTTTTCTTCACTTCGAAATAGTCCCTGATGGTCATATCTCAGATAAAAAACAAAAAATCGTTCTTCAAAACGCCGACTGTGGAACAATTTTTTTTTCCCAACAATACCCCGTCTTCGGAGTACCACCCATTAATTTTATCAAAAAATATTGAAGAATACAAGAATTATGATTTTTTCAGTAAAGAAAACACACATTTTCCCCCCTCTTATACACCTTTTGGATTTTTTATCACCATTTCAGAGACTGATTTCATGTTTAAAATCAGTGTTTTTATATTCTACAAAGTTCAATGTACGATGCAAAATTTTTCCAAGTCTATCCAAACGATGAGAAACGACCAGGGGATCGTTTAGACCCCCATGTGACTTGCAGTGCGATGGGGTTAGAAATGGCGAGAATTAACCATTCGTGTGATAATATTATGCACACGACTCCTCGCAGGATATTCAGGATAACCCTGTTAAGCAAAAGGGGCAAATTCCGCTACCCTATATCGATAATTTGCCATATGATTTCAGGATCGAATCGAGCGAAGCATGAAAGTGTAAAATATCGGCCGTAGGGGCGTTGCCTGTCGGTAATTATCGTTATCTTGCAGCAGCGCGGTGCTTCGATAGTTGGGCAGGCGGTTCTAAAAGCGTCTAACAGAAATCAGGCCTGTATTTTTTTTTTTTCTCTCTCTCTCTTTTTTATCCTCCAAAGAGTTATTGCTGGGGCGGATGCTCCGATAACAAGCTTCGTCCTCGTGCCCACGTAACACACACGTATATGTACATATGTATAGGCCGTGAGAGCTAGACCAAAGAATATTACGCAGTTTCAATAACGTACGTCACTGACGTATTGAATTCTTCATAGACGAACCAACATCCGCCTAGTCATGATCAGCCCCCAGATCAGGATAGACGATTACGTTAACAACACGTGTTCATTAGTATTGAGGAAATACGGTTTATTATAATTAACAGAGACCGAATTATGAGTATTACGTTAAGAACCCCATCCCCATAATAATAATCTAGAGGTCTAATATCCTGCAGCCTTTTTCCGAAGACGTCACAACCACTTGGTCAAAATTATTGGGTTTTGCTTTATTCCCCTTTTTCCTATTTTTCCCTGCCACCCCTGACACCCCTGTGATCGTTATCGGAAGTGGCGCGGTACACCGCAGGGTGAAAAAAAAAGAAAAAGAAAAAGAAAAAAAAAAGGCAAATGCAAAAGAAAAAGAGCAAAAGAAAAAAACCTCTCCATCCGATTCGCTGATTTCCCCGCGTCAAATTGCTTCCCCCCCTGAGAAGGATTTCGATCCCTCAATCATCGGGGGACGAGCGTCGAAAATTCTCCTTGTATTTATATTTCTCGTGAAAAATTTTCAGAGCATTTTTCATTGGGGATGAAGAAGGAAGATCCGGTGGCGGTGGAGGAGGATCTGCTTCTTTAGACCATGGAAAAAGTAACGGGTACTTGTACCAGGATTTTTTAGGCTCGGGTAGTGGCAATGGGACATTGAAGACGCTGTGTATTTGGCATTTCCACGCCTCGTAAAAATCTGAGATGATTTTAGCCAGGGTTGAGAAAGATATGGTAAAGGGGGTCTGGCTCGCCGCGTATATCGAGATACCGGTCCACATCGTGACGTACAAAGTATGGTGGAATATTATCCTGAAGAAACGGTAGAGCCCGATTTTTCTTGACTCTGTTGTCAGGAGCTGGAAAAGACAAAAATTGACGAAAAAGGCAGAGAACGACTGCAATATTTAACTTTCTGTACGGTAGTCCCACTGGATCAAATTGACTCAACTGATTTTTAATTAGCTACCGTACAAAAAATACCCGTTCGATTTTTTTCAAAATATTATGGAACAGACTTTGAACATTGTAGAATATGTGCCAAAAGTCAATCTGACCGAAATTAAATGTCAACGTATCTAAAAAAATTCGCCAAGATGCAAATGTGCAAAAAATGCACTTTTTCAGTGAAATATTCATAACTTTTTCATTTTTCCACTTTTTCCAACAGAATTTTAGGCTGATACTCACAAGATATGGTAGTTTGATAACAAAGAAAAAAAAAATAGCTCAATAGTGAAAGTTCCAGAAATGGTATTCATTTCGACATCAGGAAGAAATTCTATTTTGGAATTGAAACAAAACGTATTACGCATTGTAGATGTTAGGCAAAACCCCATGTGAAACGATCCCCATACAGATATTCAGCCCCAAAGTTGGAAAGTGGGTCAATTTGACCCACAGTGACTAGGGAGGGTTAAAACGGGGACAGTTCATTGTCGGATCTATATAATATTAACCTGCATTCGATACTTGAGGAGATGAAAAGGCTGCATAACAAAAATGGCGATAAACCGAGCGACGATTTTTCCGCAAACCAAAGACACAGTCACGGGATTCTCGTTAGGAAGATATCGTCTAGCACCAAGCATGATTTCGGTGTAAAGAGCAAATTGCAAAACGGAAATGACCGCAGCGCGAACTGTGGCAGAAAAGAGGCTCCGGTAAATACCAGCGATTCCTTGAGTTTTCCAAACTTCTTTGAGGCCACGTTTCAGTCTGCCTTTTTCCCACTTGTTGTAATCAACGACGTCGATTTTCGGTAGGATAAAATCGGTGGGTACCCCTGTTGATTTATTTATTCATATAATAAGTAAGACTCACGATGAAAAGATCCATTAAAGAATAAAGTATAAAAAGTGACGATAGAATTTCATCCTAACTCAATTACCGATCAAACTTGACGTTATTCCAGCGACGAAAGCAGCCGAGGCAAAATTACCGGCACTGAATGGAACCTTCTTTTCTAACAAAATGCTTTCCGTAAAGCTCGTGTAAATTCCAAGGCGAAATGCCGTCGAAAGACCATCCCTAATCACGCGGGCTGAACCTCCGTGGTAAATTCCGGTTATTCCGTAAACCCGGTACCGAGCCATAGCTTGGGCAATGGGATTTCGATAATGGCCGGTCAGGTAATAACGCAGGTGGGTTGAGGTCAGGGGATAGAAAACGGCCGTTGCCACCGTACCTGTTAAAGGCGTTTCCGCATTTACATTTTACGTTACACCATCCAATATACCAAATCACCGAAGCAAACTACCTCGATGATGATTTTACGATTTTACGATTTTATATCACATTTTACAGCCAATATCCTTGCCGGGGGATAAAGAATTGAAAAGTGTGCAATATTCATCGGAACGGACATTTTATCTTAATTTTTATTTTTATTTTTTTTCCCTTCAGTTTTTTGTCCCCCTTGCTTTTCTCAACGATTAGGCGTACATACAAGAATTTTTCATGTAGATATTAAAATGACATCGGTAGGTAGTAGGTAAGCGAAATTTTTATTATCATTTTATATTTATTTTTTTCCAACGTTTGAGAAGATTCTCGACATATTTTTCGCGCTAACCTGATATCGCGGCGACGATAAATTTGGTAAAAGCGATTTTCGGGTCCTGACGGTTCTCGTACATGAAACGGTCCGGATGTTTTTACTAGACATCGTAAATCCTCCGATATATTCTTTTTATTTTTTATTTTTTGTACTCTTTTTTTTTTTCAATTTTTTTCTTTTTTTATTTCTCCTCAGGCATTCCGTTAGACTTTCGCAACACTGCAAGACAGACTCCCTTCCCGCCTGTAGGTATAAAATATATATCTTTGATGTATACGTACAGATTAGAAAAAAAATTTTGACAGTTTGGTTAAAAGATTTTCTAAAACAAACGAAAATCCAACTTGATCCCAACATCGCGCGATCCTCAACCATATTCTCGAATAACTTCCGGTTCACACTTTCGATGTCAAAAGGCGGAAAACGCGTGGACTTCTCTCCAATTTATTCCCTCATCTCTATTCGTCTGTTATATCGGTTTGTTTCCGGCGCGGACGGGTGGCTGCCGATAATAAACGTCAGAGGCGGCATAAGAGCCCAGTGGATTGCAAAAATTATCTGCGGAAAAAGGAAGAAAAAGAGTTAAAACTCGACACGGAACGAGGACCGAAGGTCGTACATACACCAATGCGGTGTGACACGTGTGCAAAAAATTTAACACGGCTCATAGTCTGACCATGTGTTTCATTTCGCGAACCGCGCTCGTCTACACTCCGTTGAAAACAAACGATCGTTTGTTACCATCAAACAACTTTCAAACTCAAAAGAACCGTGGGCAAAATATGTCAGCGGCAGATGCCATATTTTTTTTTTTTTTTTTTTTCCTCTCTCTTCTTTTTGCTTTTTTCTCTATAGCTTTTAGAGTTTTTCTAGAAAATTTTGTTTTTGGTTTCAGAATTTTACCTACCAGGCTCCTCTTTTATGACGGTGAATTTTGTACAGATTCGAGAATTGCAAAATTTTCTGAACGTAAGCCGATGATGCGATTGGAGCCTGAATCACAAAATTCAAAAACAAAAACAAGAAATTTTTCTCTCCAAAAAACCGAAAAGATCTGTTATTTTTAACGGTCAAAGATCGATGGCAGTGGATATTGCGGTTGATGCATATAAGGAGTTTCGTTGATTCGTGTTGCGTGGGCAAGTAGGCAGGCAGGCAGGCAGGCCCCAGACATGGGCCGAGTATGGAAGCTGAATGTTTAGCCAAGATACCATTTTATCATGCAGCACCCGAGGTTCTTGTTTATCGTGCCCTATCGCTATCCGTATCGCGCATGCCCAGCGCAGAAAACATCCGTTTGCCACGTAAGCAGTATACATATATACGACACAGTCTGCGTATACACATAGCGTTATCGAGTCAGTATTGGGTATTATTTTGAGGAATAAGTAGAAAAATCTTCAGGGTGAGTGAGGGTCGAAAAACGGAAATACCAAAATTTATGATGACCGAAATTCCTACACTCAGCGACTCGAATATCAAACTTATGATTAGCGGATAATCAAGAATGAAAAAGTTGAGGAAGACCAAGAAGCCGAAGTACCTTCTCATCAAATCATCCGAATTCCCGACGCGTATATTTATTCCACAAGATTTTCCTAAGTTTTGAAAATAGTCAAATGTAGATTTTGATATTGCAGAAGGTTTGATTTACCGAGAATTAAATTTCTGAATAGCCACCACTTCGATGGTGCAAAGCTTAGAAGATCTGTACACCGACGATGATGAAAAATCCGTTTGGTAAAAATACACAAACTGAAAATTTTGAAAATCTAAGTCCCGAAAATGCCCCGAGAGTTGTTGAATTGAATTTACACAAGTGCAGTGCTATCATTTTCGTAGACTAGATTTTCAATGATTATTGGTTACTACAGACGTGTGAAATTTTTTATTCAGTATCGATTTTCTCATCCATTTTCGGAATTTTGCATCGTCGACAGTTTGATTATTCGGTATTCCGACCCCTGGCCTCTTTAGTCTACATTCTGTAATTTTATTTCGGAATTTGATTTTTCTAAATTTCTACTCATCTGACAAGTGGTTGACTTGCTTCTTCGTATATTTGGTATTTTTGTCATCCGGGCTTTTGGTTAATCGAAAGTTCGCCGATTCTCAATTGTACTTAGTATTAACGATCGGCTTACCTTCGACATTTTCTTATTTGACATTGTTTCATATCAGCTTTATGGAGCTTTTGTACACAGCTTATTTGGATTCTCGGTTTCCGGAACTGCGAAATTTTTGAATTTCGGTCATTGTGAATTTTGGTCTTTCGGTTTTTCCACTCCCAGCCAACCTTAGGTAAATAAATTGATGCGACTAAGTAAATAAACTAGCGGTATGAACAAAAAAAGCTTCACTTTTTTGTAACAGGCACGATCGTAGGTTTTTAATATTCAAACTGAAAGTGATACTTCAGCAAAATTTAGTTGAAATCGGTTGAGCTGTTTTTCCTAGACTTGAGGATAGGCGCAATACTCATTCAAATGTTCAAACACCCGCAATCTCGTGACCGGAAGTAGAAGAGTTTTCAAACGGGCAATGGAACATCTTCACCAAACAGTTGATTTCCCCTCCAAATTTCATCCGAATCACTCAAGTCGTTCTTTCGGAATTCAAGATATACCTAATAATTTTCGAAAAAACGCGCGCCATTTTGTAACCGGAAGTGGGAGAATCTTCAAAAGGTTATTTAAACATCTTCACCAAACAATTGATTTTCCCTCCAAATTTCATCCGAATCGCTGAAGTCGTTCTCCCGGAATTCAGGATACAAAATGCACACACACACACACACACACACACATACTTGTTTGAAAATGCTAAAACCCGATTTTGTGAGTGATGAAACGGATTTCTACGTTGAAAGAAAGTTTTTTTTTCCGATTCGACGTTTTTCGCGATGACGAATGTAATAGGCACTCCGCTATGCGATCGTGCCTAATGAATGGTAAATGAAATAAAAAATAATTTCCTGCTCTCTAATTATCGTTCGAATCTCATCTCTCCCAATAAATTTTGATTCATTTTTCCCCTTTACAAATCCTCAAAACCGTAGTGACGGATGATAAAGAAATAAATCATGAAATACAATCTGTGACGTTATAGCTTCTTCGACTTTGCCACAATATTTTTCAGCGCAACATTAAAATCGCCGATCTTGTCGATCGGAGTTCGGCACAAAGTATATATGTATATCGGTGCAGTTCAATAAATGGTTGAAATATCTCATGCCGCAGCAGCATCCGTTTGGATGCAACGACGACGGATATCAGACATCTTTGCGGAAGTTGTTGATCGTCGCCGAGAGTTCGAAACTCGGTCATAACTCCAAAACCAATAACTCGGTAAATTAAAGCGTCGGAGTAAAACCATCGAGGTATGATATAGCCGCGGTTAATTGTGCCATCTGCAGACACCGTGTGTCAATTGATTTATCAAGAATCAACGCAAATTTAAGAGAAATAAATACCAAAAATACATTTTGGTGGAAAATTTCCCGCATTCAAAAAAATAAAAACAAACATAAAAAAAACGACGTGATATACGCTTGGAGTAGAATCTCCAAAACCAATCCTCCAAACCTGACGAAGGGTGAAAGAAAAAAAAAAAAAAAAAAAATACAAAAACAAATTGGTACAAAGCTGGAGAGCTGTGGTCCATTTCAGAGAGAACTAATCGTCGTTCAGCTCACGCTAAGCTTCGAAAGGACGGTGATTATTGATTACCGATTAAGTCTGCCTAAGCGTGGGCGTCAGTAATTAGAAAACGCGAGAATCGGAATAATTACTGGTCGCAATTGAGAGATATATATACACACAGCACATGACGATTTCCATGAATATTTGAAACCGTAAGGTCGCCAAATTCTCCCCCATATCTATATAGATAATGTATTACGTGTGAGCCGTAAAATTTAATTGCCTATATCCCCCAACGTGGGTGAATATTAATTAACATTACACACCTTACAATTAACTTTGAGAAATGATTCTAGCTCGGAACAGTTCGTTTCCAACACGGCTTAATTCTGGTTTCCCAAAATTTTCCGCGCAATAGGCACATGTATACAATATGTAACGTATATGAGATAATTAATTATCACCTAATCAGTTCATTGACTCTCTCGCTCTCTCCCTTATATACGAATATATATTTCTGTCAATAATACCTATACGTATTTCGGATTAACGGAAGAGAAGCTGGGGTCTCTGTCCTCAGATTAGAGGAAAGCGCACCAAGATTAATTAAGACGGTGTTTAATCCAGCGTGAAACGAGGTCTCAATCAAACTCCAGTTCGGTTCGATCATCTCGCTGTTATACCTCCGAATTGAATACCATCTCGTCTGCTGCGGAGTTGATATGAAAACATTTCGGTTTACGGAGGTATACTATTATGAATACATAGAAAATATAATCTGGTGAAAAAGTTTCGCTTCTTCAGTCTATCCGATGGCTACTTGCCAGTCAAAATTTCATTCGGTGTCAAGTATTAAGTGTCTTGATCACTGACACTGTCCCAATTAATGACAATTTTCAACGATTCCTTTTTATCCGTGAGCTCTCAAAATTGTCAAAAAATTAATTTGTATTCTCTGAATCTCTAGCGACTGATTTGTACGTAATGGAAATATTCAAAATTCTTGTCATCGGTTTAAAATTTGAGAAAATCTAAGTGTCAATAATTGGGACCCCTGATGTATCACGATATTTGAGGGTAAGCCTAATAGAGAAATGCACCAAAATGTTTGGATATTGTCGTCTGATCGATGTGGGTATGAAAATATATAGAAAAGTACTGTAAATATAAAAAAGAATGTAGAATATTTGGGAGGTCCATGTGTTTTTTGTTATTTGGAATCCTGCGAGTGTTGTTGAATAAACATCGGCATAAATCACGATGGAGAGTAAAAGCTGAACAATATCCAGAAGTGCGTATGCACGTTAAAGGACAAAAAGTAAGACCCAAGTCTGCCAAGACCAGATGGTTCCCTATCGGAGGAAGAAATGAAGGAAGCAAGGAAGGACGGAAGGAAGGACGGCTGGACGAGGCAGTCTTCTTCAGCGACCCGACCTTCAGGCCCTCGGTGTCGAGAGGGCGCATGGTAAACAGCCAAGGCCTCTGTATACCGCCATAAAACAAACCAACAGACCGCTACGCGTTTTTCGAGGATCCCTGCGGCGGTGAAAACCCATATAAATCGAGCCCTGTGCTCCGTACGCCTTAGGGCAAGAGCCAGAGCCAGAGACGAGGTATAAGAGAGAAATAAGCTCTGGGACTAGGCAAAACAATTTTCATAAATCTCCAAAATACACCGCAAACTGCCCTGCCTAGGCATAGAAATTGCTACCAGTTCATATAATGAATAGCAAACAGTATTATCATTATTATCATCTTACTTCCGTACTAACTTTTCATCCAGAGACTATTTCTCCGAATCCAATCTCTTCCATTTTTTACAATATCATCGGCAGTGGTGATTTTTGTTTTTTTAGGAGGGGGGAGGGGGGGGGGGGGGGGTCAATTCAAACTGAGAAATTTGCTATTGATCTTTGAGCAATAGCAAAAACTTAACAAAATCAGGCCCTTTCGTCATTTCAATGACTTACCCAACTGCATATAAGAGCGTATCTAATTTTTTCCTCTAGCTCACTTTTCTTGATCCTCCTTCGATTCATTAGTTGACATTTATATGATCAGAAATTTTTCAATTTACATTGCGAATTTACGCCATCATCTCATTTTTATAGCAAAAATGCAAAAACAAGAATTAGACATACCGCTTTCTCGTCTACAACCGACTACATCCCGAACTTCCAATGGACGAAGATGACAATGAATTTGAAAATGGTAACCACAGAGATAATGAAAAATCAAAATTAATTGTTATTCGCCGTTTATCAGGGTGTGTGGCGAAATGTCAAGTAAATATCTGGTCAAATTTTTTGCGATAAAGGTAATTTTCTATATGGGATCCGAGAAACTTGCCCGTTTGGTTCGAGTTTGAAACTGGTAGAGAAATGAGGGTGGCCAACGGTCGGTTATCGGTGTAACCAACCCCAACGGCCGGAATTTTCCCCGCGTTAAATGTCAGCGCAAAGGACGAGGGTTTTCGCGAGTTGCTTTGCTATACCAAACCGATGACCTATCTGTTACGAGAATAGCAATAAAACGAGAAATATTACCATCGCATATGCGAGTGCCAGAAATTTTACTCTCGCTTCCTCCCTCTTCAGAGGGCAAAGGTTCATTTACCTCGAAAATATGATTTGAATATATTTTGATTGAATATACGAGTTCCTGGATTGAATATACGGTTCATGGATTCAACTGATACATATTATATAATAAATTAATACAGATCTATATATGTATTTTACGTGGAATTCACACCATTGATCACAATTATTCGTTACGGTGATATTGATAAGATCAATTTTACGCTAAATTAAATTTCCATTTCCCTTCGATTTGGCATTTATTTGACTAAACCGCGGCGTCATCAAACACGCAAATTTCAAAACGTTCCAAATCAATTTGACATCCCTTCAATACGGACGTACGAGTACGATACCAAAATTTATAGCACACACATTGCAGATATTGAGAATACTCAACGGATGAAATCCGAACATCAAACAAGAATAATCATCATAATAATATGGCTATACGGCATGAAAAAAAAAGAAGAAAAAAAAAAGAAAATGAAAATCCTTCCGTTACGTAAAATTTTCATTTCACGATTTCTATGATGTATGTATATACGCGAGGTGGTGGGTCGTTAGCACATAGCGTGCAGTATAATCAACCAGACTGAGTAATTCGTTCGCTTTGGTTGTTGGCACAGAAAGACGCGAACGAACACAAACATGATGTGGATGGAGCGAAACCCCGGAACGTGACGTACTCGAGTCCTCGAACGTCCGCCAGTTCTAAACCGAGTTAATTATTAGGAACTCTTCATTAGCCATCTCGTTTTTTTTTTTTTTTTTTTTTTTTTATGAACCTCACCGTGCAGAGAGCAGGATTTCTCTTTGCTTGACGGTAACTTTTCTGCACCGTCCACTTCGTACACGTCCATATCCTGACTGTATATGTATATATGTATATAGAGTGAAAACGTGGCAGACTGGCGTCCATCCACCTCAACCTTTTATATCCTCTCTACATCCTATCCCATTTTTCATACCCCATGAGGCTATTTAAGATAAGAAAAATGCGACGAATTTATCCCGGCATTGTAAAACTACTAGGAAAAAGTCGGCATAAATGATAGCTAGATTTATCAAGAGTCTAGATTTCAGGGTGTAGGCATACAAAGAGAGTGAAAACTTGTCTGATTCTTTTTTATTTTTATTTTTTGCATGAATTTTGAAAATGGGAGAAACCCAGAGATCAACACTTCGTGGCCACACCTCTGTAGAATAATTTATTGTTAGTGGTCACACTGGGTAAAATTTACCCAGCCAAGTTTCAATTGGTTGTTGTGTGAGAACTATCACTCCGATCGCATCGGAATTACAAAAATACTCAAAGTACTTCGAAGATTCGTGACTCGTGCATTTGTTAATGGTTTTTTTTACCCAAAATGAGGCCTGTGTAAAATTTATCCATAGTGGCCACGAAGGGTTAATGAAGTTAAACTTCCTAACGTTAACATAACATAATTAGCACAAAATATTCACTATTCCATGCGACTCAAATGTTATCAGAGTTGTCGAATAGTGTTGTCAAGTATTGTATAGTGTTCTCAAGAGCTAGGTATGCTTTACTAAATTTGGAAAATAATTCACCGTATTCTGCTGTTTTTTTTAACCATCCGCGATACACATGGAATCAAGAATTTCAATCGATTGTCCTATCGCGTTAAAGTTACAAACTTCAATCTCATAGAGATTACGCTTCTTAGACGATACAATTGTGACGTACGGTACCTACCTACGTACCCATTTGTACATACAAGAACACTAAGTTGTCGAAGTACGTGACCGGAGACGAAATAGAACTCGAGATAAAAGTTCGAAAGGATATAAGAGAGGAAGAATAAAGAAAGAAAGAAAAAAAAATAAAAAAAAAATAAAAAAAAACCAAACTATACACTCAGAGGCTGGATCCCCTCATCGAGGGTCTCTGAATGGAAGGCATGAACGTCGACAATGATGACGAAGTTTAATACTGACGCGTGTCGTGTCGGTTGTTCTCGCGTTCGTTGAAACAGGGTTTGATCCCATCAAGTAAATGGGTACTTTTTCATTATTCCTACACATATTGTGTGTGTGTGTGTGTATGTGTAAAATCCATTATACCGTGTCCTGTAATACATACATACGACATATATGACAATAACAATAACGATAATAATCAGGAGGATGACGAAGTTGATGGTAATGATGATGATGACGAGGACAACGACAACAACGATGATGATGGTGGTGATGGAAATGACAATAATATTGATTCTATTGTTTTGACAATTAAGCTCGCGCATCATTGAGTGAGTGAGCTTCGAGTACTATTGAACACTGGGCTGCACTGGGGCTTGCCAGGCTTTAGTACTGGGTGTGATTGGCTGGCATTGTCACCCTCGATCTCGCTTCGAACAATAGAGCTGCCTCGTCCTCTCTGAAGGCTGTCATACCCCAGCTAGGCAACGGACCTACAACAGGGTATACTGCAGGAGGTATACCCAAACGACCGAGAGACCGACAGGACATGGCAGGACGAACGAGTGATCGACCGATCGTCCACATACCTACCCCCCTCCCTCCACCTCATCACTATTGTTTTAGGATTGTTTGTGTTTGCTCTGAGGCCCTTGCTATTCGTCGCCTGCTGACACTCATCCTCTCTCTTCCTCTCTTTATCTCTCTCCGACCGAGAAGTGATCTCGTTTCGTATTGTATATTTATTAGTCGAACCACCCCGGATATACGTACGAGTTAGGTAATTGAATTTCAAAACGATGAAAATTTATGTAAATTGAATGTAAATCCATTAAAATCCAATTGTTTTTTCGTCTGATTTGTTTATTTAATTATTTTGTTCTTTTCAAACGCCATCCAGCGTAGCAGCGTCAATTAATCTGCTTTACGATACATCAGCTTTATATCAACCCTCATTTTTGGGCGGGGGTTGAAATTTGCCAATTTCTAAAACAACGGATTTTGAAATGGAAAAAATGGATTTGAAATTTTGAAATAAACGTGAATCCAAAAATATCATGGTATTTCTAATGGATTTCTGAAAATAATATTACAATGACTTATTAAGGATCGATGTAGTTTGGGTTAAAAGACCCTCTTTTTGTGAAAAACATGTTAAAAACTCAAATTCGCAAGTTTTCTTCGACTATACAACAAATTCGTCATGTGAATATTTTCATTTTGTCTGTCTGATACAGGGTGAAAATGAAGTAAGCTGTATCCTATAGGTATCTCATCACCAGTTCCATTTTCAGCGAAGGGCTATTCTGACGCCTTTTTGATGCTTTCCATCGAATCTTACGCTTCTACAGTCAACGTTATATGTTTCTCTCTCGTAGTCTTGGATGTACAAATGTGTAGCAAAAAAAATTGGCACTGATTGTATATCTATGTTATATTATTGATTCTGGAAGATACCTAGCTTTTAACTCGAGCTACATCCTCAACACACCACATTTGAGTACCTATGCGACATTTAGATGCTAGCCGGAAATCCAATTCTTATTTTTTCTCTAAGTCGCCAAAATTCCGGCCACAACTGCAGTAATTCAACTCTTACGTTACAGATTATTCCGTCGAAAGGCTATAGAATAATATAGATCTGCTTCTTCCATCTCTAAAACGTCATACGTACAGTTTCAAAAGTTTCAGAGTGCCTTGGCAAGTAGTATATAAAATTGTCTACCAAATCTGAAATGGATTCGGTCTTTTGCGATTGATTCAATATTTCCTCATCATCTGAACGGAGTTCAACCGTCGCATGATGTTTGCGTCTGACAGCAAATCTAAGTAACTCGTTGACGATCGGTAGCTATTACGTACATGTATTAGGTTGTATGTATATATAGTTTTAGTTTAAGGTAGAGGTTTGGAAAGTTCCACTTTGCAAAGTTTTCTTAAATAAAGTCGAGGGTTGAGTGAAGTTTACTAAAGTAAAACAAAGTGAAGTAAAGTTTAGTAAAGGACAGCTTTACGCTTGTCGGCAAGTTTCACAAGCAGCAGCAGCAGTAGTAGTATCAAGTATCAGGAAGAGCCCCGCCGAGAGTAATGATAAAAATAAAGAACAAATAACAAGAAAAAAAAATGAAAAAAAAAAGAAAAAAAATGTAAATTTCGCGAAGTGATGTCGAAATACCTTAGAGAGATTCACAACATTTTCCCCGTGAATGCTCTGTGGAATATTTTCATACAAGGTATACGTGAATCATTTGCTGCTGCATCGGAGAGGTATCGATAGATCGATCGATCGATCGATTTGAGCCATCGTCCTAAAAAAAAGTTCATACACTCTCTTGGAAAAGCACTTCAGAGGTTGCCCCAGGCTTTTAACAAACACTTCTTCTTGTTTTTCTTCTTCTAGCCAGCATGGCCCATGGGCACAACTACGAGTTATTAGAGCTATCTAGTACCTATCTACTCCATGCCCCATCCGACTCTATTCTCCATAAAAATTTTTGTACGTCCAGCAAAGTCATCGGTTCCGCAAAGAGAATTTTGAAGACCTTCTAGTCTGCAGCGGAAAAAGGTTACGGTGAGGAAAACGCCGGAGGCTATAATATATCCGGTAAACACTCTCCTCTGCAAAGGAAGAAGAGAAAGAAGAAGAAGAAAAAGAGAAGAAAAACTTTTTCACGTTCACTGGACCATCGATTGCAGGGCCCCCCCTCCTCTTCTCTCATCCATCGAAATATGTTTCTAGATGGCTTTGTGGAGGTCGTAGCTGATGCTTTCCATCACCAGACACTATACATGATGCCGAGAAGACGCTTGTTGGATCGGGGCAATATTTTGCAAAACTTTTCTCAAGGATATACTCGTGGTACCGCGCCCTCCCGCCTCTGTCATCTGGAATCCTTCAAAGTCGAACGTTCCTTTTACTCAGTTTCCCTCTTTTTTCTTTATTCTTTCTTTCTTTTTCTTAGTCAAGGATCCTCATCCGCGTCTGTTTACCGTTTAAGCGTCGTTTTCACAGCCAATTTTCGTTCAAAGTTTACTGCACAGTACCTCTTATACCTACACTCGAAAGTCAAAGCACTTTTGAACCAGAGAATCACTTGTGCAGAGGCCGGTTATTCGAGTGCTGAAAAATGAGAGTAAAAGAATTTGACAAAAAAATAAATAAAAATAAAGAGAAATAACCTGCACTGCTATTTCAGGGTTGAAAAATTCTTTCCACTTTATCCCCTCGACGAAGAAATTTATGTTTCCATAAAGATAAACTTACAAAAAAAAAAAAAAAAAAAAAAACTCCTAGCTCCATCAGTATGGGGTTCTTGCACCTAATTTGTCTTCTCGCTTGGTCAAGTCGTGGTCCGAACTTCGAACTTCGAGGTACTTCAGAATCAAGGCGCATTTGAGAAACGGTGAGCAGTTAGGAGTTGTCGAACCTGCGGTCGTTTCCAGATCTCAATCTTCTCCCTTACCTCCTACTACTACTACTACTACTACTACTACTGCTAGGTGTTGACGAATCGAACTTAATCTTGCTCTGCTCGGGTTTGACTCAGTCAACTTTTTGATCTGAGAAGTCAAGAGGCGAACAATTACAGACGAAAAAGAAGAAGAAGACCAACATCCTACACCGATCTTGTTATCACATTGTTTCAACTTCCAGCATTAAAATCAAAAGCAAAAAGACAAAACAAAAAAAAATGAATTCAGTTCAGAGGAAAGGCTTTATTTTGCTGAAGATCCTTTCCAAATCACTTGTTATTCTTTGGCTTTACGCAGTACGTAACATATCGTCCTGTATGGGTTTGGAAAAATTGATATAGCGGGGCGCGAACCGTTGACAAAGAATAATTTTTAAAAAATAATAATAAATAAAGGAAAACGGTAAAATGCAGACTTGCAAAAAATTTACGGGGTGAGGAAGAAGCGAGATACATTATGTATGTATGTATATTGTTATATACATGAAAGAAATGTCGAAAAAATAATAAAACATCAAATACTGGATATAAAGACGAAAAAGAAGCAGCAGCAGCTTCTTTTCCCCCCTCGTCACATAGAGATCGAAGAGAGAAAATGGGGGTGATGGGAGAAATGGCCCCCGTTAAACACGAGGGAAAGAGTAACACAGCCATAAAGGGTAGGTATGTATATAGCTATATACATATAAAGAGTGGAGGAAGTAAAAAGAATAAATATAAAAAGCTGTTCCAACCACTTTGCTAATACGAGAGTTTCACGGGAAACGCGTTAACAGCCTTCCTTCTTTCACCTTCTTTTTTCCTTCCTCCATGTTCCTTGCTCCTTGCTCATTCTCGGCCCGAGACATTCTCCCTCACTTAATCTCGTCCTTGCGGAAAAGGCGCGAGACCCGAACTCCCACACACCCAAGGAAAATGGATTATTGGCGGATTTGCAATTTCGATTTAGCTCCGCCACGCGGACAAAGTGGACCACCTCGCACATATACATACAGATTAATATATGTATATACATATATATTATATATATACAGGTATTCGAATCTATATCGGGGCTGTTGCTTCTGACGTAACGCGTCCCGTCAACCACCGTTTTGTGTATTATATACATATACACATACCTATATATTATATACACATGCATAGATATGTATACATTATATCTATATGTATGTACATACATAACATACGAATGCTCATCTACGTATACGCCCCGCATATAGGATTTTTGGGGTACTGAGGAAAAGCTTAGTATAAGGGCGTCGCGACGCACTCACGCGTCGAAGAGATTTATATCTATATGTATGTATGTACGTATGTATATTAGGGTGGTCGTTATTTGGGGTCAAAATGAATTTTACCCCTTCTGCCCCCTGAATCGGTTCGAAATACATAAAAAGTAACGCTGTAATTTTTTCAGATTTCAAAAAAATTGCTTGACCCTTGACCACGGGGGTTGAAGTTTTCCATTTGAAATACACGGGGTTTTCCCGCGTTTGCAGTCATTCTTTTACTGCGGGCCTAAATATGTTTGTAAAATCTCGAAATTTTCAGCAATTAGTTGACAAGCCCGTTGCTACATGGAAAAAATTTCCCAAACCCCTACCCTCAAAATGTTGTGCAACATGACCATAATAATTAAATCGATAGACTAACACCGAACGGGCGTAAGCGGCAAAAAAAATTTTTTTTTGCGGATATGCCCACACGTTTTATATCGCATGAAAAAGATTTTGCCAATAAGAAAGGGAAAATTTTTTTCGGCGCTTATGCCCCTATATTATCAGTCCATTGAAATAATAATTTTTTGTTTTTAGAATTTTTTTTCATTTTCTTCCCCGTTTTTAATAAATGTACTTACACTAAAATAATTTTCTGAACGAGTTACAAATTCTTAAGTATTGTCTCCTTTTTTGCGTTTGGATTATTATTATTTCGATATTCACTTACAATTTGTAAAATGAACAATTTTTGTTGTTCGTTTCGTGTGAGTATTTTATTGCAATCGGTGAACACATTCATAGAAAAGGAGAAAAAAAAAATTCTAAAAAAAAAAAATTTAATTAATATGGTCATGTTACACAATATTTTGAGGAAAGGGGTTTGGGAAATTTTTTGTATGTAGCAACATGCTTGTCAACTGATTTCTGAAATTTCAAGATTTTACAAACATATTCAGGCCCACAGTAAAATAATGACTGCGAACGCGGGAAAACCCCATGTATTTCAAATGGGAAACTTCAACCCCCGTGGTCAAGGGTCAGGCATTTTTTTGAAAATCTGAAAAAATTACAGCGTTAATTTTCACGTATTTCGAACCGATTTTAAAATTCATTTTGACCCGAAATAACGACCACCTTAATGTATATATATATATGAGGGGGTCTTCGTCGAACGGGCCACCCGTTTAATCGAAGTTTCCCGAAAATTCTGTAAAAATTTCTACACGTTATTGGAGATGAGAAAAAATTTGGGGAATTGCGTGAGAAATAAGCGCAAGAGTGAAAAATTGTTGAGATGAAGTTTGTATGTCTTTTTCTCAGCTTTTCGATAGAATTGGAAGAAAAAAAATTCCGATCCATCTGAACCCCTTTTTCCCAAGAAAACGTTCGGAAATATGCTTTTTCCAAATTTGGACAGTTTTTTTTTCCTCGAAAAAAATCTCGAAGAAGTGTATTCATGAAAGAGTTTTGGGAAAAAAAATTTAGAGTGGAGACTTGAATGCTTTTCAAGAAAAAAATTATTGAATAGATTTTATGAATTTTCGGAATTGAATAAAATCTATTCAATAATTTTTTTCTGGGAGAGTATTAAAATCTCCACTCCAATTTTTTTTTCCAAAACTCTTTCATGAATATACCCTTCTACGACATTTTTCCAAATTTGGAAAAAGCACATTTCCAAACGTTTTCTTGGTAAAAGTGGGTCCGAATGGGTCGGAATTCTTTTAAATTTCAATTCTACTGAAAAGTTGAGAAAAAGACATACAAATTTCATCCCCAAAATTTTTCACTCCTGCGCTTATTTCTCACGCTACGTGAAAATGATTGAAAAAAATGATTTTTGGAATGCAATGACCAAAAAATCTGAAAAAATTCCCGAAATTTTTTCTCATCCCCAATAACGTGCAGAAATTTTGAGAGAATTTTCGGAAACCTTCGATTAAACGGGTGGCCCATTTGAGGAAAAAAAACCTCATATACATGTATGTCTGATCCTCTGCACACACACACACACACAAAACACAAACACATACGTGGCAGGGATAAACTTATCCTACGGATCAAGCTAGCTCCGGATTGTGTATATAGCATGCCCAGGTACCTACCCATACAAATACGTATGCAGCGTCATGTAGGGTAAATAATTGTTCAACGCAATCTCGACGGAATGACCATTCCTATTCGCTAAATGAAAACCACACGCTCCAATGCGTGTACATCGAGGCCATAGGTGGTCAAAAAGAGACAGAAACGAAAATTGAAAAAAAAAAATTAGGGAAAATTGAGGTACATATTCAATTCTTTGCGAATTATCTTGTGTTGTTTTTTTTTAGTTTTTTTTTTCCTTTGCATTTACATCAAGCTATAGAATACAACGATTTGCAGAAAGGGAAGAGAAATAACGTTGAGTACAGGAATAATAATGAAAAACAACAAGAAGAAAAACAAAACTAACTAGCGGTATGAACAAAAAAGCTTCGCTTTTTTGCAACAGGCACGATCGTTGGTTTTTAATATTTAAACTGAAAGTGATACTTCAGTAAAATTTAGTTGAAATCGGTTGAGCTGTTTTACCTAGACTTGCGAAGATAGGCGCAATACTCACAATCAGTCAAATGTTCAAACACTCGCAATTTCTTAACCGGAAGTAGAAGAGTCTTCAAACGGGCAATGGAATATCTTCACCGAACAATTGATTTCTCCTCCAAATTTCATCCGAATCGCTCAACTCGTTCTCCCGGAATTCAGGATAAAAAATGCACACACACGCACACACACACACACATACTTTTTGGAAAATGTGACCGATTTTGTGAGCGATGCAACGGATTTCTACGTTGAAAGAAATTTTTTTCCTCGATCCGACGTTTTTCGCGATGACGAATGTAATAGGCACTCCGCTATGCGATCGTGCCTAAAAATGAGAACAACAATAAAGGGCAGCTCGTGACATTATAGACAGCGAAACGATCCATACCCTAGTTTATTTATTAGTATACGGGGAAAGGTGCATGGCGGCGCGGCGTCCCATGACCCACACGCGGTCGTTAATAATACTCATTTCATTTTACCGCTCGTTCTAACAGGAACTGAGACCTCTGCTAGTTTACTTCTCCCTTCGACGAGAAATCAACAACGTCGTGGTACGAAAAAGTGAATTCTGTTTTAACGGCATCCCAATAAAAGAGAAAAGAGGGAAAAAGACCGATATAGATAGATAAGAAGAAATGAGAAGATCGCGAAAAATATATATTATATCAGGAATTTGTATCAATCATTGCGAATGATAAATAAGATTCATTGCTTCAATATTATGGTCAATTAGTATCTCGTCAATTTTGATCTTCCGCAAATCATGGTGTTCCCGAAAATTTACTGCAATCGGTATACAGAAATGTACGCAGACAGTTGTTATACAAGCCGCACACCATGCAGACGATTCCCATGAGTTATCATTTTTCGCATCCTGTCTTCCATTTTTATCCTTAAACCCCAATCTGCTGACTCTTCTTTGCAGGATAAAAAGATGTGACCAAGATTTGTGTTCGTTAAATTCCTGTACGGCCTCAGCCATCAAAAATTTGCTGGGCTGCAGCTCTACGCGACAATTATCAACTGCAGTCACTGCAATTGGTTCCGTTTGTCGCTTTTCATTTTTCAATTTTTATTTTCTTTTTACAAAAAAATGTACTTTACTGTTCGATTCCCCAACTACAACCGTACGTTGGAATTTCAAAACTTAGTTAACGAGGAAAAAAAAAATAAAAAAAAAGTATACTCAACCCTCCGTCCGGTTACGCCATCGATAATCGTTCGCAGTTTCTTTTTTTTTCTTTTTTCTTTTTTTTTCACCGCCGCGCCAGTACATCACCCAAAATTATCTTTCCGTATCGTTTCCCGATGGGGAAATTCATCTCAACGGATAGTTAATTCGATGTGTGTATGCTACAGGTTGTAGATTTGTAACTAAAGGGATCGCGGAGCTACCCCACAGACGCATTACGGATCCTCATCCTACCCTTCTTCGTCCTTTGCGACTACAAGGGTAGCCGAACCCGTCGTAGTTTGACTTTGGAAACCCGACTTTGGAAACAGGCCAATAACATGACCGACTTACCGATCGGACCAGTTCGCGAACGCAAAAAGTCATACTGTGTTATAGTATCGAAAGATTTATGGGGCCAACGAGATGACAGACATTTGGGTCCTATCCGCCAAATCCTATATATCCACAGATAAAATTCTACCTTCACTCCAAAAGTTCGAATAGTTGAATATATCATACAGCAAAGAAGATTGACGATATAATTAGCAAACCATGTACGTATTGCAAACTGGCTTGGCATTGTCACGGTATTGGTGCCATAGCTGCCGATACTGACAGCTACCATTAAGGGCCGAGCTTTACCCAAGTAAAAATCAATGTTGGGACAATTTTGGGTGGTTAACAACGGTCCAACTCATGGTGCCGTCAATCGGCACGAAATAATTCGCAGCCAGTCAGAAAAACACCATATTGGCCCAGTGTATTCCCAGTACAGAACTGACTTCCAGCTGAGCCCCATGTATGTTCACTCGTCAGTACCAGTCATCAGCATTTACCCAACGTTGGGCAAATAATTTCTCTGTACTGGATCAGTATGACGGAACGAAATTTGGCAGCCGGGTTAGTGCCAATTCTGTGCCATCTGGGTAGATCCGGCAATGCTCCAGTATCCCCGTACATGGAAAAGTTTGAAGAAAAAAAAAGGTGGAGCTAGAACGGCGTAGACTTGATATTAGCAATTTGATTTTTATGACCAAGCCCCGTACCCGGAGAGGAAAAAAATATAGGAATTACAGATTAGCTGGAAATATTGCGGTTGAATTCGAAGCCCCGATGGAAAGTGATTACATTAGTTTGCAAAACGTGAAACGAGTGCGTAGTGGGAATGGCGCTATATCTGGTAAGTCTGTTTCGGGAAATGGGAGGAAAACGCGTCCGGAAATGATGCGCGATTTGGTTGTCGTTTTGGTGGTTTTGCGGGAATAGAAGAGGCGTCTACACTTCTGCTGCAACCAGAGCCTGAGTATTTGCCTGCCGGTAACTTAACCCGGAATCAATTGCCGGTTCGAGCAATTTTCCTGTAGGTACATATATATATATATATATATATTTTATCTAATACACAGAAGACGGATGCGTATTTCTACGTGTAGACGTAAATTTGTCACGCAGATCTTCAATCGATCAGGCATTAAACTCAAAAGAGAAGACGGCCAGTGCAAAAGTCCAAGTTTACTGATATTTTGTACAAAATTTAGTGAAACTCAAAAATATGTGTATAGAAAATGGGGTTGAAGTTCGTAACGTTAACGCAACATTTTATTGATGGGGAAAAATTCTTGATTTCGTGACTAGAACGGTTCAAAAACACCCAACTACAGTGTATAATTTTTCAAACTGAGTGAAACACACCTACCACATCAATTTTGGTAATCCAACAACATTTCAGTCCTGAAATAGTAAATTTTTTCCCAAAAGTTTTGCTATTACATTAACGTTACGAAGTTCAACTTCGTTGTAGAAAAAAAGATATCTGGGAAAATTCTACCCTCGTTAAAAACCTTACATGCGGTTTGCTTCTGTTTACCAATTTAATCATTATTAAAGAACTTATTGTTTGTTTTGCGTCGAGAATTATTACAAGTTGTACTGTTTCACCTATACCCCTACAGCAACTTTTTTCATGCAGGTATTAATTTTACCTTCCCCTATATACACGCGGCTTGTAAATCAACAACCATAATACGTACACCAACGGCGATGGTAGATTTTCATGAAGTTGAAGTTTGTAACGTTAATACAACAGTGAAAAATTCAGGATTTTTTTACTCAAATCTTGTCAGAGTTGCCAAATCATTTTTATCATTTTATTCTTCATGTTTTACTCATTCCGAGAAATTATGCACTGTATTTTGCTGTTTTTGAACCGTTCAAGTCACGAAACGAAGACTTTCCTTTCCGATAATTTCATTACGTTAACGTTACGAACTTCAACCTCATAGATTTGCTCAAATTCTCATTCTTCGAAATTCCGGGTTCGAAGGAAACGGATATAAATATACTTGAAAAAAATATATATATATATGTACGTATAACAAATCCACCCCTACCACAAAAATGATTATGGGAAAGTTGCGTGCGGTAGAACGGAATTCAATATTCTATGTACATAGGAACGGGCCAAGGCACGCTTAATAATTGATGAAATAACCCAGGGCTCAATAACGACGAAAGCCTTTATCGTTTTTTATATTTTTCTTTTTTGTCACGTTTTTTTTCTGCTTTTTCTTTTTTTTTTTTTTTTTTTCCTTCCTTTAATGACTGATCAATGCGATTCCGTGCTCTCGTTAGTCCGCGGCAGCTTCATTAGTCCGAAAGCTGCAGACTGACTGAGTGGTTAGAGACGGCACCTATTGCTAGAAAAAATAATTCTCTCTCTCTCTCTCTTTACACACAGTGTATACATACTATATATATATAGAAAATAAAAACACACGATGTTTGAACGTAATTTTTCTCACAGTTGGAAAGAACGCGTCTGGAACGAAAGACGAAGTTTATATGTATGTATATGTATACATACATACAAGCGGAGAGCGTCGAATTACTGCCGCTCGACGGGACAAATAATCAGAGGAAATAAAAATAGGGAAAAAAGGGGGAAAAAAACGGTGGTGGAAAGAGGAAAAGGAGAAAAAAATTGCAATCAGTGAAAACACGGGAATAGCGTGAGAGAGCGCGGGGGTGTCGATCCGGATGGAAGCCACGTCCGAGTTCAAAAGACAAAAAGGATGTTAAAAGGCTGCCTTCTCCCGGCATTTCGTTCTCGTCGAGGATTATATTTCATCAATTTTCAAGAGCTAACTAAACTTCACTACGCTTGATTGATTCCTATAAGGGTTTTGAAATTCATCTTATATATATATATAATAATAATAATATATATATATATTAGGGTGGTCGTTATTTGGGGTCAAAATGAATTTTACCCCTTCCGCCCCCTAAATCGGTTCCAAATACGGAAAAAAAAATGCTGTAATTTTTTCAGATTTTTAAAAAATTGCTTGACCCTGGACCACGGGGCTTGAAGTTTCCCATTTGAAATACACGGGGTTTTCCCGCGTTGGCAGTTATTATTTTACTGTGGGCCCAAATATGTTCGTAAAATCTTGAAATTTTCAGGGATTACTTGACAAGCATGTCGCTACATACAAAAAATTCCCCAAACCCCTACCCTCAAAATATTGTGTAACATGACCATATTACTTGAATTTTTTTTTTTTTTTTTTTAATTTAAAATTTTTTTTTTTTTTTCCGTCTTTACTATGAATGTGAACAGTGTTTACCGATTGCAATAAAATACTCACACGTAACGAACAACAAAAATAGTTCATTTTACAAATTGTAAGTGAATATCGAAATAATAATCCAAACGCCAAAAAGGAGACAATACTTAAGAATTTGTAACTCGTTCAGAAAATTATTTTAGAGTAAGTACATTTATTTAAAAACGGGGAAGAAAATTAAAAAAAATCTAAAAAAAAAAAAAATAATAATTTCAATGGACTAATAATATAGGGGCGTAAGCGCCGAAAAAAAAATTTTCCTTTTTTAGTGGCAAAATCTTTTTCATGCGATATAAAACGTTTTGGGCATATCCGCAAAAAAATTTTTTTTTTGCCGCTTACGCCGCTTACGCCGGTTTGGTGTTGGTCCATCGATTTAAATAATATGGTCATATTACACAACATTTTGAGGGTAGGGGTTTGGGAATTTTTTTCCATGTAGCGACATACTTGTCAAGTAATCCCTGAAAATTTCAAGATTTTACGAACATATTTGGGCCCACAGTAAAATAATAACTGCCAACGCGGGAAAACCCCGTGTATTTCAAATGGGAAACTTCAAGCCCCGTGGTCCAGGGTCAAGCAATTTTTTAAAAATCTGAAAAAATTACAGCATTTTTTTTTCCGTATTTGGAACCGATTTAGGGGGCGGAAGGGGTAAAATTCATTTTGACCCCAAATAACGACCACCCTAATATATATATATATATATTAGTTCCTACCCACTTATACCCTCGCCATTATCTTCATCGACTCCATAGACACATTCGTATCTATACGTATGTATACATATAAATGCCTGCCTTTTGCGAAATGCGATGAAAAGAAAACTCCCCCCTCGGCACATTCAACAACGATAAAAAATAATTAGGGGGTTGGAGTAATGGATCGATCGATGGACAAAAATTCCATCTTTTACAAGAGCTAAGACAATGAATAAAAAAGGAAAAAAAAAATAACCAAAAAACAGCCCTCATGCAATGCAATTTAGTATAAAAAGTCGAGACCTTGCTATACACGTTGTGATAAGAGAGAAAAAATAAAAGATAAATAACGACGTAAGGGTAGAAAGAAAATTGAAAAAAAGATACCGTTGGATTATTTATTGTTCGCCGAAGCCAACGATATACAAAGTTCTAAACTCTCATCAATCATCTCGACTCGCCGATCGAAGATACCCATCAACTATAATACACCGGGGGAGACGAGAGAATAAACAAGACTATGCCAAGGACCCAGATCACTATGCGATGGGGAAATTTTGTCGAATGAATAATTTATACTACACAGCTTATAGAGCAGAAGGCCTGTACATACATCGTGCAGCTTATTTCTTGCCAAATTGCAGTGAAGAAAAATTATTTGTCGATTTAAATTTTTTTCCATAATTTTAAACTTTGAATGCGTTCGGAGCAAAAATCAGTGTATAAGTTCCTTCGTAAATGAAAAATGGTGGGCTCTTATTACCTATATCTTCTCTACCTAATTTACCTACGATCGGTAAGATCTTGTCATGAAATAATTGCTACTTAACCGACCTGAGATAACATGAAGATCCGATTTTACCGGCTGTAGGAACGAAAAACCTGTCAGTAATGCAGGAATTTTCTGACCTCAGGGAGCCGACTCGATCGATAGAGTGAATACCAGCGTTATCATCGCTCTTTAAAAAAACGTTGCAATCATTCTTGCAAATCTGTTTATGCATGTATATATGTATGTGCAAATTTCCTTTCGCTAATTTTCTTTCGAACGCGAACGAATTGTGAATAACCTTTGTGCAAAAAAAAAAAAAAAAAAATAAACGCTTATTGACTAGTTAGAATTGATCATCGCAAGACTGACAATGAATTAGTATAAAATATTCCTGCTCGTGCCATTTAAAGAAGAATTTTCGCGTCGTTGGTCTACCAAAGAGAATTATACAGGTCTAACCACACAAAGAATAAAGAAGTCAAGCCAGTAGGTATAAATAAAAGATTAAAAATAAAAGAAACGGCGTTGTGAAAAGCCCGCGAGTATATGTACGTATACAGAAGACAAAGGCTATGCAGTGCAGTGGGCCTTCTCAGCTATACCTACAGGTTTTTACGTGGCACGTTTTCTGCTATTCACTTCTCTTATTGTTTCAATACTTCCACGATTTTTATTTTTGTTTCTGGTTGTTTTTTTTTTTTTCTTCTTCTTCTTTCAATTCTTACTGCATTTTTCTTACGGTTTTGTTCGCTTCTCTTTCTTTTTTGTTCTCATAATTTCTTCTAATACAACAGCGGGCACGTCACCCACATACAACTATATTTTAAATAGCATTTGAAGTTATTTCTTTATCCATAATTCAGGCACACCATACAGCACAACACTTAATATATACCTATATTTATTATATATATGCGCATTGCAACATTCAGTAATTTCACACACGTGTGCTAGACTTCAATTATCCTTTCTCTGGCCCCCCTAGGCCGTTGCGAATAGATTTTCACTATTATTCACGATTCAAGAGGTCTACTTTAGTGCCAAGACGTCCTCACAATGAAAAATCACGACAAAAGATACCGTAGCTAAACTTACATGATTGCAATTAAATTGTCTAAATATGACTGGTACAAAATGACTAATACGAATACGGTATATATTGTTCGTTCGATTGGCTTTCATCCCATCCCATCCCATTCCCCTTCGGCACTGAAAGGATTGATCATCTTTGGGACAAAAAAAAGCTCATATTTGGGGGGCCCCCGAGGACTGGGGCCGTCTGTGTGGCGACTGGCGTGGCGCCAACAATGTCAATGGCATTTCCGATCCAACCATTATATATACGTACCTATACTATTGTACAAATATAATATCGCGAGTAGTCTGGAGTGCAGCTGGAGAGGCGAGGGCCGAATTCAGCGAGACAACGAATTTGGGTTGGTCTGCTGCACTCCAGACTGAACTCATCATAATTATACACATATGGATATATAGGAAACTGGGGCCAAATGAAACGCCTCATGGAAACCAAGCCTTGAGAATTATGTCAAACAAGTCTAATCAATTCGCGTATCGCTATAGAGCAGCAATTTTTTTTAAGTAAGGCAAAATAATGGGACCAGTGTGTCGCGGTTGTAAAAATGAAACGTGGTCCAAAATCAATTTCTTTCTTAACCAGAGTTCATTTTACATCATTATAATCATGTCACTAAAGATCAGTCGCTGCACGAATTGAGGCACACCGTAAGTCCGATTTCACTTTCTCAGGATCCGAATTGTTTGGAAGACGCACCGTCATAAATTGGACGAGGGAAATTGAATTAAAAAAATTATCATAGAAGATATGGCCAATTTTCCGAAAATCGAACATTTCTTTTCCACTTATCTGCAAATAACTCAGCCTAAAAATTGAATTTTCCAATTTCCCTAGTTCAATTTGTGACGGCCTGTATTCCGAATAATCTTGGTCATAGACAAGTCGAATCGGACCGACGGTGTGTCTGAATTTGTGCAGCAACCGTTTTCATGTGAGATGATTATAATGACGCAAAATGAACTTTGGTGATGAAAAAACTGATTTTGGACTATGGTTAATTTTTCCAACCGCAACATACTGCTCCCCTTAACGAATGTGAAACGAATTTCATCCGCAAATTAATACGAAATTTTATATGTAGATACTTTGACCAATTTATGTAGATTCAGTAATTTGGAGCAGCTTTGGTTTTCTTTTTCATCGGTGCTTTTGTTTTCTCTTTTTTTTCACTGAGAGTACAAATTTCGATCGAATTATTAACCATGGGGCCTATTGCGCCCCTGTTCTCATTTTATACGATATTGAAAAGGTGATTTTTATAAAATTAGGTTCTTCGCTTACCTCCAGGTGAGATTGTGGTATTTCCACTGCTGCCCGTGCTTGAGGAACCGTTTTTGACGAGTAGTGACTCCTAAAAACTTAGGCCTATTGGTAAATCTGGAATTTGGTATATCAGGAACGGCGCACCGAGGAGCTTTCATAAGTCGTTTAGTTTCCTGGTCGATTTCTCCAGTAACTGGAATTCCACCGTAACTCTGAAACGAAATAAGATGGTATTTGAAGATCATCCGCCTATTTTTTTTTTTTTTTTCCTTATTTGCTTTCCCTCATCACGTTTTTCTCTCCCCTTTTTTTGCTGCAATTTTCTCCGTGACAGTAAAGCTACAATATTTAGCGAGGTTAATGTACCTGGCAGGGATTATTCTTGATACAAAAAAAGACGAGATAGGAAAGTCAACGGAAAGTTGTTGCAAAGAAATTCCATTTTGATGTAAATATTAAATAGCATAAAGTGAATAAAGGAATTGAAATTTAGCTCGAGAAAACGGTAAAAAAGACCGGATGTCACTTGGGGCATAGCTATAAGTTGTGAATAACCTGAATACGACATTTTTTCGAATATTTTTCGTAGTTTTTTTTTTTCTTTTTTCTTCATTCATTTCTCTGAATTCGCGAAAGGGCGGCAAAAAACGCCTGGCTACTCGCCGAACCACGTAAAAGAACACCCCCACGTTTTCAAGCACGTTCGTGGGAAAATGATTTTCCATTATTAAAGTCTTCGTCAACACTTGATCGTGCCTTGCATGGAAATTAGTGAATTTATCGTAAATCGATGAGGTGAAATATCGAGAAAAACTTACGTGACTATACCTTTATTGTACAGAATACCGATAATAGCTATGAAATAAATTGGTCTCACTTATATTTCCTCTCTCTCTCTCTCTCTCTCTCTCTCTTTCTTACTCTCTTTCTCTTTTGTCACAAATATTTGACTTACTTTTGACGGGTAAATATTGATGGAATTCTGTACTGGAGAGAGTTACAAGAATGCTTTATAAACATGTACTATGAACTTCGCTAACGAAGTAAGACTGGATACTGACAGAGCACTTTGGAAACTTTCTGCAGCAGCATCGTTAATTTTAATTTTTTTAAACTCTGTCTCCCGGCGACTGGCGACAGGTGGAGAAATCTGTTTTTCAACAAAGTTCAAAGTATCCAAAGATTCATGAGAGATCACACGGTCAATTTAAAATTTTTAATATTCGACTCACCTGTAGATCTTTGATCGCGTTAATTAGCTGATCTTCAGTTCTGAGACTTGCGCTTTCCGGACTGCTTTCAGGAAGGTAGCCATACTGCATAAGATAATTTTGCTGAAACAGAGAAGAAAAAACCATAGAAGAATTAATTTATAATTGAATAATTAAAAAACAAGGCTAATAAGAATGAAGATTAAATAGAGCACGTCGCAGTTCACAATTTTTATGACAAAAAAAATAAAATAAAAAATTATAAAGACAGAAATGAAAAAAAAATGGTACCGAAAAAAACCACTTTGCTAAATTAATGACGAAATTTTCACCGCGCCAGAATTTCCTTCCAAGATTTTCGCCATCTCATTGTATTCAAGATGATGAAAAACGCGAGGAAAGAAGAGACCGAGTAGGTACGGAGGGTGAATGGTGCCAGATCTTATCCGATCGAGACAACTTCGCGCTTGGTTAGTCGAGGGTGAATGGCTCGACGGTAATTATTCTTGCCTAATAAAGTATGTATATATACAATAATATGCATACATGTATGTCTATAAGTATAGGTATAACCAAAAAAATCTAAAGTACGGTTCAACGGTTCAGATTTGCGGCTGTTTTGGACGGAAATCGTATGTCAATATTGGAAAAATGTGATTCGAAACGAATTTATTATTCCATCACGAAAGTTCATTTCGCCTCGTTATAATAATCGTTTCATTTCATACATATAATGCTGCATAAATTTGGAAACACCGTTAGTCCAATTCAGAAGACGTGAACCGAAAGCAGGACATTTAGTTGAAAAAATTGTCATTTTCCAAAGATCATACACGTAATTTTCAATCATTTGCCAAATGCCTTGCCTGACCCAAAAATGAAATCCTCCGAGTCTCGAAATATCTATTTAGACGAATCTATAAAATCACACGAAACGAACCTCTGCGAATGAATGAATTGATTTTTAACTATACGTTCAATATTCCAAACCGTCACATATTGTTTTTTTTTTCTTGGTTTTTTTTTCAAGAAATGTGCAAGCCCCTCGTTTTTGGATTATTTTGAAAATAAAAGCCCATTCAATCCAGACGAGTAGACGGCGGGCTACTCTAACTCACGGGTGTGAAAAACTAAACACCACACGCGTAGGTATAAATTCGTACATACAAGCATGTGTACGAGTATGGAGTATATATGCTTTTATCTACCATGGATGAAACATAGACTAAAGCGAGATATATGTACCTATACCTAACTAAGTATACGGTTGCTCCAGAGAACCGCACACGTATTTTTGTTTAAGTCGAAAATAGAATAGCAGCACCTAGATGGAGGGGATTCCTACTCAGCTACGTGCTCAAGACTCCGAGTCGTCTCGCACGCTTTCCGATATACGTACCTATATGATAGAAAATCAAAATATAAGTGAAAAACGAGGCAAGTATATCGAGAGCCCGGACGAGCTGAAGACAAAAGGCTACCATATTATATGAGACTCGCACTTTTTGGTCAAATCATCAGAATTTTCGCCTCACATAGACAGAGAAATGGAGTAAAACATAAATATTACGAACAGAATTATTAACTTTGGTATAGTTAAATAGACAGAAACTAGAGAAAAGAGAAAAAAGCTGAAGGTTACAATCAGAAAACAAGTTTTACAAATCTAACCAAAATAATTTTGTTGATGATTTTTTGTTAATTAGACAGAATTCTATTCAAAAATCAACAAACTATTTTGCTATATTGATTCAACTAAAATTGGCAGACAAGAATCTTTTGTTAAATCAACTTCACATTTTCTTGGATGTGTATCTAGTAAATTTTTTGTCAATTCAGCAAAATTTTGGCTGATTCAAGGATACTTTTTTCTGAGTGTAAAGGTACATCGTTAGGGGTGAGTTTCGGTGATATATGTATAACGGGTAGCCTACTAGCTAAGGGCGATTTATTACAGATTAGAATTGGGCACGTGAGAAGCGTGCGAGAAAAACCGGAGCGTGTCAAATCAGAAAACAACCGTAGGGTGTTTCCGGACGTGGGGTGAATGAATAATTATGGCTGTTGCCCCATGTGTACTTAATAACCGCGCGAAGGACTTCAAACTTGATATTGCCATAAGTGTAGCTGTATATACATATATAAGTATATAATGTGTTGGGGTAGCAGTTGGGGGAATATCGCGACCCTCGAAATCTGCAGACATAATAACAGAGAAATATATTGTATACAGGAATTATTTCCAGAAATGATAATTATACCTCGACAATGATTCAGGCGTAATTAAATACATCGCCAAGTTGTGCGAGCGTTCACAATTTCCCTCTATTATTCCACCTCTACAGTTTCAACTCTCAGTGGAATATTAATTTTTATCTTGGTAGAAAAATATATATATATGGTAGAAGTGCAACAACGCAGGTGAGGGGTACAAAAGAGTGAGGTCGAGTGAAAAATAAAGGTGGCAAACCTCTGTATCTCACATTTACCGCAACAGCAGCAGCAGCAGCCCATAGGGTAATATACTACTGATGTACATACATCGTGGAAATAATAAAATCACCGCTGAATTTATTTGCGTATTATTTACTGCAAAATATAACCCGAGCTCAAAACGGTATTGGCGATTATCGATAAACAGCGGTGGACTGCTGCAATACATATATGCGAAAGAAATTTGTTGCCTGACCAAATCAAACTATAAATTTCCACTATTTATTTTTTCGCACAAAATTTCCTTCTTAGAATGTAGTTTTTACTTAAAGGGACCAGTACGTCGCGATTGTAAAAATGAAACGTGGTCCAGAATCAAATTAGTTCTTCACCAAAGTTCATTTTACATCGTTACAATCATGTCATTGGAATTGAATTTAAAAAATTATCATAGAAGATATATGGCCAATTTTCCGAAAATCGAACATTTCTTTTCCACTCATTTGCAAATAACTCAGCCTGAAAATTGAATTTTTCAATTTCCTTCGGTCAATTTGTGACGGCTCACATTCCGAACAATCTTGGTCATAGATAAGTCGAATCGGACCGACGAGGTGCCTGAATTCATGCAGCGACCGTTATTAAGTGAGATGATTATAATCATGGAAAATGAACTTTGGTGATGAAACAAATTGATTTTGGACTATTTTTAATTTTTCCAACCACGACAAACTGCTCCCCTTAACAGACCGATGACGTTTACCTACTCGTGCAACTTGCTAACTGAACGGAGTAGGTAAGACCTGGTCGTATCGATTGGTCGAACTTCTTAAGATGTCGTATATTAGACCGAAGAGAATATAATTTTCCAAAGAATATTACGAACCTTGAAAGATTCGAGACTCTCGAGGATGGGATCGGTAGGCTTGAAATAGTCAAGTGGTACTTTACCGAACTGCAGACAGCGTCTCGAACACCTGGTTTCATTTTTTACGACCATTGGTACTCGACAATTTGATCATAAACTTTGAACACAGATTTTAACATCGATAAAAAACCGACAAAAAAGATTGGCTGCAGTTTATCTTGATATAATTTTTGATTGCAAAATAACCATACGAAAAACAGCAATCACAAATTCACAAGACAATGCGAAACCCTGAAAATCATTCGTTATTCGTAGTTCGTTGCAACAAACGATGAACTATACATATATGTATATGCCATCGCTGTCACATACCTGATGTTATTTTGTTTAATTGCCAACGACCTCGCGTTCGTTCATATTTACTTTGCTCTGCAAATATCATCTTTCCCCGGACATAAATTCTGTCAGGGTTTAATCCAACTTTCTTAAGATTATTAATGACAGGGGATGCGCTTCGCTCTTTAAAGTAATAACTATATACGAACTTTGCTCATTACGTCGCCGTTCGTCAGACAAGTCCAATTCAATTTATACCTGCAGGTGTGAGAACCGCACCTCTGATAGGTAGGTAGGTAGATATATGAAAGCGAAACGGGATCAAGAGAGGTTTTACTTATACTCATCGTAAAATCTCTCTTGAGATTTCCAACTTCCTTCGAAAATGATACATAGTCCAAAAACTTTTCAAGTATTTGCATGAAATTCCATGGGAAAAAAGAAACAGTTTTCTTTACAAATTCTTTATCCTCTCCTTTACCTCGCCACATGTGATTCTTCGGCAAAATCACTGAACAACTGATTAAAGAAGAAGCAAAAAGTCAAACAACCCTTGTCGTTTAATCCCTAAGTATTGGCGACCGTATCCACTCCAAGACTCAAAGACCAATGCTCATAGCCAGACTCCAGTGCCAGACAAAGGACCAACAAAATAACGAGGTAGCAGTATACAGGAGTGTCCTACATCCGTGAAATCAAAGGACCTTTGATCATGGTCAGCAGTGGTCCACTGCCAGGCTATTTATCCACCACTCCAGGTACGCGTTGCTCGAATACGAACTTACGTAGTTACCTATAGCATTGTCCGGATTCAGCTAGTGCTCGAAATAAGTGAAAGATTTCTTCTTGAAAAATTTCTTGTCTTTTCTTCTCTCATATCGTATCTGTATTTGCTAATACATACATGTATATACCTACCCCAGTCTGTTAGCATTGAAAACGTAGTCGCGAAGCTTATAAGGAGCACAAACTCTTCCTTCCACAATGCTGTTACTGCTACAATATATATATTTATATATATATATATATATATATATATAATATATAAGTATACATACTTATGTGTCTACCTATACGTTGACACACGGCCTTACGCTATATAAGGTAAGGTAAAGCCGCCTCGCGGCGGGACTTGCTTTGATACGGTAATACCACCAATGCCTGCAGTGTCCTCGCTAGAGCTGGTTTGGAAAACCGTAGGTATATGTATGCTTTTTTTTTTGCTTTTTTCTATGAGAAGACCCAAAATAAACCAAATCAATATCACTGAAACGTAAAGAAATCTCATCCCGCTAAGAAGGGGTTCGACGAGTAGGTAAAGGATCTTGCGGAACTTCCAAACCGCGGCAGTAAAAACGTCACAACCATGATATGATGTTTCGTAGATTGATTGAATTTTTCGGAGATTTTAATTGTTTCTTTATTATTCAGCAGTACGTAGAAGAAATAATTGAACCGTGTTTCGTCTGTATGCAAATTGACAGAAAAAAAAAATAGAATAAAAATAATAAAAGAAACAATTGAAGCAAATACATCGATGTGACTTGACCTGCGTCCAAAATACTGAAATTCATTCGAATACGCCGGAGCAACAAACTGCAATCTCAAAATACATGTTGGCCCTCGAAACTGTCGTTTGTGATATTCATTCGAGGGCCAATTCCGAGTGTCATATATGAATCAAGTTGTTATTCGATTGCCTCGAATAACTCAATCAGCGAAATTAACGAAAAACGACTCTGATTTTTGGAATACTTGGAAAAATTGAAAAAAGGACAAATTATACCCCATTTTTTATCCCGATCAATAAATGAAGGTTACAAATAATTGATCAAGTTTCGATCCCGATCGAGATGACTTCATCGCAATCTGTGTAAATGATTGCAAATTGGGAAACGATGAGTATAGGTACATGGAATATCGAGGCTCGCGGTGAAAAGTAGACAGCTGTTTCCTCCAAAGTTTCTGTCTTTTTCCTTGTGCATTTCTCTTTAGCTCTCTTGCGCGAGCATTGGGACTGGGAATGTAACCCTCCAAAAATAACTTCAGAAACGGGGCTGTCGCCCTCGCTGCACTCGTTCCTTTCGTATATAGACAAGCCGGGTGATATCTTTCGAATTGAAATATAAATTTCTGGTTCACTTACGGCCATATGTACATACGCGTGATAAACCCGTATAGGTCGAAATCGTACAGCTGACGGAGACCAGCTGCGGTCTAATTGTAAGCCGTTCTCAGCCACAGCCCATTTTCTTCATCTTACAAACTGCAGTCCACGCCCTGGGGGGGATTCAAGTTCCGAATCTCAAAGCTGCGAAAGGTGAAAATTCCGAATTTTTTTACTACCGACTAACAGTTTTTCGAAAGATTCTTTCCCCGAAAGTTTGCGTAGCTAATTTGAAAACCGCTGAATGGAAAAACACCGAAGGTTTAAAATTCCGAAAGCTAAACACCCGAAATGCCAAAACTCCGAATTTGCAGATTGTAAATTTGCGGATTTTTGAACTATTTTCGAGTTTTTAACTTTTGGATATTCGAACTATGTTTGCATTTCGACCCTTCGGAATTTAAACGTAAAAAAAACTCAGAATCGCGTCTCAAATAATTTTGACCGTTCGGAACTCTTTTGGAATGCGAAACTTCAATTCCACCCCTGAAGATACGACAGGAGGTATTCGTACGTCGCGAATTACCTCTGATGTTTTAGCTGCAACGCAATGTGACAACGATCAGGTAAGGCGTCGTAATGACTTCAAGTAACGCACATACCAACTGCAATCCTCTAACGTGCAGTTCGCAGTATACCGAGAATAATAATTCTCAGTACACTGGAGTCAGTCGCGCCTCCGTAAATGGTCACAAGGTCTTTTTTATTATTTTGGATCGCCATAAGACACTCACCTGGGCACAACCGCGGTTTATCTCTAATTGCAAACGCGTAAATACAGCATGGATATCATTCAGCTCGTGAAACACGACGGATACAAAGGAGTTCAATAAACGGAAAACCAATTTTTACTCCGCATCGCCAGGTCGAAAAATGCGGCCTTTGCCAATTTTGCAAATCCTTCGAACTATGGCCAATAATTTTTGTGATAAAAGCTTCCAGACATTTGCAAGTTTTCCAGCATTTTTCTCGAAAAATGCCATTTCAATTTGTTTTTCTGCATGATCACGAACTACATTTTCTGAAACTCCCAGATCTCTCACGTTTTTTTTTTTTTTGCCTTCTTTGTCCAAATTTTCGAGTGTGTGAATCTGAAATGATATTTTTTCAGGAAGACGTCAGTTTAATCGAGTGATTCGTCGACTGATCTCAGGAAGAAGGGGATAAGAAGACATGTTAGAAATACACAAAGAAAAAAATGGCATTTGTATTAACCCTGAAGAATTTGACTTCATCAATAATAGATTTCCGACCCAGATTTTTAGTCTTCTTCGAAATGAACAAAGTGGTAAAATTTCACCGAATAATCCGTGTTATTGTTTCATGAGATTTGATACGGGATTCAATCGATTCGACGATGAGGCACGTTATAGGAACTAATCCCACGTTTCCTCTTTGTTCGTCGTATCTTGCTCTTAGCTCGTTGAAACGTACAGCGTTGCTAGCGTACGTTGGAGAGAAGATATTAGCCCAGAGTCCTGTATTTTAGCAGCTATAGCTGGAGAGCTACACATACATATATATATATATATATATATATATCGAGCTAGGAAGCTAGCTAACTTGTCACCTCGGTTGTCTCTTCACCCTGAGAAAGTGGAAGTTTGGAAATGGGAAATAGCACGCTCCCAGAGAACTTCTCCATATAACGTTAGTAGGACTTCGCACCGCGAAACCACGGGCGTTGTGTATATTTCACCTTCAGACCTTTTCGCGACGTGTCCCTTATTCCGACAGATATTATACCAGGTTAAATTATACGTTAGACTTTAAAGTTTAGAGTATATGTATATGTATAGAACCGAGGTTTTCATCGTCTGAGAATGACAATGAGAAATCAACTTCTGACAGACAGTCCGTCATCGTTGATTCTTCGTGTTTAGATTATAATTGAGATGTTTATGACTACTTAGGTCGCAGAATTAAGGACGATAAAGTTTTTCAAACCTTGTATATATTGACGTAGCGTCCAAACGGCACGAGCCAAAGATTAGAAAATCTCTAAACAAGTAGATTGACGATTGTGCATCGAGCTCAATTCTCTCCTTGATAGATAAGACCGTACCTCGATACGTGACTGCATCCAAACTATATTCTTTGGATAAACGGATTCGTATAAACTTCGCGAAGTCACGCACCATGATATACCATGATGACCTGTACTGCCATGAATTTCTCTTTGAAATTTATAAATACGTCTGTGAAGCAATCAAGATTCCCTTCATATGTAACTCAAGGTCTGCGAACTAAAGTCCGTTAACTTCATATCAGAGATTGCGAAAATTTATTGATTTCTATTTAAATTTATAAAGGCTGAATTGCGGAATTTTATATGATAAGATCAAATGCCGAATTTCGAAACACATTTTTGTAAATTTTATTATACATCGATTCGTGATTTTCGATCCCGTGGTGATAAAATTGACCACACATTGATAAAAAACATAGTAACATTGGCACGTCTTTCAAATTTTCAACACAGCCTTGTGAATTTCATGGAAACACATATCGACCTTCTGCGCCATAATTTTTTGCACGAATGTAACTTTTTTGGTACTTGTCCCGTGCCTAGCACAAAAGGGGATATAACCAGACAAGCGTTAAGAAGAAGAAGTGTAACTTTACGCGCTCTTCCTGAAGCGAAGCTTGTGAAAAACGCAAGTTATTGTGAGTTTCTTCATTCTGAATTTCTGGTGGTTTAATGAAGTTTGAAGAATTTTGAGCTCCTTGTTTCTGTGAAATTGGCTAGAAAGAAAACCCAATACTATATTAACTGCTCAAAATTTAATCTTTTTTGAATGGAAGTATGGGACGATGAAAAAAATTTCCTTTTTGATGTATTCGGTGGCAGAAGGAGTATATCACGTATATTCTGCTTTGACGTACATGATCTGAATTTCTTTCCTTTTTTTATCCCCCCTTCTCATTTTCTATATCTTTGCCATATTTCGCATTGAGAAACCTGCCTGGTAGCCTGGTCTGGTTGGAAAAGAACGGGTCTTTCGCCAGTCTTTGTCAGCGTTTAAGAAACGTTTTGCATAAAGTAGTATACGTCGGCTTAACGAGATCAATTCGATATCCTCGGTGAGATCACTTGACTTTTCGACCCAGTGTAGGTACATATATACGTGTAAGCTGGTTGGTTCTCTCATTGTCCCGAATATGTGTGTGTATTCATATGTGTATGTTACATATATACACACGTCTATACAACAATCCTCAATCTCACAATCGACTGCCAACGACAATGGGACTACTTCTCCTCTCGACTCAACCCTCTTCAACAAGGGAAACTTCCTTTTCCAGCCCGACGAGCTCCTCTTGTTAGCTTTCCTAACGCCCGTCATATCCTCTCGTATATATACCTACTGGTAGTAGGTAGTACCTATCTACCTACCTTTATACAACAGCTAGTACGTGTGAGGACTGAGGAAAACCAATTGCTACCACTATCAGAAACAATGGATTTTCTTTCGATATACCATATAGCTTATTTTGCCTTATCGTCACGGACTGGTATGTCAATGACAATGCGGCGTCGAAACCAACGTGCCTAAAAGTACTTGATATAGTAACGGTGTAAAGGTGATTATTACTCATCGTCATAATTGTTATTTCGATAAGCGTGCAAGCCTACAGAGGTTATTGCCTTCACATCAACTTACAATCGTATTCGGCTCACGGTCAGCCGCAAACTTCTGTAGGTATTCCGGTCAATGAGCCATACGGATATGAAATGAACTGCACAATCAGTTGCTTTCTAATATGGTCACCAACGAACTATTAATTATTATTACTTTGGGATTAAAAAGTATCGGCCACCTTCCACATTCGATTTTTGAGAATCCAACTTCTGGAAGACGGCTGTATGCACGAATACGAAACTTTACAGGATCATAGCTTGAGCCTTGAGGATTAGAAATCGGTATATCCTATTCGAATTAACCGACTGATGCGTCCAAAGAAAGTCATACAATGTCGAAATCGAGATAAAAAAAAAAAAAAGAAAATTAATAAAAACCAAAGATGATGAAAAGTCCAGGGCAAATAATAATTTTTATTTCTATAGGGAAACCAGCTTTGGGTAGTTTGCTTGTGGGAATTATTTATATCATTATGAATAAAAGGTGATTTCTGTCTGGTTTTCATCCTCCTCCTGCAAGTCTCGAGTACATCGTAACAATTCTCAACTCGAAGCTGAAAGTTTATTTTCCTGTCTGTGCGATGAAGCGATAAATTCATCATTGCCTTGTGTGTGTTTTCTATCAGTTTTCACGAAGCTCCTGTCGTTGGAAATTTCAGAAATGGCAAACAAACACAAACCATCATGTTTGTTATTTGTCACTAAAATCTGCCGATCAGCCATGATCGCCAGGAGGAAAAAAGTTAATCTTGCCGCTATAACCTATACGATACGATTTCTCAGTAATTTGTTATCGACTTTCTTACATGGTTTTTGTTTCTTCTTCTTCCATTTCCTTTTCGTTTCCATTGTGAATCCTTTTTATAAAACCGGGTTACGCACCGTAATGAAATATCCAAGGAAATATAGAGTCTTTCGAAAGAATTCGTCGATCGTAAGCATCATCATACATTGAGAAAGATTCGTGTCGTTCTCGACCGCAGTGTTACGACCAGAAAGATTCTTCTTATTCCCGCATAACGATGAATAGTTACGGAAGGACAATACATACAAGAGACGGAATATCTGTTAATATTCTAAGTACGAACCGCACCGCCGCGACGTCTTTCATACCGGAAGTTGGTGGTCTGCCTATTGCTCGGTATGAAAGACCAAGCGGTTTGTACCAAAGCGTTTTTCAACAGAAACTTTATTCATAATATCAGAGAATCGAACGTAATTGTTTCAAGCCAGGGACTTTCCCGCGAACAGTATGAAGATCTTGATAAAAAAAAATAAAAAAAATATCGCTAGGGGAAAGGACATTTTTATCTTATGCCACAAAATCGTTTCAACACACGTTAAAATTGATTTATATAAAAACAAGCAATTTCAAGATCGAAAATAAGCCATCTTGCAAAAAAAAAAAAAAATTGTTACTCTGGTATACACTCCAGCAGCATTAAAATTGGGTATCCGGTTTTGCCCGGTCTTTTCCAGCATGTCCTAAGCTTTTCTTTAAATTGTGTGAATTTTTTTTACTTTATACTTCGTATCGTTGTATATAGAAAAACGTGATAATTAATCGTTGGTCTCGTTACGCCCGTGTGCTGCACCAGTTGAAATAATAAATATTAGCATAGCTCCGCAAGCTCCTCGTATAATTCGTAGTATACCGAGTACGACTTCCGTTATTTCGGTGATCCCGTTTCAGCGACGTCCCAGTCGTCCTAGTCGTAGTCCAGCTAAAGTTATTGTTAGCGCTGGAATCCGAGTCCCGGAAATAGCTCTAGCATGGCAAGTTGCAAGCACAAAACGTTCAAAGTCCCATCCACCATGGTATAATATGTACGTATATGGGATGTAGGTAATTAGCACCACTGGCCTGTGAAGTTATCAACGAATTACGAAATTTCGAAAGATAAATCACAGTGCAGAGAATCCTCACTTTACTTCAACAGGTGAATTTCTCCTATACCTACAAATGCAATTAATATCCTGAACTGACAATCAAAGCGAGTACCTCCGACATATCGGATATAGAACTTGGAGTGTACGTGGCTTTGATCTGATGGAAATTTGATTACGTTTGATTGCAGGATGAAAATAAAATAAAAAATAAAAATGAAAAATAAAACGACAAGAAAGACTCGATGTATGATACCGCGCGGATCATCCTGTGGATCATACAGAAACTAGAAGAAAAACTTGGGATTTTCTACTACCTACTACGTCTTGAGAAAATTTAATCCCGGTACTACTCCGGAGCTTGGATGAAAGTCTGGAATCACCACTTCTGAAGCAACTTGCCACTTTTCTGCAAGCGTACGTGTATACAGTAGATCCTCGTAAAGATGCGCGGGCTGGTGGGATGTGGCCAGGACTACAAGGGTAGAATAAAGTGTACCTGTTACCCAGGTAAAGTAGCTTCTGCACTTTCGCTATAGGCATGGTGAAAAGTGTTTAGATTCCATCCGCGCAACGGCTTCTCCCTTCAACGTACCCATAGCTAGCTAGTATCTGCATTCTAAGTACGTGCGCTTCTTCTACCACGTTTCACATTTTAAAACGACTAGAAAAGCTCTCGACGCATTCTTTCCTGCACTTAGCCTTTTAGCTCGTTTCCTATTCTTTCTCATTATTTCACATGAGCTTTTGTTCTTCTCGATAGTTTTTTCGCTTCATTTTTTTCTTTCCCCCTTTCATACGATACGAGCCAATATCATATTATATCCAGAAAGAGAAATCGCAGTCAGATAGAAGCTAGCAAAAAAAAAAAATTGCCACATATAGATCGGATGGAATTTTTACTTTTTACTCTGGAAAAAACGTGTCTGATGCAGGTTTTTTGGGTTGTGATAATATGGCACATATGCTGAGTTTTCTAATATTTCCATCACCCAGTATATATCATTTGCTATTCCGTACTTTTTTTATTAACCTGTACGAGTGAAACTCGTGAAAAGGAATTTAGCTCTCGTCTCAGCCGTGGAAAGCGTTCGCCACTATTGCTTCTTTAGCAAAAACACCGCGAGTTTCTCGTCTTCTTGTTTTATGGCTCGTACTGATTAGAGTTATCGATACGGTCGCCGTAACCCAATGATGTCGGTAGACAGATAAACCCAGAGATAGAGACACGTAAATGCTTTCTTAGCCACCTAGTGCGGGATACGGTATAAGATAGAGTTGAACGAAATTGAAGAAAAAAAGAAACAAAAAATGAAAAAAAAATTGAAATAATGAATGTATCTTAGAATTTGAACTTTTTCCCAACTTTCTTTATCATTTTTTTTCTCATATTTTTAGAAGATAGTACAATCGTTGTAGAAAATTTGCAATCATATTGTATCTCGAATTGTTCGAACATCCAGAAATCCAGATGCTTATGATATATTTCCCGCCAAATTTTTTACACCGTAAAACTGCAATAATTAATAGATGATTTTTTTGGACAGTGATAAAATTTCTGAGGCATATAATTTATATCCACCTGGAAATGATGATAATAGATGAGATTGTGAACGTGAAGTATAAATCGAAAGAGAATAAAGGACTCTGAAGATAAAACAAATCGTTATTGTTCACGGTATCATCCTTATTGGTCAATAACAATCAAACTTTAATCCAGGAACATTTTCTCCAGTGGGTTGGGGGTTATTTATATTGAAAGGATAAAGGGTGTGTAACAGTCAAGAATAGAAAAAAAAAACTGCGATAAAAGTAACACGGAGGTTCTGAACTACTGACAAATATCTATAATCGTACACTTCCGCCACCAGAGCTGCAGTAGCACCGGATCCAAGGAAAAACTATCTATTTGACCAAACTCGCGATCAGGTAGGTAGAGGTTAAAATTCAAGGGTGTGGCGTTGGGTCGTCGAGCGTGTGGTGTGGCCGCACCTTTGTCTCGTCTGGGTGCAAGTGACCAGGATGAGAAAGAAAAGGAAAAAAAATATAGAAGTGAAAAGTGAAAAGGAAGAGGACCGAGGACGACGACGATGACGAGCCCTCGAGTAAAAATTAGATGATAAAATCGGTAGGCATGAAGGTAGACAGGAAGGCAGGCGAATAGATGGCTGGATAGATAAATAAACAGCTACAGATACATAATTTACATACATATACTGTATATACCTACGTATATAGGAATAAAAGAGCCACGCAACACCCTGACGTTTGTTGTTCCCATTTCTTTTTCTTTTTCATTTTTTTTTTTTATACCTGTTCCCCAAATTTCGAACCCATATTAGCATATGTGAGCTGCAAATCCCGAAGCGTTTTCACGCTTCCTTGAACCTGAACCTGAACGCGAACCTGAGTCTGAGTTTGGAGTCCCAGAAATTTGAAGAGGGGGTTAATTCTCAGGTAGCCTTCCCGACCACCAGCGAAGATGTCGTCTAGCCGACTGAACTGACCGATGAATTTTCAAAATTCTAGATCCTCGCATGAAAGAGGCTTATTCATATGGTAAAGAGTTTGGATAGTGTGCATTTATCTCATGATTTGTTTTTTGAGAGCCGTGGGTAACAGTCGGCAGTGATAAAAACCCTGAATTCAAATCGACGATAAGCAAAACACTTCTATTCGGTTTTCGGTATGTATGAATAGAATTATAAGATATACCGATAGGAAAGGTTCTTTCAAGATGTTATTTTTCTGTAGTAAAAAGTGAAATCGAGTATCAAGGGTTCAACGTCATAGTTATACACACAGTGAATTTCGATGTGAAATCAGCAGAATGGTTTTATCCAACAAAGCAAAGATGAAATTTCAAACTGCGGCAGATTCGATTTAAACATCGTGTTGTATTTTGCCAAAAAAAATTTAATGCTTCGAGAAGTGTGGACCAAACAGATTCCATAAAAATTGCGAAAACGTCGTCACCGAGGTACTTTTCTATGTCACTTTTTTCTATGTAAAAACGCGATTTACCGTTCTCTTCTTCGCGATTCAATCCAGGATGAAATTCATTCACCTAAAATATACCTAAACGTAAAAAACGTCCATAATATAACGCAAGATCGAAGAAAAAAAAAGTTGCTATAATTAAGAATTGGAAGATTAACAAAGGAATGCGCGGTTCATATGATCGTCGCTGTTTGTTTGCGTGGGTTTTTGCAGCTCTCATGACTAAAATAAGAAGGGCCCAAGCGCCAAAAAATTCGTTTTTTGCAAATATACCCCCAAGATTTTATATTGCATGAAATAGATTTTACCGCTACCAAAAAAACGCAAAAATTTTTTTCTGGCACTTAGGCCCTTTTGATTTCATTCACGGGATATCATAACGATGGAGTCTTACTCCGTCTCCTTGACTCGGGATTATCACTTTGCCGAGTTGTATAATTGAGATCGTTGTTTATAGTTGATTGGCTGAAATTAGCGAGCTGCAAGCAGGCCTCAGCGTTAGTCGGGAATTGAACGCCTCGAGCGTTTGGTAAAAAGAAAAGGAATTCACCGTATGTATGTACGTATACATATATGAATACATAAACCTACGTATATACGTATGTAAAACATGTACGTAGTTTTAGAAGGAAAACGTCTCAGTGATGGTGGTTTTCGTCGTCGTGATTAGCGAGTAGACGTCTTTCGTGGAAAATACATATATATATAAAGAAAACATTACTTATAATATACGACCCTGGGCGATGGGCGGACGCATATTCATATCCAACAAACGTTCAAAATTTAAACTAGGGGGGGACCAGACCAAAAGTATAAACCGGAAGTTCGTACCTACCTACCTACCTACCTACCTACCTTACCACCATTCAGTACACATACATATTCATATCCACATGCGCAAAGCAATTCTAGGTACATATTACACTACGTATACAGACAAATTCCCGGTCTGTTCCAGACGCTGCTAATTTGCATCCTGAAAATTATTCACAATTTTTATTTTTTATTTTTTGTCTCTTTCTTATATTTCTCTCTCTCTCGTTTCAATTATTTTCGTTATTTTTTTACCGTTTCATCAAATTTTCTATCTCCCCGTGATTGAAGACTGTGAAGTTGTTTATATTTCCATCCAGTTTATTATACTTGGCTAATTATTATCTTCAATTTTCCTGCAATTCTTTTTCTGTACGCCTTCATGGTATAGGTACAATGAATAATTCTATACAGGGATAATTTCTACTTTCGTTTCTGATTCATGATGATTTTTTTCTCCAGTCTTTTTTTCTGTTCCCAGACTGACCCATACACTATAAAGATATATGCATCTGGCACTTGAGATCCGAGAAATTGAATCGTACCCCTAGCTCTTTTATCATCTTCTGGCGCGACGTGCCCTGAGACAAGGAATAAAGATTAATTCAATACCGCTTGGTGATGCGAAGAGCCGAGACCATTTACCTTATAGTAGCCATAAAATGTTTATCTGCATATTATAATCATCTACGATAACGCACGTCTTTAACTTCTTCCACGTATCTAACAATTGTGAACATAAAAGATGGATTCATTTTTATATTTTATACCATATTATGTTCTTAAGCAAAAAAGAATTCGGTCTACGCACTTATAAGCAGTCATCGATTCGTGACGTCTGCGTAATAAATCGTGATATACAGAAAGAATAGGTATTCAAATTGAAGACAAAGAATTGGGCATACTGTTAGGTAGGTGAAGGTGCTTACATGTTACATACGTATACGTATGTATGTACAATTGTACATATACATACAATATAATACGTAGACGAGACTCATATAAACGCCTCTATCCATCCATCCGGGCGACAAAACTATACCACATACATAAATACACGATACAGACGAAGAGAGAAAAGTTTAAGTCAAAGAGTTCATCCACCCCCGGACTGCGCTAGAATATAATATATACATTATATATACAATTTTATATGTATGTTACATACATGTGTGCATGTGTCGGGACACACATGTTCGCCTAGTCGCCCTGCCATGAGAATTACATAATTCCATCCTTATAGGGGATAATCTCGTTTTTCAAAATCATCCGCGAAAGATACACACGAATTGTATGCAAGGGTTGAAAGAAGGGTTGAAAGGTTATTTTATTTTATTTTTATTTCCCCCGCGGTCAATTTAGACGATATGACTTTTGAATCAAACCAGTTATAGGTCGACGTTAATGGAATATGGCGATTTCTAATCTGCAAAGCACAGGCTGAAATCCTGTGGAGCTCAAAAATTTTCTCATACCCGGTAGTTTTCTGGAAAAAACCAAGTTTATTTATTTCAGACATAGGCCAAGAGTCTGGTAGAAATAAAGTTCGTTGATATCCTGCAGAGATCAGAGTCTAAAAGTCGATATTTGTAGGAATTGGGTAAAGTCGTTTTTGACACCAAAACCAATACCTACCCTTGTGTCTAACCCTCTCGGGATGAAAAGTGTAGAGTAAAATTTTGCTTCCATTTCATTATTTCACCCCTATATACCTATTTGTTCAACAACCCGGTTGATGTATGAATATATTATTTTGTTCCAAAGATATATATTATATTTGAGTCTGAAGCTAGGCGGGAGTTTAGTTGAAAAGTGTGTATATAATATTGTGTGTAATATATAGGTATGGTAAGAAGCTAATACGTGAATTACGTCTTCATCCCTTCCCGCACTCTTTATAGGTTACTCCGCACCCCGAGGTATCGACGACATGGCGAATCAGTATCAGATAAAATACGATTTAGGGTTTATAGGCTCGCAAATACCACTGGCTCGTAAATAAAGGATGTTTTTCCCCGGAAAGAACGATAACAATCCCGTGTTTTATCCAGGGGTCGTTACACGCCGCGTAGAGTTCTACAACTGTATTCATGTATGGGTGTACATATACATACATACATCTAAATACATATATATATATGTATATACGTAACCTACATACCTACGTACTTATATCTACCTATCTAGTCACCTACTCCGTATACAGATATAATATATACATATATATATACGTATGTACCTATCCCCCTGCCCTACATACTTCATCCTCGTATATCAGACGTAGGAAGCCCGGTGTTCACCCTTTCCTCTAACCTACCTCTAAACCTCCATTGCGACAAGAAATATACTTCGCAATTTGTCCTCTGGTACTGTAAGTACTGCAGCGAAATTTAGGGATTTGAAAATTACAGAAAAAAAAACCCCCCAAAAAAGGGAGAAAATAAAGAAAAGACAATATGATATTATAATCATATATATGAGACATTTGTATCTATATACCCTCCTCGACTTTGACAGTTCTGTGTATAGAAATATATACGTGCGTCAGATAAGCAGCCTATAAGTCGTCAGCTGTACGTCGCGAAGCGAGGACTGAGGATGTTGGTTTTACGACAGACAAGAAATCTTAAGCACGAGGGATCGGAATCAGGAATGTTTACAATATCATGGTTTACGTCAAATGTTTTACAGATGTGAGGATATATAGTCTAGCACACACCATAAGTATAAGGTATAAGGGTTCGTTCACATTGTAGAAACACAAAAAAGTTGAAGATTTTTCATTCAATTCATTGGATTCATTTATTGATTAGATATTCAGAATTCCGGTCAATATAGTATAATAAATCGAATAATATGCAGATTCCTTGAATTTTCTGATTGAATGAAAAGTGGTATAACAGACGTGGTTCAGATATTACGTATTTAAACGTAATTTCTTCTTTGCTTCTTTATCGCGGCAAAAAATTTTTTGAAAAAGATGAAAATTATTCACTCCGTGAAATGAACAGGGAAGAATGCCTATACCTACCGCTCCTCCGCGAGACCACTCGCGAATAAATTCCCTAATTTGTATTCAGAACTGAAGTATCAGCCAAAAAGTTTTTCGCATAAATATGGAAATCTCGAGGGCAACAGGAGTCGATTATATTACATAGGAAAAAAAAAGGAGTAGATATCCAAAAAATTGATGAAAAAACACTTCAAGTCGTACTTAACAAATTAAAAAACAAAAGTTAAAAAAAAAAACTGAATACTTCGCCATAAAAAATTATTGACTTTTCAACAATAACGTTGTAGTAAATTTCGAACTTTTCGTAGTTTTTTTTCGTACAAAAAATTGCAAAATTATGGGAATTTGCATACGTTTTCATACAGAGAATCGCTGAATTTTTATTGACGATTCTGAAAAGGATTATAATATTTGGCTGAAGGGGTAGAGCAAAAAATACCAAAATTGCTCAAAAGAAAGAAAAAAAATAGCGACATTTCCACCCCTCAACAATCGATCTTTTGAATATGAGTGTCGTACTGGCTTATTAGACCTTTATAATTTCTACTGAAAATTTACAAAAAGTCCGAATTTCTCATACGATTCGTCAAATAAATTTGTTTTTTATTATTTCACCTTCAGGTATATATACCTTATCCTTATAGTATAACGGAGTTAGTTTTAGAAATCGCTTAGAAGAAAAAGTATTTCTGTAACGTGTACATGTGTATGCGATTGAAAGCAATTTCGAGCTGAAACTTTGCGCCCGATTGGTTGAGGCGCACGTAGTAGAGTAGGTACGTGTTGTCGTCGCCCCGCAAGGTCCACCGGGAGCCAGGAGGTAACATGGGCTTTCATCTAGCGACAGGAAGAAGGAGAAAAAAATAAAAAAATAAAACAGAAAACAGAAAAGGGAAAGAAACGAAAGAAAACAGAAAAAAAAAAAGTACTGAGAAAATATAAACCTTCTTCTTATACCTTCTCTTCCTCTATACGGTAAGAAAGCTCCACTCTCTCGCGTCTGCTGCAATATCCACCTTATATACCGCCTAGCCAGCAGCCCTGGCCAAACCAACAAGCCACGTCTACGTCTATAGAATACGACTTTCCATTTTCGCAACGACAACGAAATATATTGTCATGCCTTCCCACCCTTTTTCCAAAACCCAGGATCCGTACCTTGTAGGTACGATGAAAAGCGCAACAAGCAAGACCGAAGTTAGGGGTAGGTATAACGCAAGATTACCTTTTCGTATTCGAAGAAAAAAGAACAAAAAAAACAAAATAAATCCATAGAAAATGTGAAATCAGGTGGGAGAATAAGGCGAGAGAAAATTTGAATAATATTCAAATTCAAGGAGCGACGGAATATAACGCGTGATGCCGATTCCCTTATGCGTGTTTCTGGTATTTCTGGTTTTTTCTTCGCAGTAAAACGATCGGGGACGAGAAAAAAAAACGAAAAAAAAAAACGAAAATTTCTGCATTATCCAGCGCAGTTCAACCGAGGGCTCTGGCGTAGAGGAGACGAAAAATAAAGTTGATAAAGGGGATTGAAGTTCCGAAATTTTCAAAGTTCGACTTTCTAAGTAGAAACGTTAGAATTCAGAAGTTAGAAGTTCCGAAAGGTCGAAATGCAGACAGCTCAACGATCCGAAAGTTCTAAACTCGGAGTTGTATCTCTTGCGAATTCCGAGATTCGGAGTTTTTACCCTTCGGATCTTTAGCTTTCGGAATTTTTAACCTTCGGTGTTTGCCATTCGGAATTTTCCATATTGGCTACGAAGCGACTTTCGGAAAAATAATCTATCTAAAAACTTCCAGTTGGTAGTATAAAAATTCGGAATTTTCACCTTTCGCAGCTTTTGAAATCCAGCATTTCAATCCCGCCCTACGAAAGCTAGTATAAACCGGTACGATTTACGTTAAGCTCTGCGGATCAAACCGAGCAAAGAAGTTCAAGGATAATCAAGAGACACATACACACACACACACACACATGCATAATCAGCCAACTAAACCCGAGCTGAGTCTGTCTGTCCCTAATTTTTTTAATCTTATTTATATATATATTTTTTTTATATTACTCATTTCTGAAACTCTTTTTTTTTGTTTTTGTTTTTTATAGATATATCTTGAGGAAACCTTTATTCTCCGTAAACTGGCCCCCTAGCTCTTCGGTCCTCCGAAGTCTCAAATTGCTGCGGGAGTATAAAAAGTAAAGATGAAATTCGAAAAACAAAAATATAATAAAAGAGACGATATGTGTGTACACTCACATAGATAGGAGACAAAAAACGTTGAAAGAAAAAAATAATAAAATAAATAATAAAAATTGTGTGCGCTCGAGGTTATTAGTTCGTTGCTCCTATGTATAATATCCTGTCTATGGTGGACGCATGTGTGCGTGTATATACAATTACATATGTATACATATGTATATGCATGTGAGAGAAATAAATTCCAAGGAGGCTGCAGGTATAGGTACATACATATATACGGCGATCGGAGACAATCGAATCGCCGAGAGGTTCCCATTATTTTCGTTTTCCTTCCTGGGGTTTCCGTTTACCCCTGGGGACCCTGACGAACAAGATTTCGAGCCCCCAGCAACTCCGCAGCTGCCTAAACGAATTACTCGACTAATTTATGAAGAAGAAAGCACACACAGCAGTCGCAGGTGGGCGAGGATTTCATAGGACTGCGGAGTAAGGAGGTGACGAAATCGGGGAAAAAAGAAAGAAAGAAAGAAAGAAAGAAAGAAAGAAACTAGGGAAATAAAAAAGAATGAAAGAAAGGAACCGGGTTGTTTCTGATTGGCCAAAAACAAAGGGGCCAATCAAATCGGGGCCAATTCTATCCCTAACATCAGGGTAATTTCAACCCGACACAATATTCGACCTGCCATTTTCTTCTTGGGGGTGAAATAAAATCGAGATTCGGTGTTGTCACGGCTCGGATAACCCCGTCGAGGTTTTCAGCCTCTATTTTACATTCGTTCAACAATATCTCGTTAGTCATGAGAACAAAAATAAGCAGGTTTTGGCTGACCATGAGCCTGCAGCCTTTTCAACTTCCCGTTTTCAAACTCATTTCGAGCTGGAATAATCAAAATTCTAATAATAATAGCAAACAAATACAAACATTGATGGATTTCAAAGTTAGCTCATTTTCAAGTTGAAGCCAATTTTATATCGATGAAGCCAAGATCATCAACATCCGTTGATCCCTTCTCCAGATATGAGCGTGTGAAGATTTTCTTCTCTTGAAAATTTTGATTTTGAATAACTTGAAAACCACTACACCGATCAAATCCCAAATCTAATCAGCTCTAAGTTACGGAGAAGCGAGTCAGTTGAGACCAGAATCATCAGAATCCGTTGATTCGTTCTGAAGATATCGTCGGATAAAAAAATTGATCGCATAAATCCAAAAATGGTCGGAAATGATTCTCTAGGCCTCAAAACGTGGACACGTTGTAAAAACTCAGCTTATCATTTTCGGTGTGATTACAATAACTTTCTTTTTTTATTCTAAAATTCGGCAAGTTCAAAACGGACAATTTTACGACCTGATTATCCCTGCAAAGTTCGAATTGTACGTTTTTCCTAATCTTACCGTTTAATTTAGATTTTGGTGCTTTTCCCCCAGCCTGACTAATTTGTCAATTCTAACCAGACGTACAGAAATTTGTCATCATCAGAAGACGAGCTACAATCCCATCAAATATCAAAATTCTTCCATTCCAGCCGCGTGTTTTCCAGAACATTTGTGTTGGAATATATGAAAGTTGTAATCGAGGTGAAACTGCAGTGAGTACTTTTCCACCCCTAATTTGAAGGTGAAGAAAAGTAAAAAGATTTCCAGAAATGAAGGCAATTTTGTGTTACACGCGGTTTACGGCAAAAACGGTTGAACCATCAAATTAACCCCCACGCATAGCAAAGAATGCGTAATGAACGAAAGTCGTATAATCTCAAGAGGCAGGAATTTTTCGCATTTTTTAGGTGTACATCGCGCCTCCGAATCGCTTAAAGCGTCCTAACTATACATATAGGCCGGTATATATGTACCAAAAAATGTGAGATCTACATACATATTTTCGAGACGGTATCTCGAAAGGTGGCTTTCCAAACGGTATAATTCTGTGCGTAAAAAAAAAAAACACATACACACACACACACACACCCTTTTTAAGGCTGAGGGTTTGCGCAGGCTGTGTGAAATACGACGCCATGCGGGAGAGAAAAAAAAAAAGCTGGAAAAAAAAACGAAATTTAGGTACCCTAGACAGGGTAAGGTGCCGCAAAAAGCGTATCCCTACCTACCTATGCAAATACGGTCTCCGTATTCCACACATATACAAATACCTACACCGTACCTAAGTAACAAACAACATTTGCGGTCCCCAATTTCTTGGGTCGGTTGATTCCGTTTCCGCGCGTACTTTTCTCCGGTTTATTTCTATTTTTATTTTTTTTTTCTTTCTCTCCGTTTTTTCTTTTTCTTTCTTCGTTATTTTGTAGTTTTTCGCGCCGTCTTTTTTCCTCTCACGAAAGTTCTTCTATCCTTTGCCTTGCCTCCCTTCCTCTCTTTTTCTCTCTCTTTCACACGTCTCAATCTTTCTCCCTTACCTTATTTGACGACGAGATCAAATTTTCAAACTTATCCCATGAATATTTTTCCGCTTTCACATTATACATGTTAGGTATGTATTCGTATATACGTGCCCCACGTACGTCGTAACCTCCACTACCATCCCTCCCCTGGCTTAGATCTATTTCTTATTCCTGCAGATATGAACGATATATACATCAAATCCTTATATTCCTCTCTTTCGTCTTTCTCACGCTATTACTCTTTCACGTTGCTGAATCATCCAAATATATGAAATAAAAAGTATACCTGTACTGAAATCACTATATCTTTAACCCCACTCGAGTACACATCCCCGTAGCGAATCCTCAAGTGCACACGGAGTCAAATTGAAATTTCAAATTGATTTTTCGCTCAAAATATTCCGAGAACTACGCACTTTTATTTTAAAAAAAAAACGAAAAGGTTTGCAGGAGACGTTCATTGCATAGCAAATTTAATGTACCAACTTCAAGATGGCAAAGTAAAATTTCTGAAAAAGAAAATTTTTGCTATCGCAAGATGTGCTTGAAGTTTTAACTGCTTGCAAAAATACGCTCTTTTACAAGAAAAAAAAAATCACGTAAAAATGTCAATTTTTTTATTTCGCGTAATAGCTTTTCCAATTCGACGCTATTCCAATTGTAATACAATTTCAGGGTCGAAATTACCCCGTGTGCACTACCTACGAGGGCTAATTTTGACAAATCTTCACGTTTCAAGACCACTGATTGTGAGATCAAAAAATCATGATTTCATTTAAATTTCGGTCTGCGTATTCTTTTAGCCAAGTTCATCAGCAAATCTAGGAAACTTCTCTGATCTGGAAGGATTCGAATTTTTGCATGAAATTTTGTCACATCGGCAGGATCTATACCTACATGGATAAAAATCGTTTTGATTTTATACATTTCCGGATTAGTCAAAATTGCAAAGAACTACTAATTAATTTTGTTTTCTTACAGAAATCTTTTCTTTCCTCTCCGGAAAATAGTACTTATATTATACGGTACCAAAAGAAAGAAAAATAATGAACCGATTGAACAAACAGTTCGAGGCAAGTATAAAATTTTTCACGTTTTATTTCTTGTTTTTGTTTTTTTTTCCCCCGCCAATGAATGACGACGATGAATAATGCACCGAGGACTTAAAATACGCGTAACACGCGCTGTACATACAATCGTGAATAGAGAAAAAAAACAAAAAAAAAACAAAAGGTCTGATAACTTCCGGTTGACCCGCATGGCTGCGTGACGACCGTAACGCAGCGTCGTCTTTGCTCCGTTAAGTATGAATTATTATTAACATTAACGAATTGCTGATCGAACGGCATTTAGCGACCTGTGATCGCAGTTATTACCGTTACAATTATTACAGTGATCAATATATAATTATTACCACCGTAAAAAATGATAGTATATATATATATAAATGGCCAAAATACGTCACAATACGTGAAATGGTCGAATACATATTCCGGAACTCGACCTCCCATTATGATGCATCAATCCTCCGGTAATTAATTAATCAAATTAATCACCGCGGCTAATAGATAAGCGTGTAAAGAAGCTTCGAGGTGAAGATATATCACCTCGAGGTAGGTAGGTATATAAGGTGTACGAATCTCATATACATGTATACCTCCTACTCGTCAAAAAATCCAAGTCAATTATTTACCATTAGCTAATAGGTAACCAAGTACCTATAGCCATCAGGGCTCTTCGTTAGGATTGCACAACGATATAACAGGCACGCAACTGTACCTACAGGGGTGAAGAGAAAAAAAAAAGAAAAAAAAAAAAGAAGAAGAAGAAAAAAAGCATGAAAGATTAATTTACGCCTACGGTGAGAACTGATCGCGACGTTGGGTCGCGTTATCGCCCCCAAACTCGGTGGTCTTATTTACTTCCGGTTAGAAATTATTTGACGTTTGTTTTTTTCCATCTATATATGATGATATGGGAGCGGCGTGGCATGGCATGGCATAGCATGGGATCGAAATCGTATATAGAATCGCAAAGCTAAGCTAAAGCTAAAGCCAAAGGCACGGCAAGGGAATTGAATGGAATTGAAGAAAGCTTCGGATTGATTGATGCCTTGAGTATAGGTAGGTATGAGATATGTATAGATATACATATAGCCCTGGCTATGGGATAAGCCAATCGGACAGATTTCGATTGAATTTTACATCAAATATTCAGGGAATTTCGCACGCGATCGAAGAGAAAATCCCTTGCATATGTATATAGGTGGATATATGTATATGTATATTTCTCTCCCGGTTCACCTTATACTGCTCAACATATCCCCCTGGGGCATACGTAAATATATGTACGATCTATATTATATACTTATGTAGGTAAATACATGTACATAAACATATATACACATACGATAGGACATACGTGAACGAGGAATGAAAATTGATTTGATTGAAAGATGAAAGGACTTCTTATATTCATAAAAGTCGACTGGAAACTTTCCGCAGGGATTCGGAGGCATGAACTTTTCTTCTTTTCTTTCTGATATTTTACTTTTGATTTAATACGTTCTTTACCTAGGTACATCTGTAAATCTTGGTCTAGGTATACTTATACAAACAATCGGTAGCGGGAAATAATGCCGAAGTATCTACGGGCTACTACTACTACTTTTTCTGCTACTGCAAGCGATCAGTTGAATAATACTGGGGAGATGTTGTATTGTGGAAGTTGGAAGTGAAGAGCTGGAAACTGAGAACGCGGAAAGCGGAAAGCGGAAAGCGAGAAACAGGAAATGGATAACAAAGTAAATGAAATAAAGTTCAATTCCAAGTTTTTGCAGACTGTTGAAAAACCAGAAAAATCCACCTCCGTTATAGGTGGTTTTCTTCGCCCCTTCCAAACCCCTTAGTTATTCGTTAATTCCGGCTCACTTAAGACTCCCCCAATACCGAAAAAAAACAAACGGAAATCAAAAACGTTTGAAAAAGTACAGAAATCAAGTTTGAAAAAAATTCGCTACAGGCTAAACAGCGCGATGAATTTTGGAAATGAAAAACGTAGGGATATAAGAAGAGCTTTTTCGCATATTCGGATTCCTCACAGTTGCTTATTTTTTCAAAATAGAAATCAATGTTGAAATCGTTGAAAAAAAATCAAATCACCTATTCAACTATGATGGGCATCGACGTGCCGTGGGTTTAAAGCTTGGATTCCGTACGCGGTTTAGAATGAATGAAATTACGACCCTTGACCCCGTCCTATGGGATGCTGCAGACTCTTCAAGCGAGCGTCTCGTCGTCTACTTGACAAAGCCCTCCAATTATATTCATCATTGCCAGTGAATTCAGCCGACGTACATTTATACCATGAATGTAAAATATATCTATACGTATACACACAAGAGTTACATATACACGCCGAATGATCGGTAAAATGAACAAATTCTCCAGACACATAGATATAAGACAAGCTGGCCGCACGAATATTAGGGATTAAAATTTTATGACATTTCCAGGTTTATCCAGGACCGAAAATGCGCGGTTTTTCCCTGATAATAAATTTAGATTGACAAAAATTGTTACCTTCAAGTAAAATTCAACAATCAGGATAATAATGATGGTTAGATCAAAAAATACCAACAAATAGTTAAAAATTCCAATTTTGGAGACTAGTATTTTTCTTTTTGCAATTATATACCATTTGAAATTCCACGAGATTTCCAAATGTTTCAGATTTTCCAGATCAGTGGCCACCCTGTAAGAAAATTCGACGTATAGTTTTTTGTTGCGAAAAATTGCGGATAAGAAAAGCCGTATAGTCTGTGAAAACTCATCATCAACGGTGGCAGAACTGGGAAAACCGAAAAAAAAAAACATAATAATAAGTACATACAACCAAAATGACTTTTTCTTTGTATATTTTCATTCTTTTCATGTGTTTGCTAATTTTCTGCAGAGTTCCGTTGTCGTCAGCCCACTGGGTACCATATGCGAATTAAAACGATCATAAAAGCTTTGTACGCCAACCGATGACCCGCAATATGATGTAGACAAATAATGTGTGGAAATATAAGTGTGTCCATACGGTATATACGTACATAGTAAACGTTGACGTTACTTGCCAAAATTTTACTCTTTGTTCGCTGTTATTAGCCAAAATGGTGTTTCACCTTCATTTGTTTGATTCGTTTTAATCTATTCTGTACATATACACATACGTATGTATATAATGTATATATCTTATGTATTTACACAAAGAAAAGAGTTTATTTACTGTTACCAAGCCATAGTTGGATATGGCGAAATTCATATTTTGTTATTGTTACCAAATTTGTTGTAGAACCAAATAAAATTTCTTAATCATGACCAAATTTCATTGAAAATCATTTGGCCTAACTGAGTCTTATTCGAGTCAACGAAAATTTGGTAACAATAACAAAATATCAATTTCGCCATATCCAACTACATAGCTTGTCCTTAGCAATAAATATACTATTTTCTCAGTGAGTTATACCTACGTCATGTAACATTCTCTCCGCAAAAATTCATTACACTAAATTCATGTCGATTTCTATGTATACATACATACGTAAATATGTATAGGATTATATTTCTCGGAAACAGCACATATACATTATATAAATGTCACAATGATATTTCTACAATTAGAATAACAACGAATTCTCTATGTATACATATATGGAGGAATTGAAATGTCTGATGCGAATTACATGAATGATCGTAATTTCCGCACAATAAGACACACGATGCAAAAAGCTTGATCACGATCGTTATGGATGATATTAGTTTATAAGTTTATAGTAAAATTAAACTATCAACCAAAGAGAAGAATATATGGTATATTAGATATATAATTATATAGTCGATACTGCGAAGCGCGTTTATTTCATCCTGCGCTGTGGATATGAAACGCGTTATCAACTCTAGGTAATGTATCTACATGTATATTATATATAATATGTATAGTATATAATGTATGGAAAACTTCCGCTTTTTCAGGACACGTGCTGCAGCAAACAGCAATAGCAGCGTGGTTTCCTCCCTCGCTCATATTCCCTCATTTCTTTCTTTTTTCGCTGTGGGTACCTACCACCGCATCTTCTATATACCTACCTATGTATAATATACAGTATACCTGCCCATAGGCTGTATAGAAAAGGCTCTAAAACTCTCAGAGTATAAGAAGTGAAGTGAACGAAATATATGAGTTTATGCGCAATATATAACTTTTTCGCAAAGCCTTTTCCAGATTGAAAACCAGATATACATAGGTATATATTTTATACATAGCTATAAATGATAACGAAATTGAAAAATGAGCAAATACCTTGTATTGTATATATAAATATATATATATATATATTGTTTAAACATATAATATATAAGAGCATGTATAGGTAGGCATATGTATTTCGAGAGGAGTTGGAAAATAGCCTCGTCTTATATAACGGACTCTTTTGTTCAAGAAAAGTAATTTTTATATCACGTTTTGTAAAAATATCATCATCATGTGGCGTTTGCTTCGGAAACATAAAGAAGAGCTTTGTCTAACTTGCCTCAATCTTTCCTCTTTCTCTATCTTTCTCTTCATTGATCTTCCTCACTCTCTGATACGTATATGTATACGATTCATGTATACTATATATATTCGTATGTACTCATACATATATCTATACATAAATCCGTTCTGTCGTATCACGAAAAGTACAGCAGTAGCTGCAGCTATGTGGCTAAGCGCCACCACCGCGTTAATTTTTACCTTGAATTAACAAGGAAATAAAAAATCAAAGAAGTAAAAAAATACGTACACATCCTCATTCATGATGAAAAATTCTCAATCAATCTTCCGCCCCTTATACCTCCCCGATCACCAAGGGTTGAAATTTTACCCAAAAACAAAGAATCAAAAGCTGCAATAATTTATGATTCTTTTTATAAAAAATTTGCATGTTTCGTAAACCCGGTTGTTTAATTACATTTCAGAAATTTTAATCAACGATCCATAAATTATTTCGAGTCAATTTGATGGACGCGTTATCACCGCCGTCCATATAAAGACTTTAGCCATACTCGAAAACAGCAATTTTTGGTCATTTTGATTCCATATGACGAAATGATCGTCGGATATTAATGAATCTATGTCTCTATAGTTTATAAAATGAGCTACATCCTGAAACATCTCCCATTACGCATAGATATATCCGGCTACTGCCGTTATATATGTACATAGACAAATATCTGAGACTGACTAACTAGAAATTTTTTTCTGCAGTCGTGCGATCAATAGATCGCGTAAAAGATTACGCATTTGTTTGATCTTTAAATCATCATTTCCCCCTAGCAGATCCGTTGGCGGTTATTCGCAAAATCCTGCCAATGATTCACGTCTCACTTTATAACGGTCACTTTATTTTTTCATGTTTTTTCTTTTTTCTGTTCTCACTCTCGACGATGATGAAAATGATATTGAACAAGTGTATGATAAATAATGCAAACCGCTTGATCGCGCTGCAGAGCTAACTATGCGGTATAATTTCAATTAAACCAGAGAAATAACACGAGAAATAGTCATCGTTTAAATGGTATACAAAAAAAGGATGGGAAGAAGAAGAAAAAAAAAAATTAAACTATTGAGCTGCGGTCAAGTTCCGGGATTGGCAAAATGAATCATGTGCCTACGTATATGTATGTACATATGATATCGAGCAAGAAAAACGGAATATTTGAAAATAATCATTCAGAACTGAAGGTACACGGAAGAAAAAATTATTGTACAATTTACAATAGTCAACAGCAGCATATAGGGGACAGGCGAACTTTTTTGTAAAAATGACAGAAATTCTGATATGAATCATTTATGTATAAGTTCGCTTGTTAAAGTTACAATCGCGTTTACGTATCTAATACCGCGAAAATAATTCCTGTCATTTTTACAAGAAAGTTTGCTTGTCCCGACTCTTGTAAATCCAACAATAATTTTGTTTTCCTTGTAAAAAATGCCAACTAATTGGAGGTACGTAACTAAAACTGATATACATATGTATATACCTATCTTTGATTCTTGTTCAAATAAATGATTCAAAATTTTCGGCTTTATGAAACAGACAAAAATTGCCTCAACATTTAAGTGATCATAATTTAAATTGAACAAAATTTAGGAAAATGTATGAAATAATAGCGCGAGAAGGGATCGAATCGCTTACGCCCTTGACTGGCGCATGCTGTATGTTATTACGGCACGTGCGAACGTGCTGCAGGATGGCAAATTGCTAAGTGACAATCCAGGACCCACCCTCATGATTCTAATTACATAAATCAAACGTAATCTTGCGGGCCTCGACGCCACAGCAGGAGAAGCAGCACCAAGCGACCTTCGAACATCCGAGTACAACGTGACATGACGTGACGTGAGGCGACGTGACAAACGGAATATCACAGGATTCCCATAGCCTTGTGGTCTAGATTGACAATTTCGCAATTTCATTCCACCCAGAGACACATATCCAGACATAAAGTGCAGAATTATTTTCCACCTTCGTCCTATTCTTCTTTTTCTTCTCTATTCGTTTCATCTTCGACACAAATCGAAAATAGACATTCTAATTGAATTTTCTGAAAATTGAGAATCAAAATTTGGGATACCACCCCTTCTCTGCAGAATTCCAATTTTAATTTGGGGGAAAACCAAATTTCAACGATATAGTCTCGGGATTCGAAAAGTAAAAGCCTGACCCGAAACTCAACCGTTTTGTAACTTAAACTTCGGTGAAATTAGATTATGCGATGGATTAGATTAGATTAGATTACGCGACAACAACTTCCTTTCCTTCCGTCGAGGAAAACTTCAAACTCGTAAGCAATTTAAAAACGCAGAACACAGAAAATGGAATAACGAAAAATAAGAGGGGAAAAAAAAAGATTCGCCGCGAGACGGAAACAAGAGATTTCATAACTCGCCAAAAGTTTTTATATCTTCAACGATAAAAACATGTACAGGGTGGTTCAGAATTCATGACGACGAATCAGTATTAGTTCAGCCACTTTTTTTCTTTCCTCAAAGACGATTATCCCTTTTTTGTTTTCAACTATATTGAAAAAAATATTTTCTGACCCTCTTTTTCTTTGCAATCCTCGTCAGAATTGGAATCTAAATTTTTGCAGCCGTTGAATTGATCCAACTAACATTGATTTTATTTTTTTTTTGTGTGCCTTTTCTTACGCAGGAAAATTTTTCTACGTTCTATCGATTGTTCGATTCCTATAATCAAATCAGGGATATCAACCTAAATCGTAACTTTTTCATAACTTCTCGGCAGAATTAAAACTTTGCAAGATGAACAAGGAAAATGGAAAGTAAGTATAGCTATTCTAAATTCATGGCTGTGAAAATTTTCCGTCTCATTACTCCGTGAAAAATCCACAATAATTATACGGATTGCCCTGGATAGAATATATTATACATGCGTATAAACACAGCGCGGGATGGATAACGAGCGTCTTGTTCCTACGAAGTAAAATAATAACAATAACAATGACAATAATAACGACAGTAAGGATAATGGTAATATTAATAACGACTCATCGTACTACCAATAACCTCTCTGTGAGGAATAATAATGATTATAGTCGTATCAGGAAGGATGAATGATCTTTCTGCCATGTTTGGCTAGCGGAGTTACAATCATAAGTATAAGTACATAGTAGCAAAAGCCAGATCGAGCGACCAGGACATATAGATAAAGAATTAGAGAGAAGCTAAAGAAGAAACCACGTGTGAGTTGTCCTCGATGGCGCACATGCGGCATCATGGCTATACAGTATACATATATCGAACCGTCAATGTATACCTAATATGTATACGGAGATGATAGACGTCGTGAAAGATAATTATGCAGCTTCTTTACGTGCCTGCAGACTCATGCGTGGATGTATGTACACATAACTATACGCATATATGTATACTTTCGCGCTATATACATACACATTAGGGTGCTTTTTTGTGGGACTATTTTTTTTTTTTTTTTACTCCCACCTCGAACAACGAAAAAACAAGAAATTTATGAAAATTTGACTTTAATCACCTGTAGTGTCTCACCCGTGCAAGTTACATTTCCGTTGCAATGGGCACTTTTGTAGAGCATTGAATTCTGAGTAATTTGGTTCTTCAAACGTTCGAATAGCATAAAAGGCCTCTGAGCTATAAGAATTTTAAGGAAAAAATTCGGAAGGAAAAAAGAAAGTTACGTGTATTTTAAATGGGAAATCTTCAAACGCCGAGGGCGAGTACTTAATCTTAATATTAAGGGCTCAAACTTGCAGGGAATTTTTTTCTAGGTGTTTCCCAGAAAATTTCGAAGAGGGAGTAAAAAAAAAATAGTCCCAAAAAAAAGCACCCTAATACACATACACTACCGGCCAAAAGTTTGAGTACACCAGTCGAAATTTCCCGCCGCACTTAAAGTTTGATAGCGAACTCAAGAATGAAGATAATCGAATATCTCAAGTGGCGTTCTGAAGAGGACAAATTCACCTTCATTTGGCTTTTTCAGAAAATTCTCTACGATCTTTTATGGCCCTGGTACGAATTTTTGAAGATGATCGTTTTCCGGCATTTTTTTGACCGCCGAGAATCAACCTCACTTTTCGAGGAAAAATGTTTCTTCGGTATTCTCGATGGTCAATTTATAAAACACATCGAGACCTGCATTTCCGTTTTTTGTTAAGTTTCGTACGATTTTTTTTCGCCCCAGTATTGCATTTTTAGCCGAAAAAGATATGTTTTAGAAAAGAAGGCGTAACTCAATAATAACTATGGTGTTTCAGAGGAAATGTCAAGAGGGTCAAAAGATACATAGGTTCACGCCGGAGTAGCTCGAGTTTTTTTCCGAATTCGATTTCAACATTTTTTTTTTCCACAATTCCTGGTCGGAACTCTGATGAGTGGAGGGGCCCTATTTGGGAATTATGAATATTAATTAATTACGCCCTCTTTTCTAGAACATGTCTTTCTCAGTTGAAAATGCAATACTAGGGCAAAAAAAAATCGTATGAAACTTTTGAAAAAACGGAAATGCAGGTCTCGATATGTTTTATAAGTTGACCATCGAGAATACCGAAGAAAAATTTTTCCCTAAAAAGTGAGGTTGATTCTCGGCGGTCAAAAAACGCCGGAAAACGGCCATCTTCAAAAATTCGTACCAGGGCCATAAAAGATCGTAGAGAAGTTTCTAAAAAAGCAAAATAAAGGTGAATCTATCCTCTTCGGAACGCCACTTGAGATATTCGATTATCTTCATTCCTCAGTTCGCTATCTAACTTTAAGTGCGGCGGGAAATTCCGACTGGTTTACTCAAACTTTTGGCCCGTAGTGTACATATGGAAAAAGAGTCTGAGCGATACCCTTACGCCCTTTTGCAAATCTTGAAAGCAAAAGAGCATAATTTTTTTTTTTTCTGCGACATTTGACTATAGTAAGGCTTTGAAATCGAAACAAAACGTCGATATATTGAAAATGTGAGAAATGTTTGTGGATACGCCCTTTTGGATTTAACTTTCTTGAAAAAATTACGACTGCTAATATATGCCAGAAAGGCGTAGGTATCCGCGAAAAATGCAGGTTTTACCGAAAAATTAACTTCCCTGCGTTCCCAAATGCGCGTTTTTATCTATAAAAACGTTTATCTTTCGGTAAAACACAGCATTTTCTGAGAACATGAATCTGAACCGGATACGCTCTTTCGGCATATTAGTGGGGAACATTTTTTCAATCAAGTTCATGCCAAAAGGGATTATATTCACGGCACTTACGCCCTTTTGCCATTAAATTTTAATTAAAAAAAACACACACAAAAAAAACAACGGCTATTTTTCGTTTCGACCCTTTTTTATTGAACGGTGAGGCAAAAAAATAAAAAATAAAAAATTATACGCCCTTTTGCCAACCGAATCACATCTTTCGTCGCTTACCCCCTTTTTCTATTAATCACACGATTAATATACCTATAATATCATCTACCTAGTTCATACATGATACGAGTGTTCATTTACTTCTCGTATATATTATATTGGAACGATCATCAGGAGTATATATATATACATGCATAATGATACATAAGCGTACGATCGTGAAGCTGAATGTATACTGTACATTCGACAAGACGGATAGAGACGGCTCTGTATACGGTTTGCAGAAACTCAACCGAGTAGGTATATATTATACATATATTAGAGGCTGCAGAAGGTTTGTACCCGGGTTAAAGGCGAAATAGAAGAGAAAAGTGATGTGTTAAACTGTCAACTCCAGGCTATCCGTGATGCCCGAACCACCGCACAACAAAACGAACTAAATCACAATTACTCCATTCTGCTACACATGCGATATTCGATTTTGAGCTAGTTTTTTTTTTTTTTTTCTTCTTTCTTTTCTTCTTTTTTTAGTTCTTTTTTCTATTGTCGAACAGTAAATATATCGTAAGAATCGTCAAAAACATGACGAGGGACCGAAGTTGCAGGATTCTCAATACGTTTTCAATTTTCAATTTATATAAATTGAAACTACGATTTTACTATTCTCTGCAAAATAGTCGATAAGATTTATACGTTTTAGAATTAAATTAGTCAATCAATTAGTCAGTCATTCGAGTCAGCGAATCTTGAATTTTTTTTTTCAGCCATCGCGTTCGGTTCCAAATGAGAAATTCGCAATCGGTCACTTTAACATGTATATTAATACACAATATACAATTCGACTATGAATTGAATTCTCGACCCAAATCGTTGACCACATTTCAACAGTCACTTATGGAACTTTTCCGATAATTTTCAGTTCATCATCATCATCATCATCATCATCATCATCATCGAGACTCGGTCGAGAGTCTCTTGTACTTATATTTCTATATTTTAACGTTCCTTTCGTTTTTGTTCTCTTTTTCGTATGCGAGTCGTGAGTTATTTCCATCTGGATCTAAACAACAGCCTTATTCACATACGTGACACACACATATATGTATGTAGATATATTATATATATATATGATGAATATATTAACACGACTATAGCGAAATTATAATCCGTCGTCGAGCAGAATATTTCCATTATTTTGAAATTCAGCCAGAAAAGATGCTTCGCATGCAGAGACGGAAACTCCGTACTTTCTTTCGAGCAAGAAGTACTATACGTGTACCAAGGTATGTTACATTATACCTATATGTATAAGGTCTTGGAAATTATCATAATACTGCAGCAGAGTGTAGAGAAGAGAATTAATGTATAGTATAAAAGAGAAGAAGAGTGCTAGGAGTGGGTCAACGGAAGTATTCGGGGGAGCGAAGTATACGGAAATGCTGAAGTATACTAGAAAAGCATCGTGTATAATACACGTTAAGGCAAAAGAATAAGGCGAAGTCGAGTATGGTATAGACATACATGTGATTCGTCTATACCTATATATATATATATATATATAATATATATACTACAGTGTCGTCTAGGCGACGAAGGCGTGCGAAAAAGAATAAGTGCAAGAAAATGCCAAGTACTCATAGACGTTATACCTTCCGACCTACCTACCTACCTACCAATAAGAGAGCGGTAAAACGAAATGGAGAAAACTGGAAGCCGGTATCATTACGACTTCTCCAGCCACCGCCCCCGCTTTTACTTGAAAACCCGGAAAATTCCCGGGACAGGTGTTATAACACTCCGATAAATTTCTCCAGACCTGCGTCTACATATTGATGTATATATATGTTGTATACATTATATACATTATCTGTATATATATATATATACCTATGTACATTATACTTATATATGTGTTGGCTAAATCGCGATGAAAGATTTTTTGCCGTTATAAGGGGACTAAAGTACAATTTGGTTTCAAAAATTTTCACTAGTCCAGAATTTCTTGACTTGTCAGAAAATTTCATTTCACATCAAAACAACATGTTCTTATTTTTAAAACCTGTATCGTATAAGGATTTTGGAGCACCGCTGATCCGATTAAGGTAATTAAGGGCTCATTCCGTTCGGTACGAAAATCCTCATCATTATACGAACGAGAGGATCTGAAAAAAAAAAAAATTACCAGTGTGGAAACGTACGGTTCATTATCCAAAGTTTGGAAAATTTGGGACACTAATTTGCAAATCACTCGGCCGTAACAGGAACATTAAAAAAATTCCCTCGTTCACATTTAATGAGGATTTCATTTTCAAACAAAATGAGCCTTTAACAACCTTAATCGCACCAACGCTGCTATCCGAAATCCTTACGACACTGCAGGTTTTGGAAGAGGATAGTTATTCTCATGTGAAATGAACTTTGCTAAAATATAAATGAATTTTGGACTATTTTAAATTCCTGAAACCAATTAGCTGTACCGGTCCAGTTAACGACGATTGCAATATTATCATTACTGTGATTATGATTATTTTCATTTTTGTTTTCCGTTTTCCCAAATACCTAAAACTTTTCCCCACTTTCCGCATAACGAAGTGGGGGCAAAAAAAACCAACAAATACACGACAAGAAGGAAGAGATTGAAATGAAATCGAGATTAATTTGAAAACTTCGTGTCATTTGTCTGTTTTGTTTGTCAGTGCGGAATTTAAAATCGAGGAAATTTGCATACAACAAAGCGAGTGACATTTGGATTCAAAACCGTAAAAAGCCCACCGTAGAATTACGTATGTAGGTATGTATCGATCGTGGGATCAACTGTTGCTCGCAACCGAAGCCTATAGAGCGATTTGCCTGATCTCTCCGTTATTCCTCCAGAAACCAATAACCCCGCAGGTTTATTTGCTCATAGGATATTTTCGGTTATCAACTTATATCGGAAAAACCAAACTCCGAATAACTGCCGAAGAAAAAAGTAAAATAACAAAGTCAAAGATGCGACAAAAAAATTGCGAAAATTATAACATACCTTCGTTTACTTTAGATGAACAAATTTTCCTCTCGTCTAGATCGAATTTGTTCTCCAGTTTGTTTTTCCGTTGTTGTTTCTTTCAGTTTTTCAAAATTGAATTTCTTTTTTATAAGTGACAAAATAACCATAAATAAATTGTATAAATACGGTATGAATTTTTTCAGATTTCTTATCTTTTCACGATTTTTTTAAAATTCTTTATTTATTTCTTGAGCTTTTTGTATTGATAATAACATAACAAGACACCCGTTACATCGAAGTGTGATAAATGACACCTACGACACCTGCGGCCGTTTCTTGAGATTCCAGATTGAGGGTCATCGCGATTGACCTTGACGGTCTAATAAGCGTTGTGTGGGTCGCGGAAAAAAACGTTTCCAGAAATTGATTATAAATATAGAATAAAAAAGTAAAATAAATGAAAAAAAAAAAAGAAAATTTATAGATATTACGAATCGTCAATACCAACCAAATACTGGCGTGTGCGAAATTCGAATAAGAAATACAAAATTTGAGGATTTAATTTTCTTTTATTACGCGATTCAAATTTTTACGATTTCTATCCCAGGCGGTGAGGTAGATATACAGAGGTAAAGAAGGAAAAGGGTGGTTCATACCCCGAGCGGAATAGTATAACGGAAATGAAAAAAGGGTAGAATGGTAACGACCGCGAAGAAAGCAAAGAAAAACAAGATAGAAGAAAAAAAAAGAATCACGAGTGAAAAAAAAAAGAAATTGTGAAAAATAAAATGTAAATAGGCGATTTTTATGTGGGAAAAGGAAAATTGCAAGGTGGCGAAAACCGTAAACGAGTTTCGAAAACCCGAATCAACGATGTACGCGGTGTAGAATATATTATAACCCTACGTCACGGGAAATTGCAGGAGGGGTCCTAAATCCAAGGAATACCTACACACCACCGTCGAAAGACGTATGTATAATATATTGTATATAATATACACATGCATACGTACATACATACATACCTGTATAGCAGACGAAATAAACCTCCGCACAATATCGGGCGACGTCGAACTGATTCGAATAAATCGATTGAAACTTTCCCCTCTAAATTTGATGCCCTGAGTTTAAGTGAATTTTTATTATCCGTATGTATCTATAGTTCTTTTCTCTTTTCCTCGACTTTTTCTGTATGTTGTTACCAAAAAAGCACCTCCGGTGCAAAAACCTTTCGTCAAGTACATTAATGTGTAGATCCCTCAACCAAAAAATTAAAGGTGTTGTGCTCGTTCGCTCGCTACGCTCGCTCACTCGATTGGTTTATAATTATCAACATATAAAAGTAGTGAAATTTATAGCTCAGAGGCCCTTTATGCTATTCGAACTTTGAAAAACCAAATTACTCACAATTGAATGCTCTACAAAAGTGCCCTACAAGAGTAAAAAGGGGAATTTTTTTGAGGTGTTTCCAAGAAAATTTCGAGGTGGGAGGGAGAAAAAATAGTCCCAAAAAAAAGCGCCCTAATATTATATATACATAGGGGGGAGGCGGGCAAAATGGGACCCCCTGAAAATTTTTCGTACTTTCTCAAAAGCGAAAAACATTCAAGATTTATCGTGCTTTAGGAAACTTCAAACATCGAATCAACTTTATATCTTGACATTTCTGGAAGAAGCGGGCAAAATGGGCACCCTTGAAAATGTGTCGAGTAGGTACTTTTTCAAGATTGCAAAACGTTCTTTGAATTTCGTTATGTATTTGCCCTATAGCGAATTTCAAACATCAAATCAATAATAACCAAATCTTTACAACACCTTTGCCCGCCCCTCCCCTACACGAGTACATGGTTGGAAATTTCTTCTTGAAATTCATAGAAATTCATCTGGAGTAATATTATTTTCCAGAAGAAGTACAGTGACCCAAAATGGGTCGACCAAAATTCTTCATCATATTACCTATCTTTGTAAAGTCGCCTTTCGTACAGTCAAGGCTACGTATTGCCAATCAAGAATGAGATAATTCACAAAACAAGTATACTTTCAAAGAGTACAAATTAAGCACTTTTTTTACAACAATGAAAAGATTTAATAAAAGATAATTGATCAATAAAATTATAATTTGATTTGTGGGTTGATTATATAATTTATTTGAAGATATTTTTTTAAAAAAATTTAATAAAATAAAATAAATACTAGCATTTACTAGATTTAGTTAACAATTTTATTTGATTATTAATCTTTCAAGAGAAAAAAACAATTTTCTGCGATCATCATAATTCTTATTTGAAAGTCGCCATCCCTTTTCGGGTCAACCGCGTACATACCTGTCAAGTGCAGTGAAAATCATGTGTATACCTTTCAGGGGTTTACTGAAAGTTCAGCAACATTATGAAATTTCGTATTCTATAGATTTGGAATTCCTGATTGAATTCCAAAACAATATTGAAATTTCACACGTCAGCGAAATATCAATTAATGTTTGAATACATTCTTATGATTATCAATCAGGCGTTAATGAACTTTCAAACTAATTCTCAATCACTGCGCAGAAAGCTCAAAAGCATATTCGACAAATTTTTTCACCATATCCGAGCCACTCTTATAAAGTTGAAAGGAGTTATCGAAATTTCACTACTTTTCTTTGATGTTAAAAAACGAATATAAAATAACAAACTTGTGTATATTAATTTGAATTTAATGACCGACAGGTTTGTATGCTTCGTACATTTTTTTTTTCTCCCATCTCAAATTTCAAACTATTTTCAACGATGTGTGCATAATAGACCCTTCATGGAAATGGGAGTAAATATTTTCTACTTTTTTCATTAGGGTTTTGTTTGTTTCTTTTTTTTTTTTTTTTTTCTTTGTCTTTTCTGTACATGGCCAACGATGACGCAATTGGTTTGAGTCGCCCTCGCATATTACATACATAGATATGTTACATACATAGAGGCGCCAAGCATCACGCATCGCGCATCGAGCGTCACGACAGCCAGACGCATAGAACTAATGGACGAAAAAACATGGGACCAAAATTCTTACCAAGCACTGGGTATATATATATATATATTGTATACATATATTACGTATCAACGTATATATACATATAATATATGCGTACAGAAAACTGATGAATAATGAACACGGTTCCAGAAACGCTTCCTTACCGAGTAGCTTATGCGGAACTTGCGAGCTGGATCAAAAATAGCCCTGTACTTCCTTCGCCTTATTTTCTCCTTTTTATCATTTTTTCAATACGAAAGTCACGTTTATACTGTTACGAAAGTTCACCGGTGTTCTAAATGTTTTATTTTTACCAGCAAAAGCAGAAATTAGAGTTCCGAATTTCGAAATAAAATAATTATTGGTTCGAAATACGATGAATTGAAATAACCGAAAAATCGTTGTTTAGAATTAATCGATCTCGCGTTTTGATTTCCGCCATTTTGATTTTTGATTTTTTTACACCATCGATTTCGTCCAATTCGTGCTAATCGACCCGAGAAACCTGTACGAGTTCCTATTTTTGAACGAATTATTCCATTTTTGGGAAATCTAAATCCACCATATACAACATCCAACGTGTTGAAATTTGGAAATTGGAAAAGCTTTACCGACGGTCCGAAAACCCATGGATATTGATCAGTTTCATGAAATATGAGGGAAATAAGAAAAAAAATGCTTTTCACTTTTTCGGGTGGACTGTGACCGAATCAATTGATAAGAAAATTCATTTGAGATTCAAGTTGGAGAAAATCCTATATCGATCAGACAAAGACCATATAAAAATCTGTTGTTCAGTTATCTTGATATAGGTACATATATCAAGGATGAAAATTTGTGTTCAAAAATTCGGTTTTCCGAATATCTTAGAAAACTATACACTGGATCAAAGGTATAGTTCATCAAAAAACGACTGGAAGTGAAACTAGAACTAATTCTGCATTTTTAAAATTTTTCAAACTTCGAACAAATCGTTACAATCGAGATAATGGAATCTGCAAAGTGATTTTCACCCTGGGGTCCATAAAACACCGTTAAATTTTTCCTTTCTTTTGTATTTGTTGATTTCCTATCAAGTTTTTCCAATTTCCCAATATACATACGATTCACCGGGGTGTTCCGGTGGTTTTGGCGGTAGTCGCAATACATCGTACGTTAAACCAAAACCAAGAAGAAACTAACGGGCGACGACGCGCGGCGACAGTAATTTTTCTCTTGTTAGAAAAACACGGAGTGAACGCAGCTGATCGGTATAAAAGCCGCTAACGAGGCGTGAAAGAAGGCAAATTACACCCTTCGGAATAAAACCTATACTTATCAGGTATACATAGTATATTTTGTATACATACGAATCCACCCATATATGTATACGATATTTACTTTCTTATACACCTACACACAATTATGCGATTGATTCAATTATAACGATGGTGGCGAAGATATTATTCATACAAGGTGTAAAAAATAACTCGCAGACCATTTCTAAATGCGGTCAAATTCCTCGTTGAAAATTTAAAGAAATACGTTTTTATAACACCTGCTTGAAAAGTGTTATTTTCGAGGCTTGTGTTATAGCGTGCGTAAAGTGCCTTACTTCTGGATAGTGAAAAAATACAGAGTCCGCGCATGCGCACATTCGATATGCTCTATTTTACGCACTAATGCGTAATGAGGCTCATGCGCACTTCGATATAGCTCAATTTTACGTTATACTAACGGTATTCCCATCATATAATTATTTCGTGCGTTTGCTCCTCTCAAATGAAAACTTCCAAACAGCTTGGTTACAAAAAATATCGTGTGTGGCAGTGCGAAAAGGCGATATCCATCTCGTACGAAATATTAGCATTCGCCTTCGGCTCGTGCTTCTAACTTCGTACTCGACGGAAATCGCCTACTTTCCGCACTAGCCACACAATATACTATTTTTTACAAAAATTTCCTCCGACGTTTATATAGTTTAGACGTTAGAGCCGATAAGGACGCATCAATATCAGAGATCCTGTTTTAGAAATTATATTGCAGAATAGCTATAGCTCTCGTTAAATTTTTCCTCAAATTTTTTGCTATAAATTTTCGAAGTTGATCTTCAATCGGTGCGACCTTATCGGCTCTATAGCGTCTAAACTATAGGCGTCGGAGAAAATTTTTGTTAAATAAAAAAAAAACGTATTTTTTATTTTCAGCAAGACATTCGACCATGTTATAGAGATCATATATAATATTTTGTTATACACCCTGTATGTTTCATTAATTGTATATGTATAGATTATAGATGAAGAAATTCAAATTGCATGAATTACTACATTCGTGTACTGTAGTGTTTTTTATTTTATTTTTATTTTTTCCTTGCAAATTCGTGTTGATCGCGATTGCAATTCCCATCGAGACATGTATTTACAAGACGTACGTAGATGTATGTTACATACATGTATGAGAAATTTTCTCTGGTTGATTTATTTGTACGTTGATCGCGGCCCAGTAGTCAGAACTGCCGGCGTCTCGACGCTCTCGGTGAGTCCCTCTCTATCTCTATCTCTTTTTCGACCCGTTTCTCTCTATAAAAAGAGGGAAATAGGTATAAAGAGAGAAAGAGAGAGAGAAGAAGAGAAGCCCGGATGACTCAACGAGTGTCTGGACGCGAGGCGCCGGATGGTGTGGCGTCGATGTGTGCCAGTACAGCTTGCTATAGTGGGGCTACTACCTATATAGACGTCTGCAATTCGTTCGTTCATTCGGCGACCTTTAACTCGGCATTTAACGCTAAGAATTATAAATCGCGGGGGCAAATTGGAGATCCTATGATCCGAAGTACTAGAAAATGATATCTATAGTAAAGAATACGTTTGTTCGCAAAAAACGTATCATGCACCCCATTTGAAGAAAAACATTTCCCAAAAAGTTGCATTTCGTGTCCATCAATTCATTCATTCACTCATCCATTCATTCGATCTGAAAGCTGAATTGGTGGTCGACTAGAATCAGAAGATTATATGAACCCCGCCACTGCATGTCGATCGGCGAATCGTGAATTCAGGTAATTAATTGAGCCAAAAACGTAGTATCAACAATTTCGTGTGAAAAAAAAAAAATGAAAACGAAGAAACGAAAAAGTTGGTGGATCCTTTTGCCTTGTTATAAATGCGAAAGAAAACAACGAAATAGAACCGCGGGTCAAAGCTGTACCGAAGAGTCGAGATTCCGAATTCATTTTGGACGATTTCGACTATCCAGAATCGTTGGAAATCAGAACTTCGAAATTTCGAAAGACCAGAATGCAGACAGCTCGCAAAGATCCGGAAGTCAGAAACTGAGAAAGTAGAAAATTTTTCGAATCAATTAGAAGAGGTGCACGACGTTAAATACGCAAACTTAATCAAGTTGTGGCGTCTTGCCATCCGGATCTTCAACTTTCGAAATTTTAAAGCCTCGCTATTTTTCGATTCACAATCAGAGTCTTCCAAATTGGTTGTGTAAACTTTCGCGGAAATGCCTTTTCCAAAAAGCGTGAGTCGGTCATATTAAAATTAGAAATTCGGACCCGGCCCCGATAAAATAGAAAAAAAAAGCTCTAAGGTTGTACGCGCCTAACATCTATACTTTTTCTTATAAGATATGAAATTTCTTGATTCGGATGATACTAAACGGTTTTTTTCACTCTTTCATTGAATAGCAGACGCAAAATAATTCGATCGCCTTTTCGCCGCGCATAAAAATCGTTCTTTTGGCTCCTTATACGTCCTCATACGCCTCGCAATATATTACACCCGTATAATATACATGCACATAGATATACATATGTGAATGGTAAGATGAAGGCGTTTGTTTATATAGTACGTAAAACCTGGACTGCTAAAAGTCCCCAAGATATTCCTGAAGTAGGCTAAACGAGCCACACATTATATATGTGTCTCTCCCCCAGGTCGGGGCTGCATAGGTAGCCTTCGAGCAAACCCTAGACATCCACCTATGCCTATTATACCTATACCTACCTAGGTGCATTTGACGTGGATATATGTACAAAGTTCGTGTTTACACGTACGTAACTAGGCTTTGGGTGTCTATGGTGGAATATACACGTGTGTATTATACCAAATGATTCATGCGCTAGGCCGTGACATACGAGCTGCAGGGTGTATACACCCACCTATACCTATATGTACCTACCCTATTCATAGTACATATTACGTATATTCTACCGAAAATCTATGAAGCTAACTAAAATCTATGAAGCTAAATAAAAGATTCCAGGTATTTCCTAGACCAACATAACACCTAGCTTTCGATCTAGAGTCATACGTTTTTCAATCAAATTAGGCCGGATGGAAATTAGGAATTTCAAAAGCTGCGGAACCCGAAATTCCGAATTTTGATACTATCGACTGACTGCAGTGTTATTTAGAAGATTATTTCTCCGAAAGTCAACGTAGCCAGTTTGAAAAGATCCGAATAGAAAAACCATCAAAGGCTCAACATTCCGAAAGCTATTAAAGATCCGAAAGGCCAAAACTCCGAATCTCGGAATTCGCAAGAGATGCAACGTCGTTTATTTCACAGCTTTGTCATGAGCTTCCCATAAATTTGCGAATTTTTGGACTTTCGGAGTTTTTAACTTTCGGATCTTTGAGCTGTCTGCATTTTGACTTTTCGGAATTCGCAAGTTCTGAACTTGAACGTTTCTAGAAACTCAGAATCGCATCTCAATTAAATTCGGAATTTCGACCGTCCGGAACGTTTGAAATTCGGAACTTCAATCCCGCCCCATCCAATTTTTTCCTTTTTCCAATTTTTTTGTTCATTCTACATGCAAGCATTTAAAGTACGTATTTTGTACATATGGGGCATTCCATGCCAAATCGACCTGGCGTGAATCCTCACCATTTTTTACTTTCTTCTCCTTCGAGTATGATGTAAGGAAGGGCAAAAAAAATATTCTGAATTTTTTCGGATTTTTTGGACCCCCGGTTCGAAAGTTGATTTATTTTCAGGAAGACACGTATTTGGAAATCTGTTAGTCGTACAAAAAAATCACCTGAATGAAAAAGTTGGCAAGTTGACATAAAATTATTTTTTAAGAATTTTACAATTATTGTGGGTGCTATTTTTTCGATAAAACACTCCTGATTTTGGATTTTTTTTCCCCTTTTTTCAGAATTGGAACAGATTTTGCAAGGACTGGCAGGGGTTAAATAAATCGAACTGGTTCGGAAACGTTACGTTATCACTTCATTTGGCATGGAATGTCCCATATTTATCATATTTACAAATTTGAGCTCTTTTCTTTTCAAACATTTTTTCTCTTCTCTCGCTTCTACAGCTCTAAATGACCCTGAGCATAAAAATATACATGTTATATAAACGTATGAACGAACTGAGTGTCACAAACGCTAATTGCATTCAAGGAGATGGATTAAACCGCCTCTTTGTTCATAAATTCATAATAGGTATGCATGTTGGATACGATGCGGTCGCGAAAAATCACAGCTGTTTTTAAGTTCGCATACCTGTATACGTATTTTATGTTGTTTCTCTTATTTTATTCTATTTTTTCAATTTCTTCTGACTTTATTGCAATACTGAGAAACGAGATTATAGTTTTCCTACATACAGAGCGAAATAGAATTTTGAACTAATGTGAATAAACGTGAAGAAATAAATGCAGAATTTTTCATTTCAAAGACAATAAATTATACCTACCCTGCATTTCTGATGCGAATCAAGCTCCAGAGCGATACGTACGTTCGTGTCATAAAACGTATTATATAAAAGGAAAAATTGAAAAATAATATGAAAACCGCAGCTATGTACCTACGGTTTCGATAAAAGTATACGTCCTATATACGTATCCAGATTTCATATACATACATACAAACATCGATATGAATCTCCAGATAAGATTCTCAGGATCTCAAGATAAGTGAAAGGATTTTTCTCTGTACCTATATATCTGTATATATTATATATATATAATGCATATAGGTATATGTATATAACAGCATCCCCAATAAGGAAAGTGGTTGTTATTAACTGTTTAGTTCTTGCGAAACGAAATTTGCCCAAGGCGGAAACGCGATCTTGGCCAACGCCCGAAGCGATTATCTCATCATCTCGTCGAGTGCAAGTATGTACATACACACATATATACCTATATATACCAATATACCTATATATATATACACCGCAGAAAGCAGTCCTCTCCCGCATCAACTGACGTAGCAAAAGTTCCAATTCTTCATCGCCCTTTTTTTCGTTTTCTTCATTCAACGACCATATTCCGCGGAAAACTTTCTCGAAAAGTTATCTCGGGGAAAAGATTACAATATCATAGACATAGCGTATAGGGGAGAGAAAAAGGTTTCAACAAAAGAAAAACGAATAAAAAACCCAGATATTTTCGAGATCTACGAAGTGAGAATAATACTATTTCCCTATTTTTCCGAAACATTGACTTATATATCGACAAAACAAAATTGGAAAAAATTCCTGCATCCCTACGCCGTACACTCGTTTTTCAACTAAACAGCAAATATATTCAGAAAACCAGAAAAAAGAGATAAGAATAAAATCAATCCAAATTCGCAAATTTTCAATTTGATTAGGAATTTTTTTTTTCGCACATATTTTCCGAAAAAATAAGCGAAGATTCAGAATGGATTGGATATCTTTTGGGTTACTAAGGAATAGAGCAAGGTATTCGGGCTGTTATATCTTGACTGTATCTATTACCGTCTCTTTTTCCAATTTTTTTTTAATCGTATCTACGTACCTATACGTGTCTAGGTAGTACTATAGGGAAAAAATCGCTTATGGAAGTTCACTCGCTCGCTCTCCTTTAGGCTATTCGTTTCCCTTATCAGAAAATACAGCCGCATAAAAACGGCTGTCTACCTATATACTCCGTACCTAGACCATAACGATGTCCACTTATATTGAACTTGGCTTTTCTTGTACCTACTCGCCGTACTTTATACCGGAGCTCATCCGATCATCGAAATTACATAGTTTGCCATTTTTCGGCCCATTTATACAGGGTGATTCAAAATCCGCGTCACATTTTTTATACGGGGTCAGTAGGTATACTTGGCGAAATTTAGATCGAAATCATTTCACGATCAGCCATTTTTGTCAACAATTTTATTGTTTTCGTTTAGTGTCCTTTAGTTTTCTATATTTACACAGAAATTAAATTTTCAGTTCGTGCAGTAAAATTTGAGCTCTAAATTCCGTTATTTTATCATTTCCAACGATTTGTTCGATTTCCTGTCTTTCGTTCGTTTAATTTTTTTTTTTTTCCAATTCCTATACCTACTTATCAAAATTCTCGAATTTGTATCATTTAATTGAATAATTTCCAATAAAGGGGCAATCTCGCTGGATTTTTTCTTTTTTTTTTCTTGTTCCTGAGATAATTCAATCTGGAGTAAATGGCTGAGAAATTTTCCAATACGATTTCGAAGGAGATAATTGTGACCCAACGAAAGATTCATCACACAAATTTCAAATCATACCATACAATTTCTCCCTAAAATCATTTTATATTTTATGTATAATATAACGGTGTTAAAATTTTTATTCCGTCTCGATTCGATTAAGATTTCGAAAATAAGCAGTGCAGCTGGAAAATCTTTAAAACGAAAAAGTCGAAACGATGTGAGTCACACGTCCCTAAACGACGTTTAATATCGTCAACACGTGGCGATGTGATATATACCATGAGAGTTTGACGTACGACAGACGACAATCCATAAACGAGACAGGAGACAAATTGCTCTGCCTTGACTGAATGTATAGCTATATGATATGAATATAGCGACAATGATATGTGATCGTGTAGAGATTAAAATTGATGAAATCTCATGGCAAATCATCATTTTTTTTTCTCTTATATTCATTCGTAAGATTTATATTATTCATAAGAATAATACGCAACTTATGGGAAAAATAGTGCAAATCGATAATTATAAAATAACAATTAATGGGTAAATATAATGAGCAAACTCACCACGCTATCGTCGGCGTACAATGTGGGATGAGGAGTTCCAACGGTGAAATTAATCACGTTTAAAACAAGCATCACGATTTTAACGTAAAACGACATTTTCACGATCTACGACGTAACACGCGCGCGGATATATACGTAGGTATATACGTACGACGAAGAGAAAATGTATACTTTCTTTTATTTATTTATTTAATTTTTTCAATTATTTATTTAACTAATTATCACTTGGCTATTATTATTATTATTGTTATTCTTTTCACTACGTTTGATTTTTTTCATTCATATGACAAACACGTTACACACATATGATCGTGGTAAATATTTCAAAAAACTATTACTTTTCTTGTTTATAAAAATTGGAATCAAATGCAATATGCATACGAGAACCAGAACCAGAAGACACGAAAATTTCAAAAATATCACGTAAATGGTAAAAACTGCGAGTACGGAGAAAATCGAAATGAGATTTAAACCGATGAGAAAAATCGAAGAATCCTTTTCTTTCTTCTTAGTTTTCTTTCGCTTCTGATTCACTTGAATATTATAATTGTGTAATTTGTCACGTATAGCTTAATGAGAACTGCAGGCTGGCTCTCTCTTCACCCGTCCCGAAGACTACTAATTGTAAGTATAAGTACGTCGAGTAATATAAACGATGATGATCGTCACCTCGCCACTGTAGCTGTTAACGACACTGACCAACCTCCAGAGTTCCGGTGGTTATGGCGAGTTTTTTCCAACTGCAACACGCAAGAAAGTCATCATTTGGCTAGAGTATTATTCTTTGGAGTCATCCTACGTATATGCATAGAAACCACTACCACCACCACCAACTACTACGTATATATATTGTTACAAAGGGCGAATTCACCCTTATATTTAAACCACCCGATCTAGTAGTTACCATAAAGACATAAGACTGTTCCACTATCGAATGTTCATGAATATTTGAATTCTGTTTCTACCCAACTCTTGTTTTATAAACAGTCTTGTTCCAGACGTTAACTCGAACACTTGGTCATTTCAAATATAATCAATTTCCTTTAGACCACTTTATTTGTGTCTTTGAATTGCTTTATTTCACTTGGAGACTCACGCCATCCTCTTTCTCATTGCTATTTTGCAACATTTGGTGTCAGGAGTGTGATTTTTCCGAGTCCGATAAGGTAATTTATTCCGACACTTTTCTTGTGGTCTATTCGTGTTGATCGAATTTGAATTTAGATAAAAAGAAGCTTCCTTCGTGAACTTCTTTCAACCTTGTCTTTACCCACAATTTAATTGCCTCTGCAATCTACGGTTTCTACCGTTTCAATTTAATTGTTATTACAATTCACGGTTTTCACCGTTTTAACTCGTTTGCTCTTTGCATTTCACGGATTTTACCGTTTTACTAAGTTTTGTTGAGTTTTTCTAAGTTCTCTTGAGTTCTTTTGAGTTTTCCCAAGTTACAATTCTTACAAACAAATGGCTACCCGACGAAATCGCCGCCAAGCTTCTCCAGCCGCTGACGAGCTGAACCAACCACCCCGCGAACCCGAAGCAGTGTCAGTTTCGGCCCTTGTACAGCTCCTCCAACAACAAGCCACACAACAAGCCGCACAACAAGCCGCCATACTACAGCTTCTTCAGAGTCAACAAGAAGAACAGCGAACGGCTCGAGAACAACGGGAGCGCTCCGAACAGGCGGCTAGAGAACAACGAGAGCACTCCGAACAGGCGGCTCGAGAACAACAAGAGCGATCCGAAGGACGACTTTTGGACGTCTTGGAGAGGTCAGAACACCGATTCTCCCAGCTCGTGACTTCTCTTCGAGGTGCTGGAGACGAGACCCACAACGTCCCGGCCGTGGCCGTTCCGATCCTTCCTTCTACATCCTCTGGCCAGTCAGACCAAGCTCCACTTCCTACCTTAAGGTCTGTGTCAATTCCTTCGGGGAGTGAAACCCCTCTCAACTTGTCCATGCCTCAAAATCAGGAGGTGGTGACCATTTTACCACCTCCTATTCCTTCAATTCCCGTAGAAAACATTCTACCAATAACCTTTAACAACTCCGAAGCTGAGTCTTGCGTAAAACGCTCAAATTTCGTCAAACCACCAATCTTTGAGGGCGATAGACCCTGGGCAGAATTTGAATGCCAATTCTTAGTAGTAGCAACCTTGAATAAATGGGACTCAGTCACCAAGGCGGGGAACTTAGCCACAAGTTTGAAAGGCCCTGCCGCAGCTATTCTTTCAACACTGACGCATTCGGAAATTTATAATTACGAAAGGCTCAGCTCAGCCTTAAAACTTAGATTTGGTAACGAGCACCTTACAAAATTATTTTTGACTCAATTTAACACGAGACGTCAACGCCGGGATGAAGATCTTGCTACGCTTGGGAATGACATAGAACGTCTATCTCGAACCGCGATGCCTACTTGTGACGAGAACACAAGAGAGACTTTTGCCACTGACCGTTTTATTAATGCTATTTCTGACCCTGAACTAAAACATGCCCTGAGCGTAGCCGGACCTACTACCCTGCGTGAAGCAATAATCAAAGCTTTAGAGCTAGACGCTCTCAATAAACAATATTTAGGCGCAGGACGCGTTCGACAGGTCGAGATCGCGAAACCTGCTCCCGAAACCTCAGATGAACTAAAAAATAACAATCCTCCCTCACAAAATCTCCCAGACAATTCCAATTCTAATAAGGATGCAAATAGAAATAACCTAGAATGTCGATATTGTAAGAAACCCGGTCATACTATTAACTTTTGTATTTCTCTCCAACGAAAAAACTCTAGACCTTCAAATGATTACCGATCTTCAAATAATTATAGATCTTCTAACGAAAGCTCTTGGCGAAATAATTCAGCGTCAAATAATAATTCTAACCAAGGAGAAAGGATGCTCCCATTCAATAACCTTCAATCTGCTTCCTAGCCAAAACAACTAAATCAGATGATTTTTCGGGGCTGAAATCATTGCGAACTCGATCTGATATAAGCCCTATTTCATTTTCGTTTGTATAGGATTAAGAAATAACCACATTCAAGGTTTTAGAGCGAATTCGGGATATTCCGAAGAAAAATAGGTTGACCATCACCTCAGGAAGACAAAATCTACGACTAGAACAGTTCACAGTCCGTTCCATGGGGCACTTTTTCCATTTCCCAGGATCCCTTGAAAATTTTTCGCCATCAGATAAGATCGTTCCTTTTTATCTCTCTTTTATCATTCTAATCTTTTTATCATTCATTGATTTCCTCTTCAAGGAATCAGTTGATTGCTAATTAAACTTTTTGGATACCTGGAGATCTTCTGTGACTCACGTCTGTCCTCCAACTCTAGGGTGTGCTGTTTTCCTGTTGTTTGGTGGACCCACCTGGAAGTGGTTCCTGATTCCCAATTCCCGTTCCCTGACCTTCCCGATTTTCCTCTACCGAATCGCGGGCCGAATTCATCTCCAGGTGGCCTCCAGTTTTACAGACACACCCAGGCGATTCCAGTTTCCAGTTCTAACCTCCACTTCTGCCCGAAGTGGGTGAAGATAACTTTTGTTATTCAAGATAAGAAGATCTTTTTATTGTAAAACTATGTTGTGAAAGTTCAATGTTCGGCTATCTTCTCAAGGTTTTCTATGGTTTACCTTGGGAGTAAAGGCGAATGCCGGATAGTAAAAGGAGAGGGTTTTTGAATTTTAGAGCCATAGCTCAACCACTCTCAACGAACATCAGCTACTAGATCGTTATCTCAGACAATCGCCTTGTCTTTTGAGAGTCGGGACGACTCTTCTCCTCGGGGGGGAGTAGTGTTACAAAGGGCGAATTCACCCTTATATTTAAACCACCCGATCTAGTAGTTACCATAAAGACATAAGACTGTTCCACTATCGAATGTTCATGAATATTTGAATTCTGTTTCTACCCAACTCTTGTTTTATAAACAGTCTTGTTCCAGACGTTAACTCGAACACTTGGTCATTTCAAATATAATCAATTTCCTTTAGACCACTTTATTTGTGTCTTTGAATTGCTTTATTTCACTTGGAGACTCACGCCATCCTCTTTCTCATTGCTATTTTGCAACAATATATATGTAATACGTGTCAGGAAACATTTGTTTATATTATATAGCTTTGTTCCCTACTCTTATTTCCTACAATTTTTCCTTTTCAACTCGTGAGTTTTCCGTTCACTCATCAATTCGTCACCAACGAATTGTGGAGGTTCAGGAATGCAAATGAATACAAGTCACACGTAAACGAATTCTGGCAATATAATGCGAAAAATCAATGTAGATAGGATCTTGAGAAAAAAAACAAAAAAACATTCAATTGAAATCTCGCTTTTTGCTTTTGTCGACATGTGTATCTTTTTGCATGGCACCTCCTCATTTCCCTTATCCTCAATTATTTTTCCATACCCGCAAACGGTGAGTTTATTGGCCGAGGTGGTGAGATCAACCCTCCCTGGTTCACTCAGGGTCAGAATTATCTCACTTCGCGGTCAGGGATAGATTTACTCATTTTTCAGCTGCAGCGGAGAAAAATGAATGATAACACTTGATGGTTATTTTCTCTTTACTCCGAAACAGACCCATTTCACAAATCTCGTAAAAAAAAATATATCTTCTCTGAAACGGTCACTGAGAATAGTACATTTGATCATTACGAGTGCCTTCGGAAAAGCTTTTTTTGACGAAACGAAAGGTTTACGCCACGAGCCGAACGTGACGAATATTTTTCCTCAATGACATTGAATTTTGCATCATTGGAACGCAACGGAATCCGACGAAAATTTAAAAAATACATCTGTATTTACTGAAAATGATGCAGCTGCCAGGATAATGTTTTCAAGTTATTTTTAGTGGTTTTTATCTGTTAAACCTAGCAGGACCACTTTTGGTCGATGATATATTTATTTTTAATTTTCGTCGAATTTCGTTGCGATCCAACGATGTCCAAACTTCAATGTCATTTTTCCTCATGAAAGCCGAAAAATCGCGATGATGTTGCGATTTTGCGGTTAAAATGATTAAAACTATTTTTTGTCTCAAAAGTACCATATCTGGAGAGTATCACTCAAAGATATTGTGAAAACGAACTGAATAAGATGCAATAATCATGATTTTTTTAGCAAAAATGTGCATTTTTCCACTCTCACACCTTCCAATAGTACATTTCGTTACGAGTACGGAAAGGCTTTTTTGACGAAACGAGACGTTTACGGCGCGAGCCGAAAGCGAGGGCTGTAACGAGTTTCATCAAAAAGCGTTTACGTAAGAGTAACGCACATTATTTTTCATTACGAGAGCCGAGAAATCGCGACGAAGTGGCGATTTTGAGGTTAGAATGATGAAAATTTCTTTTCGCTATATTTCACCGTTTGATTTTAAGTATAAACTCGGTTCTTTCGCACGTATCAAAAAGTTCAACTGATGATCTATCATTTCTTCCGAGTCAATTGAAACGATACTGTTCATATGGTATAGGACTATAGGAGCTCAAAAACAGCTGAGGTCATTGGCACCCCGTTTGACAATAGGAAAAATGAATGATTACTCATTTTTATCTGAGTTTTTGGGTTTTTTTTTTTTAATTAAATTTCTATATTTCTTAACTTATCATCCCACGCATTGTTAATTGTTATCCTATGATTGCTGATTCCGGAATGTGTTCATCCAACTTGGTATCTTTTTTTTACCCGGCAAAAACGATAGATACGCGTATCTATATATCTAAGTAGCTATCTGTCCATCTATCTGTCTGTCGGTTTCTTGCGCTGCAGATATATACCTACATATATATGTATATAAAAATGTGTGTTTACATTTGCGATATGATAATTTCACCGGTTTTCCGCTGCAGCCACGCCTCATTTGTTGGTTTCGATGATTCAGCCGGAGCGATACGAATGACCGCAAGGAAAAAAAAAAGGGGGAAAAATGGGACGATTTTGAACGGAAGAAAGCACAGGATAATACTCGGTGTGAAATATACATTATATATACGCATGTACATAGACGTAATGTACATACATGATAAAATGAAGAAAATCGCCGAGACACAATATATTATATATATACCTATACTCGTGCAAATGTAATGTATGTATGTACACATAGTCTGATAATCATCTAGGAAACGAATATATGTCACTCGATTCTCAGATATGACATTATAGATATTATATGGATAATAACAACTCACGCAAAAACCACCAAGTACATAATACCTACTAGATATATGTGTGTAAATATGACTTTGGAAATTGAACAAGCAATATGAATGTGTCAAAACATAAATGAATGACTAATACGTCCGAATATGTGAATATATGAATGAATGAATGAATGAATGAATGAATGAATAAATAATTAAATAAATAAGCAAACGAATCACTGTATACGGTAAAGCAAGAGAGTATGATGATGGGTAATTTTACGTCGTTATTAAGAACCAATGCGGGATTTCCCATAGGCATACCTACTCATACTATACTCTAAGAGCAATTTATCTATCGGTACACTCATTTCCCCCGATCTAAGAGAAACTGAAAATAAGAAAAAATCAAAATCAAGAAGAAGAAAAACGATAATTAATTTCAGCCAACTCGTTAATTGCTGTCGCTGCATTACGTGGCCATAAGCTGGAAAACGACACTGTACCTCTGTGTTAAAAGTATGATTATAATTATAGCTATTCATGTTGTTTCTAATTTAATTTTTCATTGTTGTCTTTTCTTTCAGTTTCCGAAGGATGTATAGCTATAAACATGGGGTAGATCCTCCCTACTAAACCTGAAGGTAAGAAACTACTTAGTTGTTGAAAAAAACAAATCTGTACAAAAAAAAAGATGAGTAAAAAGTGGAAGCGGGTAGAAAAGGGAGATACGTATGCACCTACATATGAACGAAGTCGAGGCTGAGGTCAGATTAGTGTGAAACTTGATCCCCCTTGCGCGCGATTAGGAAAGTTGGAGTACTTAGAATAGTCGTTAAGCACACGCGCGTTATCTCAACAAACGTATCAGCTAGAGCTATAGTAGTAATATAATAGGGAACAGAGAACAGATCGTGCCTGCCTGCTGCTGCAGCTCCTGCAACGCCCGATGCTCCTCATGCCCCACTAGAGAATAGAAGAACGAATGAATCGTTGTCGAAATATATTTTTTCTTCTTCTTGGTCTCCTTGTTGAAAAAAAAAAAAAAAAAAAACAACAACAAAAATTGGCAAAAATTTTCCTCAGATTCTTTTTCTCCTCAAATATTAGTTTACTTAAAATTTCTGTTTTCTCTCCTCTCCTTTTCTGACAAATTCTCAAATATTAAATTTTTTTGGTTCCTTGCAATTTCCGGTACCGTATTTGTTACAATATTTATGTACGTACATACATACACTTTCGAGAGTCAGGTATCTATTTTTCATTGTAAAAAATTTATGGGTGAGAGGAAATTCAAGTTCAGAAAAAAAAAAAAAATGAAAAAAAGATAAAATCTAATGACAAGACCGCAAAAACTGAAGATCGCACTGGGTAAGATTTTTTTTTTCTTTCTGCTACACTTTTTTTCTATTCCCACTCGATAGCTTCCCTAATTAAATACCTGCAACGGCGATAGGTATAATGAGGAATTTTCAATCGCGTTAGAAACTTTACCTACTTTTTTTTTTTTTTTAGATATCCGGTAGAGAAAAAAAAGTCTAACGATCAATCGGCTTTTTCCATTATACATCCCCAATAGCCTACCCCTTGACACAACTTTTGTTCTTCATCCGCCTGCTGTAATTTGCTGCCAAAAAAATAGCAAAAAATTATGAGCACAACCGGAGCCCACTATTTCATAAGAGTATAGGGTGGCTGTAAGCATGAATTACTTTTGCCCAGTAGAATATTAACATGGGATTTTGGCATATTCTGGGGTTTCTGATTTTTTTTTTTTTTTTTTCTTCTCCAAATCCCAGAGAAATTAAAAAATATGCGAAATCGTCAGAATCTACTTCCACATAATAATGACAAATTTGGATTAGCTTTTCGTTGTAACATTCTCTATGTATAATTTTAAATATACGAAAAATAAAAAAATTCGTCCAAAAACAGGATTTTTCTGAACTGGGAGAGAATTCTGAAGAAAAGAATTAGTTGTATTAAGAGCCAGTCTAGTCCCCCCCCCCCCCCCCCCCCCCCCAAGTTGCGATGTGTCATGATCGTACAATTTATTCATCAACGCCCTTACATTGATTTACCCATATTACTCGTCCCTTCTCTCTCTCTCTCTCTCTTACAGTATTTCCTGTATTTCTTTCCTGTGTATTGACTATATTTATCTATCAATCTCTCAATTTATATTACCTCTCTTCTAGTATCTTTACACCTGAATTGATTATAGGTATCAATAAGTAAATTGCATTTTCTCCGGCGTACGAGATTCTTCTCTTACCACCACATCATTATTATATAGGTATACGTCATAACTTATATCTAGGCTCTATTCGTCTATTGTCGTCATTTAGATAATCAACCTTCTCTTCAAACAATTACAAAAAAAAAAAAAAAACAAGAAAAAAAACCAAAGGTGAAAAATTGACGAATAAATATATGCATAGAGGAATCCTCCAAAGTGTTTGAATTACAATTACTATATGGGTCTATGTATATTATATCCGTACAAACATAACAATCAAAGTTGACATTTCATTATGAACAATTGTTTTAATTATCGAAAAAGGGACCAGTGCTGGAGGGAATGGGATGAAGAAATTTACATACCTGCATGCCTTCCTGCGTTATCGAGGATTCTTGATATTACGGCTCAAAGTGGCGAAAATTAACGACGAACAATATTAATATTATTAATATTAATAAATAATAATAACAATAATAATGTCAATCGGAAGAAAAACAGCCGTTTGTTAATCGCCTGCGTCGATCAGGGTTGTCCCTTATCATTCAGTTGACGATTATCCGTAACTGCAGATTAATATTTAGGTATTTGTTTTAAAATCATTCGCCTAGGTTTATCTATTATTATTATTTAATCACTTTGATGATTATAATTACGTACCCTTTCAGTATACGTATTGATAATAATGATAATATGTAATTATGATACCGGAAGTCGAATGTCTTAATGTATCGTGTGTTTTGTTATAGCTACATTTTTCGTCTGCGTTTAATTACGCTCGATAACAACAATTGCATTTTTATCTATCTATATCAATGGATCTATCTATCTATCGATTTATCTATAATTATGCATCTATCGCCACGGAGAAGGTGTAGAATTATGTTTGACAAAAATTAAAAGATCAATATTGATCAACGGATGATCCACGTGCGTTAGAAGATCATTGCTGCAGTTATTATTCTCGATCTCAATTACAGCATCAAAGCCGGTGAATAGCCACGGAGTTTTTATTTATATGTATTCTCTTTTCATTTCCCAAATGATGAAGAGAAAGAATTATATGAAACAAGAAGAATAATCAATGGAAACCAGTCGACTTTACGATGCAACGCGATCCGCGATACGATGCGATGCGTGAATCGCTGTATCGTAAGAAGCTCCTCCACTTTTAGCCGCTGCGACTCGTTAAGAAAAAAAGTTTGTACCACACGTCGACGACGTTGAGTCAATACGCGATGCGCTGCGAGTAGTAGTAGTAGTAGTAGTAGTAGTAGTAGTAGTAGTAGTAGTAGTAGTAGTAGTAGTAGTAGTAGTAGTAGTGGTAGTAGTAGTACTAGTAGTGGGTAGAATAATACTCGTACGTCAGGCACCTACGTTGGCCGTTACACAATTTCATTGACCACCTCTGCTCGTATACTCGTTACACTCGTATTCCAATTCGTATTCGTATTCGTACTCCACCGGCGGTGCATAACGCGCTTTTATCACTTACGCTGGTTGGTAAGGAATCTTAACAGTCACACACTGAAACTGATCATTGCGATAAACAGAACTTTCGAACTTCGTTCTTCTTCTTCTTCTGTTTCTTCTTCTTCTTCTTTGTCCAATTCTCGAAATTTCAAAAATGTCTAATATAATATAATATGTATTTCGTTATTTATCAAACCCGGTGGTTATTTATTACTATTACATAATTCTATGTATAGTATATGGGTATTCAATTATTCTTCTATTTCAAATATCCTCCTTAAAACTCTTCCAACTTATGTATAGTATTATACTGATATTCACTCGGTTCCAATTCTACAAGGCACAACACACCGCTATCCTTCAGTCACATATACATATACCTACATCACATACATACATACACATACACGTATATGTATACCCTATTACGTATCTATTCCTCTAACGAACTGTCACTCGCAGCGAACAGCTGTCATTGTTGTTGTTATTGTTATTATTATTATTATTATTGTCGTCTTTGTTATTATGAATATTATTATTATTGTTGTTGCTATCGGGCGTGCAGATTTCTTCTTATTTCATCGAACTAATCGTGTGAGTATTTTATTTATGTCTTTTGTGTTTTTTTTTTTGTTTTTTTTTTGTTTCTCTTTACGTTCCTATACACGAATTTTGTTTTCCGTTTTCTTATTTCGATTAATTGATTTTGTTTAATTGTTGATCTAGTTTGTAGCTAGGTAGATATAAATAGATCGTTGATTAAAAATGAGAGAAATAAAACGGAATAAGAAAATGTAAAAAGTAAAAAAAAAACGAAGATTATAAAATGGTATATCGGTGAGTTGTTTTGTTTGTTTATTGATTTGTTATTCCTGTAAATATTATAGTTGTTATATGTATGTATATAGTGCGTGTGTTTATTATATCTCTTTAGCTAGGTGTAGAGAATATCGTGGGATTGGATATTATGCGTGTATAGTGGGAGATATTCGGATAGCGGCACGTTCGGAAGCCCCGTGCGTTCGGAACGCCGCTTGCCGAGCGACTGCCGTTTGTCTCTTCCCTTTCTCCAAGCCTCGCGCCCTGCAGTCGTCTCGCCCCCGTCTCTCTCTCTCTCTCTCCTTCTCTCTTTCTCTCACTGCTTATTTCATGACAGAGGCGCGGGTGAATCAAACGACCCACCCGACCCGACACGGTCTCTCTCTCGGAGAGACCCAGGGCCGAAATACATTTTTGGGGTTGCCGCAATAAGATGCCATGGGATACTTTGCTGTCTCGAAGCATACTTTAGATATGGGGAGAGAGACTAACTCGGCACACGTAATGCAGAAAGACTACAGTAGCTAGGATTGGTCTGTGTGAAACTTATATCCAAATAACATTTATAATTTTCTTCAGGTTTTTCGTGAAAATAACAATTTGGGGTTCCGAACGGTTAAAATGACGAATTTATTTGAAATGCGATTCTGAGTTAATTTTGGAAAGGTTAGAGTTCAGAAGTTGGAAATTCCGAAAAGACAAGATGCAGACGGCTCAAAGATCTGAAAGTTAAAAACTCATCAGAAAGTCCAAAAATCCACAAATTTGAGAAAAACTCGTGACAAAGCTGTGAAATAAACGACGTTGCATGTCGCGAATTCCGAGATTCGGAGTTTTGGCCTTTCGGATCTTTAGCTTTCGGAATTTCGAACCTTCGGTGTTTTTACCCATTTAGAGTTTTTCAAATTGGCTACGTAGACTTCCGGGACAATAATCTTTTTAAAAACTGTGCGAGTGATCAGTAGTACCTATAAAAATTCGGAATTTTCACCTTTCGCAGCTTCTGAAATTCGCAATTTCAATCCCACCCCAAAAATTCATCAAAACCTACAATTTTCCATTGAAAAACGTACGAATTTTCACCGTGTATAGGGCACGTGCGTTCCGTTATATAAAAACGCTTGTTAATCACGATTACAAGCCAGTCGCAGGATGTGAATCGATTTCAGGATTTACCTACGGAATTTTAAGCCACCGCAGCGCGTTAATCCGCACCAAATTCAAATGAAACTTGCGGCTTATCTATGCCGCAGCTATTATACTTTTCCGAGTAACGCGTATCACCGAGAGGCTATAATATAGAGAGATGGAGAATAACGCACGCGTTATTTGGGATGTTATTTTTTTTTTCTTCCAAGATCCCTTTGATCCAAATTTCTCTTGAAAGATTGACGCGGCGAATGGATATCGAGTCTTTATACTTGTGTAGTATAAGTATATAATGTACGTACGTTAGACTCGCGGTCCAGAATCTTTGCTCCGCTCGATATATAAAGTCTTTCGACGCAAAGCAGAGCGACCGATACTCGTCAAGGAAAAAGTCCACTTTATGTGGATATCGTTCCTATAGCACGAGATGAGACGTTTATATGATACGAGACCACATCAGAGATTTTGTTGGAACCAAAGTGAGACACCGGCAAATGTTGAAAGACATGAAGTAATTGCAGGCTTTCTTTAAGGGGCAGCTGAATATATATCGTCATCGAGAATTCTTCACCGAGTGCAACGGAGATCGAGGCAATTCGAAATTGCACTTTTCATATTTTCGATGAAATGGTCCAGTTTCAAAAACCATAAGAATCGCCAAATTCGAGTTTGGAATCACTACAACGCCGATGACCCAAAATTTATGGATAAAATTCACCGTCTCATGGAGAAAATCAGAAGAATTCAGCAAACATATTTTCCATGAGATGGTCCAGGTTCTTTCGGAATTTCCGGAAACCGGAAAAAAGCGTTCAAATTTGAGTTTGGAATTGCTAGAACGCCGATGACTCAAAATTTATGGATAAAATTCACCGTCTCATGAGAAAAACAAAAAAACAAAAAAAAAAACAGAAGGATTCAGCAAGTATATTTTCAATGAGATCGGCCGCAGTTCTTTCGAAAGTTCAGGAAACCGGAAAAAAGCGTTCAACTATGGAGTTGAAGTTTGTAACGTTAATGGAACCGAATTTTTAGAGTAAATTCACCATTTCGTGACTCAAATGTTAGTTACATTTGCGAAATTGACGAGATAGTACGTATTTGTTTTACTCATTACGGAAAATAATGCATTGTATTTCGTGCTTTTTAACCGTTCAAGTCACGAAGTACGGAATTTTCACCTCATCATTTTATTGCGTTTACGTTACGAACTTCAACCTCATGTTCAACTTCAAGTTTGAAATTGCTGGAACACCGATGACCCGAAATTTATGAATGAATTTCACCGTCTCGTAGGAAAAATCAAAAGAATTCAGCAAACTGCCTCCCCTATTTCGTAATAATTCTGGACAAAACCATGATGATCCGTGAACCCAGTGTGGTTCGATGATTGTGGAATGAAACCAGCAACTTGAGACCGTATGTTATTTTAATTAATGTACTCGCTGCCCCTCATCCATGGGAAATATCAAAGCTGGTGCCCTCATATATCGACTGTGTGTACATTAGTGTATTGATGTGCTTTACGTACATTATATTATATATAACGATATTTCATTACATCGAGACAATCGGCGAGAGTGAGATGTACCGGGAAAATATCACATAGCTGCAGCAGCATCGAGGGGCTGCGGTTTCTCTCGTTAATCAATAGACGGATGATTGACCGAAAGAAAGAGAGAGAAAGGGGGATCAGCTTATCCTTGCAGATGTATTTTCTCTCCGGGTGATCGTCTAGACTCTGGACGACCGATATTATTGCAGGCTTTCAAGCCCTCGTCGTATACATTCCGGCAGATTGTTAGCGTAAAGCAAAGTTTTTTTTTCTCTCTCCCTTTTTATCTCTTTGATAAAATCCATTCGGATGTATAGGTTCGATGGAATACATAAGAGGAAAAGACAATCTATAAGCTCGAAACATCAATGCTTCGCTTGTATACACTATAAACAAAGCCAACTCTTCGGATGGAGGTCAATGCTGTAGAAAAAAATTGCGGGATGCTATACATTTAAGCCTCATTACACATCTTCATCAAAATGCGTTAGAAAATATTGGAATTGAATTGATGTTCAGCCTGCAAAAGCATTTCCATTTCGCACGCCTTAAAATTACAATTAATTCTAATTAATTTATCTGCAGGTTGAAAGAATTTCCGAAGCAAAATCCTAAGGCGTTAGAGCCTTTGCTTTGACTTTTGAAATTTCTTGATTTTGATCGATCTATATGAGCATTTTTCTCACTTTGACCGCACGTATCCGAAAAAAAAATGATCCTCATGCCATTATAGACACACATAGAAATTTGACGATAGATTATGGGCTGGATGTATGTACGTAGTACATAACGAAAAGCGAATGCATGTATGTATTAGAATTTCTTCCCATGTGTAGAACCACGATAGGACAGTTCTATCTCTATGTAGACATTCTCACATGTCCTACTTACGCAATTTATATGATGCTAGTACACATGCTAGTATATATATATACATGAACCGAACGGTGCAATGAAACTCAAGCTGATATATACGCGCATGTGGCAAAACGAGATCTATGATATATTTCGTCCTTGCGAAATAGAGAGAGGGCTAGTTACAGCTGGTTTCGAGGGGTTGTTCACTATTAAGAAATCATTGAACCATTTCATCCGAAATCAGACAGGAAATATCGCCCAAAGTCGTTGGAAATCTCTCGAATCGCGTGATTCCCGATTTCCTCATGATTTTTGGAAATATGCAGAAAAATCATGAGAAATCACAAAAAAAAATCACGTGATTTCGGGAATCACTTATCCCCTTTCTAAGCAGCAAGCATTTATCAATGTTCATTTCTTGACAGCAGTCTACAGTAATCAATGATTTCTCAAATTTAGAAATCACTCATAATCAGCAGAAATCACACGGAATCGCATAGATAATCTACATTGATTTAGAAATCACGGGAATCGCAATTGAAATCTTATAAGAAAAAGATTCCTTTCAGAAGTCGTCCTGCCAACGAATTTGCGAGTAAGCAGCCCCTCGGTCGGTTTAATGAAATTTATTAATTATACATGTACGGGGTATTATACAACTCGATCGTTCTAATGAAATGAAAAGCAAAAAAGAAGAAGAAGAAGAAGAAAGAAATTTGGAAGTCCGTGTTCATCCGAACGGGTGTAAGAATCGCAAATGGAATGAATTTATTCCGTCGGTGGGATCAAGCTCTTCGGAATAAACAATTGCCTCTCGATAATTGATGCCCGCAGTGAATCCCGAAGGGTGAGTTTACGTCGGGATGCTGCAGAGCGTGGCGCGGGCAGCAGCATGCGGGGTAAAAGGATCAGGAATTGGTATCCCAGGGAGGGTACTGTTATCCGGGTGTAAATCAATCGGGAAAAGAAAAAAGAAATAGAATTAAAGAGATAAAGGAAGCAGGAGATCCGGGGGTTCGTTTTCTTCCGCGATATCCCCGATACAGATATATATATACAATATACATATACCTACAACTGTTGGACCGATTTGCCTCTTTCCCTATTCCCTATATTTATTTCCTTCTTCCTTTTTACGCTTGATTTATTATATACGAAGGTTCGATTTTTATTCAACGAGATGAAATTTCCTCCGATCGAGACTCACGATACCTATAATGGCGAAAATTTTAATAAACAGTACGAAACGCGAGCACCAGGCGTATACTTAAATACTTATTACGCTCTCAGCTTTGATAGAGGCATGCGCAGCATGGCATGGCATGGTATGGCATGGCATGGCGCTATTGAAAGGCCCCCTCGCGACAATGCTCGATAAGCCGTTGCACGGTGCATTGACCAGCCGTTTCCCTCCGCGATAAGAACCTTTCGCTTCGTTCGGCTCCGATACTAAACGACGGACTCATCCTGCCCTGGACCGGCAAGTGTAGGCGGCAGCCGGACATGCCGCGACGTTTCTTTTACCCATAAACTTATTGTATATTGCTTTATATACATACGTATACTTTACGTTGTCAATTTTATTACTCGTCTATTATACCGATCGTATACAATATATCACATGGACGCTTATACTACTTGGAGAAAGGATGCGTGAATCACGAAGTATCCCAGTACATAAACCGAAACGAATTCACTATATAATGCGTAAAAAACGGAATTAAAAAGACTTCACCGTAAAACTTTTCCGGTATTGTCCTACTACAGCTAGAATACGATTTCGTGTCAATTTAACATAATTCAAAATCTTTTTGACATGCTGAAACATTTTTTTCTCCTGAATCGGTGCTGCATTTTTAAACTAACCACTTCGGTTGTTCTATATTGTAGTCCAAGCTGGCCAATTTTAACACCACCATTTTTTACAGTTTTGTACACCTAAATAACGTCGATTTTTTTGAATGATAAATAATTGCTACACAATTCTTTTTAAATCTATCCAATTCGTTTCAATTCGTTTTGGTTTACTGGGATATGCAGCGAATTGCGTGAAACTGATATAGAGAAATACAAGACAAATCGGTTAACGAGTTTTCCTCATTCCTTGTCGAAATCAATTCTAATGCTTGGGAATTTTTCACGTATTTTCGAGGAGTGAATCCGGACTTTTTATGCATGAAGACTTTACAGGACATTTCCTCTCGCAACTACAAAAAATAACAATTTCAAACAAATTTCGTTGCTAAAATACACAAATGGCTTGAAATTCTGTTGATGTTTTATTCGAATATGCTTCAGCTATAAAAAGATATTTAAAAAAAAAAAAACCATTTCCATATATACCTATAGCTTTTCGAGCTGAAGAGAACACCGAATTGTAATTAAAGAGACTATTATTTCAAACAGAGAACTACAGCTTTATACAAATTAGTCATCCGTGTGTTTTCTGTATGTTATTATGATTTTTTTGTCTCGTTGTTTGGAGGGAAAGATATGACGAATGTGAGTGTACTTTCGTAGACAGTCAATGATTGCAGAGTAATGACTTTGCGATATGTACCGAAGGCGGTTGTTGTTTCTGTCATTTTTCTGATTTCGTTTATTTGTTTGTTTTTGTTTTTTTTTTTTTCTTCTTTTTCCTAATTTTCTGTCTCCACGTATTTGTATATATGTATATCTTAACTGATCGCGATTCTGTTGCTCGCGTCGTAAAGAATAGAGGAACGGAACGTACGTTGGTATGTATGCGTAGAAAACGAGTTCAAATATACATGGCACGGTCAGTACTGATGCGAAGTATGTGTATCAAATGATTCAGAGACAGTCGCGACGCACCGGAAACTACTGATTGTTTCGAGGGGTGGTGACCGCAATTACGTTCAACCTAGGGTCAACTGCCTTTTTCTCAATTAGCTTGAATTAAAACTACCAATTCACGATCGCTGGAATAACGCGATACATCTATCGACCCCGACGTCGTCGCGTCGCTACATTTGTCGTTATAATCAACATCATCATCATCATCATCGTAATCGTTGTTGTAATTATTAAAACCGTTCTAACAATCGTTAGCTGTCTCGTGAATCATAAAAAGCATGTAACAAGAATATCTCGTGTATCTACACGTATTTCTCACAGTATCTGTTTTATCGATTGAACAAATCCTATGTCGATAAAAACAGGCTACGTTTCTTATCGACCGGATAACCGCGCGGTTTGAAGCTTTCGCTAAATTCCGTAGCGTCGCTATCTGTCGACTTTTCAGTTCTAAATAAAAGCTAATTCGAATTTCGAACGTAACTTTCGCGGGAAATTAGAAAAATCGGCTAGCGGAGAAGAAAGACGCTTCTTCAACAAGCATTAGATTCGTTTCCTTTGTATTATTTTTTTCTAGTGACGTACTCGATATTGTGTTTTTTTTTGTTTTCTTTTTCTTTACGTATGTACCTACTTAAAATAGAATAAATAAATAATCGGTCAATCACCCGAGGTGCTCGTCGCGGAGAGATGTGTAGTTTTTATTTTCTTCTTTATCTTATTTATAGCAAAGTCAAGGCTTTCCAGTGAAGTTTATATGTATATTCACATTATCTGAAAGCGAGCAAGATTGGCCAATCTTTTATTCGATTTTATTCTGCTTCATTTCCATATGCCAAAGCGAGCGAAGAAGAAGAAGTAGATGAAGAAGAAGAAGAAGAAGAAGATCCGCGTGTATATAGGTATCGATATTACTTTCGAACAAAGGAAACCTGATTCTCGCACACCTGTATCATATGTATATAAGAAATTGAAGATTGTTCATTCTCGATATATTTCAGAACAAAGGTTGACCGCGTGAAATCATCTCCATGCCTTATAGAACGCTGTGCTACTGGACTATAATCGTTAATGAATAACTTAAGAAACTGACGTATGGTTTTTTTTTTCTTTCTTTCTTTTTTTACTTTTCTTTCTCTCTTTTCTCTTCATCCGTTCTAGCAAAGCGATCATATCGACGAGTCGAACAAAGGTTCAATAAACATTTTGCATTCCTATACGTGAAACGTTCTAATGTGTAGACAGGTGTGTGTTTCTTATAAAATACGCTATTGACATACCTATATATCCCTAATTTTTCTCTATCATCGCGTTTCAATTCCAGAAACAACGATTCAGGTAAATTTTCTACAGAGAAGACCAGAAACGGTTAGCTCTGGTATGAGATCGAACTAGGTATGCATAGTATATGTACAACCTACGTGACTCTAATGGCTCTAATGGTAGTTATAGGATATGTTGCGTCGGTCGTTAACCCCGCGTAATGGTGCACCTCGTATATATTATACAGTTCGTAAGATTGAATAATTCCGATGTTAATTCTGTAACCGATCGAACATTTCAAGCTTTCGGAATTACAATAATATCTTCATTATGGCTTCAAGGCTGAGGGTAACGAACGGTCGTTGCCATCGTCTCCGCGTAGTGGACAATCTTTGTGTATAATATATACAATTATACACCATATGTTTATACGAAAGGCTGTATAATCGATATTTGGATTTTTACTAACGGACCTGCAGAGAAATTTGCAAAAAAAAAAACGAAAAAACTGTAAACACGTCGTTGCGATGAGCACATTACGACTTAGCGTAACGGGAAAGAGATAAGGAACGAAAAAATAGAAAAAAAATGAGATCAAACAAACTAGAAATTTCATCATTGCGTGTACGAGCAATCCGTCTGCCAACATTTGTTTTTGTGCCTTTCAGCTCGCCTCGTAGAAAGACAAATACCAAAATCATGAAATTTAGCGAAATGCAAAGTCTCTGGACATGTCTTTGGGCTGGTTCAGTTCGTTGTTATCAATATCGGATGAATATTATGATTGTTTTGCAATAATATCCCTGACGCGCGTGTTATTTTTGGGGCATGGCAATGTCATGCGTATATGTCAGTCTGCGTAGTTGTCTGTGTATTAATTGCCTGCGCTACTTTTTCTTTGACAAATATTACCCCAGGTTATACCAACGGATCCCCAAACATAACGTATTTCTTAAAACTCGATAATTTCGATGGACATACACTCAGGGTATCCAGCAACTGAGCATTTCACAATTCTCTGGGAATCCCAGGTTTTCCAATGAAATATTTCTCGTTCTTACAGAGTAAAAATCTTAATACAATCCGTCCATCCGTCCGTTGAATACGTATACTCATATTAGGAGATACGTAATCGAAAGTAAACATTGAAAAAAGACAATTACTTTCGAACAGGTTCATTAGACTTCATTTTCTTTTTCTAAAACCGGATTCATGTACGATATAAATGTGAAGTTTGGATTATAATAATGGAATATCAACACTCGAAGCTATTGCTGTTATCAACTCACTTTCACATAACTTTCAAATACTTCGAATAATATTCAATAATCACCAAAAATCTTAAAACACATTTTGTTTTCAAATTCAAATGGAAAATTAAAAAATTCTGGAACTTTAGAAAAATTCCCTGAGAATTCCAGGTTTTTCTTCTTCACTGGACACCCTATAAGTAGGATGGTGATGCCCATCGGTTGCACCTGCCTATACTCGCGGGGGATCTTATCGTCACTTCTGTGAAGAGGGATACATAGTTTAGTTCGCCGTTGATTATTGCCTTTACATTTTTTGGTGCCCATTTGACAATAGAACTCGAATTTATGATGGCCCAAAATGAATATGGTTTCTGTGAAGTGACTTTCATTTTCATTGGACAGAGTTCTAGTTCTTCAAACTCCGGGGATTTCCATTTTACAAATTCTAAGAATCCTGACAAATTTTCTGATTAGACAATTAGTAAAGATGTGACGCAGATAATCAGATGAGGATGAAGTTGTAACAGGAAACTAGAATTATACCATTCAACGTCAATCGTCATAATCCATCTTTAGAGCATAAGTCAATCGTCCTATACGATAATTCGAATATTACCGCCGTCGACACTCTTGTCCATCTCGAACACAACAGCGTCTAGACTATAGACGTTTGAAATCCAAAAGCGGTCGAACACACACTTTTGTTTTGTCCTTCGCACGTAACAGATGTGTCAAATTTAACTGGAACTCTCACGTCGCTCAAGTATCGAGCTCGCGTTCTTGCACGTGTTTTCGACTACTTTTGTTCTAATTGTAATAATTATTGAAACCATCTAGTTTATATTTGTCAATTGATATAATTGTGTGCGTATTCGTCAACCCAATTGAACAATATGTGTAGTGAACCCTATCAAGGATTATTCGACGACAATTTGTAAGTAATAAACTTGTATATTCTGTTCAATTCTTTCTTGCTTTGCTCTTGGAAATTTAGTTCTCCCATCCTTCGGGTCTCCCAATTATTCCCATCCTTGAGAAAGTCTCAATAATTTGTAAAAGCTAGTCGACAATTTGTTTTGTTAATTTTAATAAATTAACTGGCGCCCAAAATATTAGTTTATAGTATCTGAGCCTCGACAGCTCTGACCCAAGCCGCGTCGAGTGGAATAGCTGCTGAAATCGTCAAAACTTGTCGAATATTCATTATTCATTAACATTTGTCAAGGGAGAAAAGGCTATTCCGTCTCAAAGTTACTCAAAAACTTAGGCTCCCAACAAGTTTTGGGTCTTTTACCTTCACCACATCGCATTTCATTTCCCTACGTCGAAATCTTCACCATATCGTCATCGTTTGTTTCGAGATGTTCAAAAACTGCGACGCGAACGGTAAAATATTATTATCATTCGACAACATTAAGGTACCAGAATTTTTTATAGCCGCATAAATGCAATATCGACTATAATTATATTGGCACAATATTATAATTACAGGTTCACAATTTAATTCTTTATCCTCAACTCGAATCCAGGGCCTATGGTTCAGATTTTCATCACCCACATTACCTAAAATTGAGTGGAACTACATATTTTGGACATTTTGGAAATATATGTGTACATATATGTCTTCCTGGCCGAATGAATCACAGTGTTTTTGGGTAAAGTGAAAGGATCATGGCATCTGCAGGTACGTATGCCCATCACCTGTAATCTTCTGATCGATAATAAATAAACAGCTAAAATTGACGGATACAAATTTCATCTCAATTTATCCTGAAAGTAAGGAATTAGACGACGGTAAGTAGGAGGTGGAGACAAGCGATCAAAAAATTCTCACCTCTGGTAGAAGTCGCGTGTAAATGTGAGGGAAGGATGGGCAAAGTGGACGTATTAAGAAAATAATGTTACAAATTGAGATTTTAATCAATGGATCTTCTGGTTTCGACCAAAAAATGACAACCTGACCGAAGACGAGCATTTACCGCAAAGTAGGAAAATTCCGGGCAAAGTAAACCCCCTTGAATATTTATTGGATCTTTTTCCAAATTGACAAACATTACAAATTTATTCATTTACTTGCATCGCAGGAAACTTTCGACATCAAATTAACTATATTTTAATGGAAAATTAAAAATCAGAAGATTCAACGATTAAAATCTCATCTTGTAACATTATTTTATTGGCAGGCTCATTTTTCTCGCCCTTCTCCCTTAGTTCTAGTATAATATATCAAATTTGTTATTACAAGTCTCCTGACGTGAGTAAATGAATAAATTCATAATGTTTGTAGATTCTGAAAAAGTACAAAAAATTTTCAGAGGAAGGGGGCCCACTATGCCCGGTAGGGCCCACTTTGCCCGGCTCTCCCCTACTTCGTGAAATGGGTGATAAAGCGTGGTTCTTGCCTGTAGAAACCAACAGTACGGTCAGACAGCTCTCCGCGATCACACCTCCGGTTCTCTACTCGAAATCTCCCTCTGCTGACTCTCATACTAAACTCCCACTCTTAGTGATTACTCGGATAGACGCCTTAGATACAGTTGTCAAATTTCTTTCCATCCATTCGAGTCTTGGGCCCGCATCTTTCGTCGAAATTCATTCATTCATATATTCATTCATTCATTCATTCATGCCACCGCATTTTATTTGAATTTCTTCCATCTCTGACAATCAATAGTTCTGAAGTCAAGAGATTATACTATCAGCTTCTCAAGACGATCTCTCGGTGTTTTTTTTTCTCTTTAATTTATTTTATTTTATTTTTTTGTAATTGAATCAGTGAAACAGTCAACTGGATTTTTCATTTATTTTCTTATCCTTTTCGAGAGAGTGGAAAGGGCGAAGGCGAGAAAAGGGTTGAAAGAAGAGGTCGAAGTGTCGTTAAAGAAAATCTAATCTATTAACGAGATACGTGAGAATTTAGTAGCTGTGATTTATCCAACGGTCAAGAAAAATACAACGCTGATGTTCTTCAATGGAGTGGTAGGTGTACAGGGATGCAGTTTTTCGTCACTCAGATTTCTTATACTCATTTTTTTAATTGCTTCATTATAGTTCGGTCTTTTTTGTCCCTCCATCTCTCTTGCCCTCAAAATCCCTTCCACCTCCAACCTTTAAGCTTGAAATCCATTATTGATCATATGAAGAACTCTACACTAATTATTATACTAGAGATAATGCTAATTTATTAATTTTTCTTCTTTCTTGTTCTTCCTCTTAAGGGAGGACTCTACTGAAATTTTGGTAAAAAGCAGTTTTTCATTCCTAAAATGAATTTTCCAAATTGCCAAAAAAAAAAAAACGTCCAATCAGATAACGGATACATAGATTTTCAAATTATGGTGAAATATGTTTTGAAAAAAAAAAGTTCCCATTGTCTGCGATGCCTAGTTCACGCGCAAGGAACCTTTCGTAGCCCTGCGAAAAAGAGATTTTGCAAAAGGTCACTTGCTCAAGAACTTTCGTCACAGAAAATTGTAACTTTTTTTCAAAATATATCCTAGCATATTAATCTAAAATTCTATGTATCCGTTTGTTGATTGGACCTTATTTTGGCTATTTGAAAAATGAAAAACTGGTTTTTGACAAAATTTCAGTGGAGTCCTCCCTTAAGAAGTAAAGTTATGCAAGCGCGAGGTCTGCGAACGTTTTGCGTTGGTCAGGCCGCGATGCGGCTTATTTGGGCCAATATGAACTTCCTGCCCTCGCGCCCTCGTCTCCGTTTCCTATAGCATATCCCTTCGTGTGCTGCGATACCTTGAATAATCATAATTCAGCTTATACGCGAACAAATACGTGACTTATAGAAGCTACAGAAGTAACGAAAAATTAAAAAATTAAAAACATAAGAATAACCAAAAAAGCAACGGAGGAAAATTAATGAATAGAAGGAACTGAGAAATGAACAAAGTGATCGATGATACCAAAATCAATTATTGCACAAAATACAGGAAGAAAAACGGCAGCGATAAAAAACTAACGGAAATACTTGTACCATTGACCGCATAATTGGACTTTGTCGAGCTGATCGTGAGTAGGTTGTATATTATATACCTACTATAATAAAGAACTATTCGGATCGCTTGTTCTCCGGCAAAGCGCGTCGAACTAGTTTCAATCAGTGACTACTAATCCAACGCACCGGTAAGAACCAAAGAGAACCATGTGAGATATACGATGAATACTCACTCAGAAAACAAGTTTGACAAATTCAACAAAAATAAATTTGCTGGTGATTTTTTGTCGATTAAACAGAATTCTGTTCAACGAACAACAAACTCTTTTGCTGTATCAATTCAACTATAAGCTATTGGCGGACAGAAATTTTTAGTTAAATCAACAGAATCTTTTGTTAACTGAAATCCACATTTTGATGGCTGTATAACTCTACCAAATTTGTTGTAAATTCAGTAAAATTTTGGTCCATTCACCGGTACTTTTTTCTGAGTACTTGATCGTTGTATAGCTTGAAAAATTTCTCATGTAGAAATCGAGTATTGAATATTATGGATACTATTGCCATTTATCATGTAATGGCCTAATTACCAAGCCAAAGGAAAAACTGGAGAATATATGCTGCAGATTAGAAGAAAACGTGAAATAATAAAAATTGAACCATCAAGAATATGGGTGGAAAAAATCACTACGGAATTAGACTGCACAAACTCCAGAAACAAATTAGCAAGCAGCTAACAGGAAAAAATGCATTAATCTTCATTTGTAATTATGCAAACTTTTCGCTACTTGTTTCATCTGTATAAAATGCCCGGCTTTCTATAATGTTTAAACACATTAAAAATTTGACACTACATTCCTCTCAAAAGCTGGAACAATTGTATGTAGTTTTTTAATGACCTGCTTACGAACCACGTGACACAGTTACTCGACCGTATCTTTTGTTTTTTTTACTTTTTAGTTGGACTTTTTGCCATGCACATCGTATTCCACGCTAATCTGCTTAGATTCCGTGGAAAATATGCGTCGAGTAGATAACAACACACATTCCGTTTCATAATTATGCAAAATAACGAACTTCCGTGACGCTTTTTGTAATAATGGACACCAACACCATATTGGGCGAGTTCTCCAAAACTTATTGTGAGCTGTGCTAATTACACTGATGATGGGGAAAGAACGCTGATTTCTGTGTTGAAAATCTGATAAACGTAACGTTTTACAGATTCCGCGTCGTGCTTATACTTTTATTCGGCATTTATTAGTTTTACCTGGAATTATTATAACATCGGAAAAATGTTGTATCCGTTACACGATAGCGTTCGGTCGAATAAGCTATACCTAGAGATTTTTCGTCGATTTTCTGAGACTCGTGAAATGTGTTAATTTCAACATACTATTCAAACATCATGATCCGTTTATACGTAATGAAGACGATGGAGCGTGCTAGCTAACAAATTGGAATTTGAAAATAATCCTAATTGATGAACCTGAAAACGTGTATCCCTTCAACTACGCAAAAAGTAAGATACTCTCATATCCGGGTATTCCACCGTTGCGAAGAGATAGAGATAATGAACGTTTATTACCAGGTACTGAATATTTAATCGTACGCGATTAGAGTTTATTATTATCTAACTAGAAAAAAAAAAAAAAAAAAACAATCTATAATTTAGGATGAATCGTTCGCGGTGAACCTTTTTCTAATTTCCGCTGTGGCGTATAACTGTCTTCGAATTTCTATCATTTGAAAACCTTGGATCATTAAACAGAACTCGTGACTATAATTTACGGTCCACAAGATGAATGTGTACACCGTTAAATCTCACTCCACGATTTTCTACGCCGACTTCATCATCCTCTGCACAAATCGTCAGATACTTCCGAATATTATGATAGGTTATATAGAGAAGCGGTACTCATGATTACTGCATACCACAATTGAAAAATCTAGATTCATGTGACCGAGTCTAATTGCGGACCCATGGAATGATTAGATGTTGAACATGTTGGATCGCCACGTGCACTTCCTGCAGTGACCAAACCTTGAGGCTTGAAAAAAAAAAATCGTTGTACGATAAGCGGAGCATGACGTCGAGTGGCGGACTTACCAGCAATGAATAAGAGAACCTGTGACTATCCAGAGTCTCTGGACTGACAGGATTTGTCATCGTGTATGTGTATGTGTATGTGCGATAGCATTAGCAAGCGAAGTAAATAGCCGGCAGTTAGCTGGTGTAAACGATAACGTGAGGAGTCAAATTTTCATCTACATACAGTAATTTCATATCAGAACAACGAAAACGCTGACTGATGCTTGGCTAACTTCGAAATGAACGTTTTCAACAACGAAATCGTCCAAAATGAGGTAGAAACATTCACCAACACGCACATACTTGTAGTTAACATTTGTAAAGAAGCTGCATATTTAGCGAACAAATTTTCTGGACGGACAAAAACAGACGCAGAAAGATTTTGGCAGATGGTCAAACAATTATGCGAAAATCATATCTCATTATGGCTTATCTCTTTTCCACTCTCTATCTGTTCATACACGCCTATCATATATTGCTTCGTTACTGTACATATTGAGTCAATGAGAATAATGTGAAAAAGAGAAAGCAAAAAGTCGAATGAAGTATATCTACATAGCCGTTGATTTTTTTATCTAATCTCTTGCGGTCAACAGGATGGCGCGAGCGCTGTGTTTACGACGATGCTGGCCCTCTTGGGTACGGTCCTGACCGCTGAAAACGGAACAACGTACTCCGAGCCATCCCTAATAACGACATCTTCTCCAACATTGGTACCAGGGCTGATTCCGGGGGTCATAAAGCGGGATGGACCACTTCCGGGATTGCTGTACCCTCGCGAAAGCGAATCTCGCGAGGTTGGGTAGATAAAAAAAAATATACCAACGGAGAAAAGTGCGAAGATCGACCGGATACTAATATTGATTGAGAAGTCAAATTGCAATGAATTTGTCAAATTTTCAGGTCAAATCCCTGGACGGTATGTGGGACTTTCTTGTTTCACCTTCTGGCGATGCCCTTAAAGGCTACAGGGAAACTTGGTTCGCTACGGAACTTGGAAAGGTATAGGGTTTTGAGAAGACGATATGTACTCAAATCACAGGGTGAACAGGTCAATGAACAGACCGCTTTCGTTACTTTTTATTCTGATACGTATCGTCCAAATGACAAAAGATGTGTTCGTGGCTAATTATTGATAGCTTTCATTGAATGGTGTTCACCACAATTTACGATTACATGCATGAAATTTGAATAATGTTCATTCATTAACGCGACCACCCTATACGGACTCATTGCAGACTCTAAAACCCCAGGGAATTCCATCAGAAACCTATAACTCGTAATTCCATATTGGCATGATCGCCTAACGATTGCTTGACAGAGCTTCTTTCTACTCGAAATCAGTTCAGCCATCTGTCAAGTACCTTCAAATTACATATTCTGCATAATTTTTTAACGAAATAACTTTACGTTACTCTGTTAGGTGGGTAAAACACTGAAAATGCCAGTACCATCGTCGTACAACGACATCACAACTTCCAGAGAGTTGCGTGATCACGTAGGTGCCGTTTGGTACCAGAGATCATTTTTCGCACCATCTTCCTGGGAAAACCAACGTGTCTTCATCCGGTTTGGGTCCGTAAACTACCTCGCCCAAGTGGTAAGATCTACTCACTTTCTATCCCCTTTCCTGCACCATTGTAGAATATCGCAAAAATATCTTGTCCTCCAAGATACGCAAAACTTCTGTGACATTTTTTTCCGTCAAAATCTGACTTAGCTTCAAATGTCATTCAGTGGCTGAACGGAAAACTCGTCACGAATCACGAAATGGGGCATCTGCCATTCGAGGCGGAATTAACCGGGAGCTTGAACCTTGGAGGTAAAAATTACATCACTGTGGCTGTGGACAATACCCTACTTCAGACTAGCGTTCCCCAGGGTCAAGTCACCGAGGTTGTCACCGACGACGGTATAACCCACCAGCAGAGTTACACATTCGACTTTTTCAACTACGCTGGTATCCACAGGTGAAAAATTATCTCATTAGTCAATTGACTCATCAAGCAAAGATCATTAGCAGCCTCTCAAACTCACTCCTATCTTCCATCCTCATCATTGCACCTTTCAGGCCAGTCCTTCTTCACACGAAGCCGCGAGTCTATGTGGCGGACATATCGACAAAAACGAGTGTCATCGGGGAAACTGGTGTTGTAACATACGCAATTGAAGCGGGGGGTCTTGATCCAGAAGATGTACCAAAATGCGTGGTTACGCTGGTGGACGCTGATGGTGTAATCGCGGCGGAAGAATCTTCCGAGGGTATGTCAGGGTCGCTGAAGATTCCTTCGGCGAAGCTTTGGTGGGCCAGAGACATGAGTCCGGATCCAGGGTATCTTTACACCTTGGAAGTGAGGCTTTCAGTGGGCGATGAAATACCCGTGGATGTTTATCGACTGCCGATTGGCATCCGGACCATCTCTTGGAACAACTCCACCGTACTTCTCAACAACAAACCCGTTTATCTCAGGGGATTCGGTAGACACGAAGACTCGCCCATCAGGGGACGCGGTCTCGATCTCGTCACCGTTGCCAGAGATTACGAACTTCTTCAATGGGTTGGTGCCAACGCTTACAGAACCAGCCACTACCCCTACAGTGACGAGGTTCTAGATGCAGCTGATAGGTGAGAAATTTCACGATTCATTGAGGAAAAGTCGTAAAAATGGGGCAATTTTCCACAAGTTCTCATGTGTTGTTAGTCGAAAAACTTTCGAACGAGTAGACCGATTTTGACGAAATTTGTTACGCAAGTACTTTGGATCATCAGTAGATCTGGTTTCGAATTCCAGAAGAATTAATCCACGGGTTTGGGAAGAAAAGGGAAATGCAAGGGGACAAGTTCTCATGTGTTGTTAGTCGAAAAACTTTCGAACGAGTAGACCGATTTTGACGAAATTTGTTACGCAAGTACTTTGGATCATCAGTAGATCTGGTTTTGAATTCCAGAAGAATTGATCCACGGGTTTGGAAAGAAAAGGGAAATGCAAGGGGACACATTAATAATTTCTTTCAAAACTTTATTACTTTTCTACTAATTATTCCGCACATTTGGTTTCCTTGACACGTAGACTGGGCTTTTTGATAATCGATGAATGCCCCTCGGTCGACACGGAGAATTTCTCGGCAGCCTTGCTCAACCGACATAAAGAATCAATCTCGGAGTTGATTAGGAGGGACAAAAACAGACCCTCGGTACTGATGTGGTCCATAGCTAATGAGCCGAGAACCCAGCTGCCCGCCGCCGAAGATTACTTCCGTCAAGTCGCTCAACACACACGAACCCTCGATCCCACGAGACCTATCACCATAGCATTAGCCCGAGGCGTGCAGGTGATGAATTAACTAGTTTATTTCTCATTTAGTGACGTGTTCATTTATTTTCATTTATTTCTCTTTTATTGGATCAGCCAATTTATATGTATACGAGCCATTTGACCAAGTGACAAGATTACTATCTCCAGCTCCTACAGTTTAAAGTATGTACCTATACTAACTTCCCTTTGTTTCTATATGCCGATATTTGCCTCGCAGGAGGACAAAGCCGGACAATTTTTAGACGTGATTAGTTTCAACCGATACAATGCATGGTACAAGAACCCTGGCCGATTGGACATGATCGATACCGAAGTCGAACTCGAGGCTGAGGCTTGGCACCGTAAACACAACAAGCCTGTTCTCATGTCGGAATATGGGGCGGACACTATGCCTGGCTTGCACGAGGTTTGTATCTTCATTTTTATTATTCTCATAAGGTGGAGTCTGGCCAATTTGACTGTTAACATTGGCTCATTTTTTTTTTTTTTTTTTTTATTCGTTTAAGAAAATTTTTGGAATTTGGAGGATTCCGAAAACAGGTGGCATCGGTATAATAATTCAAACTTTCCGAAAGATCCCATTTTCACGATATTCAAAAATCAGTGAATACTTTCCCAAAAATAATCAAATTTTTCATCGTCCTTTTGACCCGAATACGCGATTTTTATTCGTGCGACTCCTTTTCTTTCCATTTTCCTCGCCTAACACGATTACTAATTGTAAAATATACCCCAACAGCTTCCAGCTTACATATGGAGTGAAGAATATCAGTCTCAGTTGATGTCGAAGCATTTTAAGGCGTTCGATCGTTTGAGGAAGCAAGGATTCTTCATCGGTGAATTTATATGGAATTTTGCCGATTTTAGAACCGCGCAGAGTGAGTGTTGATGATTTTTTTTATTCGCAATTTGGATTGGAATAATTTTTATTATTGATAAAAATGGAATTCTAATAATTTTTTTTGTTCTTTTTTGTATGCAGCCTACACACGAGTCGGTGGGAATAAGAAAGGACTATTTACCAGAGACAGACAACCGAAAGAAGCGGCATTTCTAGTCAGAAAAAGATATCAATCTTTGGCTGCAGAACTGAACGGAGTACCAGTGCCAAAGGACTTGGAAAATTATGTATCTTCTTATTACGTGGAAAGTTCCGAGAAATTTGAACGGTCCGAACTTTAGTCTTAATATAAATGAATTTTCGAATTTTTTACCACGAAAGTAAAGTAACGGAAACATGAAACAAGATAAAAAAAGACTGCTGCATGTTGAAGAGAAAAAGAAACAGGATATGGAAATTCATCTATACAACTTACATTATCGACCCAGTATTCAAATAAGTATTCTTTATGTTGTCCGAAAATAAGAATTTGAGGACATTGATCAATTTATCGATAATTCAAGGAAGTTTTTTCGAGGGACGGATTGTCCCAGTTTTTTTTTTTTTTTAAGACTAATTATCTAGTTATAAGATGGTAATAATTACCTCGAAACAGACTAGTTGAGTAATAGAAATACATGGGAAGCTCGCAGGATTGGTCAGATATTGTGACTTTATGTTAGATCTTCGACAATTGCTGCTTTTAGATAGAAATTCTTTTTTGACCTCTGACTTTAGATTTAAAAAAAACCGCTGATGAATTTAATGGCAAAGGAAATTGATTTGGTATGACGATATCTATTCCAGAATCATGAATTATAAATGTGCGATGTCTAGCGTCAAATACCAATCACCAATTACTTTGAATTAATAGTCCTGCTTTATCCTGTACTTTAATCATTCTATACTAATATTGAAATGACTCAATAATTCAGATCCAATCTGGTTCTCATATTTTAGCTCAACGGTATTCTATCTTCATAACATCGGCGAAAACCCTTCCCATTTTCTTACACTTTACTCTTTTGCTTAATTCAGAATCAAGTATCGACTGACCAAACTTTTTCCTCCAAATGAATCAGTTCATAGAAATAAATATTGGCTCTACAGGGAGAATTCTGATTTCGAGCACAAGTATTTGATGAGTATTTAATTATTATCCAAGTGGTAATAGAAACTATTATTCTTTTTTTCAAATTAGTTAATTCTGTAATGATATTAATCAGTTTATAATAATCCTCGAAAAAATTCCATGTAAATATTGAATATCGAAGCTTGAAATCAAACCAAATAATTGGTACGTGTTTATAAAACCTCCTCAGTATTATCCAATTGCATTGTTATCTCTCAACGTTGAGAGACTAAAAATCTAAGATCTAAACAACGGTTGATCTTCTAGTTGAAAAAATAAACTACTGCAATATAGAAATCCAATGTTTAACAAGCCCCGACTGATTTCCGATAATCATTTCAAATACATCTGACAAAAACTCAGCGACTTGTACTGCGAGAAATAAAACATGTTTCCAAACCTGGAAGAGGATTTACAGTATAAAATTCATTCATATCCTGCGTCACAATAATACAATACAGTATAATCACATAATTGAGATAAGTTAATAATCATTTAATGGATCAAACCTCCTCGGGTGGTTCGACCACCCGAAGACAGGCATCTGCTAATTCAACGAATATCGGTTCAGTCATGGCTCGGGCGATCGCTTCCGTTGGATCCTCGGCCTCCAAAATACCCTCCATTATTTTTCTAACGTGAGGATTATCCAGGCAGATTTTCAATTCCTTGCTGTCGCGTAAGGCGCTCAGTTTTTCCGTCGGGACTGTGTCTTCGGTTGAAAACCTGTACACTGCTTCAACGTTCTCTGTTTTACCCGTATTTTCGAGGTTAGGTATCGGCGGAGTGCATACCTCAGCTTTGTGTGTCTTGAAGCAGTTTATTGAGCAGCTGAAAACATCGAATCAGTCAATTTTACGTCGTGAAACTTTTCTGTAGCAGTTTAGAGCTCAGATGAACGAAATTTATTTACAAATGAACGAAATAAAATCCCGAAATTTTTAACCGCGACGCATGTCACGTTGTAAACATAACCTCTAAGACCATGTTTGAACAGTTTCTAGTCGTTTCTTACTATCGTATTCTGCAAGTCGGACATTTGTACGGCGCTATCGAGCTCCCGCAGAGTTCACACGACGTCATTTTTTTGCACTATGAAATCTTTTCTTTATCTCTTTATTCGATGTGATTTCCAATTGTTATTGTATTCAGTGATCGTCTGCAACAGACCTACGTTAAGTTGGCCGACCAACGTGTCCCCGTTCTACTAATTCTACACACGCACTTCAAGTGAGTGTCTTTAGCCTTGCCATTGGTCCTTTCCGCTGGCTTCGAGCTGTGATTGGTTCAAGTCCTCACTTGAAGTGAGCGTGAGGACACTTTTTTCAACTCCGGCGGTACCAATTACCCGCAATAGCAGAAAGAAAATCTCTTTTTCTGCGTTCATTTTACACGAATTGGGCTGCACCGAGATGCACTGGAGCTTCTCGATTGGTAGATACTTGTCCAAGCATCAACATGATTCGTTTGTGGTAATCCAGTACAGCCAAATCCGTATAAAACGAAGTACGAACGACCCTAGGGTGTTTCTTTTTTTTCTAGCGGCAATTGTTGGTAGACTTGTAACCACGGTTTGAATCTTAGAAAATCCTGACTCGACTACGAAATATACTGTTCCAAGTTGTTTTTTGAGCGTAAAACCCTAAAAATATCAAATTCTGGTTTACTTTCCGATTAATTAATGCTGAAATCAAAATTCCGAGTATTAGCGGCTGTGAATATTCCCCCTTTGAAGAAAAGTGATCGTGATTAATTTGAATTCAGCAAAAAAAAAAAAACCAATACATCTCTGTTTCTATAAATATTGAGCAATAAGTCGGGACAAAATACCCGTCAATCCAGAGGTTCATTCGCCCAACTACGACTTCGGTTCTGTGTGTCTCAGCCTCGCCCTCTTCGTAGCTTTTTTAATAATAATAAGCTTCGATCAATTGTACAATTTCATCGGTATGTGTAAATTCTTAATCGGGATATTAGCTACGTGACGTCAGAGAGCGAGGCGCGCCTGCGGTTCAAGTTCGAGAGGTGAACAGCTTGATTATAATACAAGAATACCTGTGAATAATGATCAACGCGCTACACGATGACCGAATAGTAGCTTTGCAATGAAAATCCTGTTCAGATTAAATTACGAGAAAAATTTTGTCTTGCTGAAAGATTCTGCTACTTAACCGTAGCCGAGAAGAAGCCAAAAATGAGAAAGAAAAAAGGGGATTTCTTCGGCGCTTCAATGCCATAAAGTCCGATCAACAACAGACTTCGAACTGCCAAGGATAAAAATTGGATAAAACGGATTATGGCGTTCGATGCATCAAGGAATGAAAATCACGTAGATCGCGTTATCGGGTCGGAGAAACCCAGACTAATTGTGACTGAAACTCCGTCTGTTTACTCGCATCGTTAGTCACGGAAAAATGAATAAATAAACGTCTCAAAATGGGGCAAATTACGTGTTTATACTGTTGTTTATTGACCATGTTTGAATGAGGAAACTGCAGCTGCAGTTGAACATAAAGCATATAGCGCTGTTGCCGATACTGAATAAGGATAAATTGCAGCTGGTTTTAAACATTTTTTGATATCTCCCATATCCAGAAGAAGTGTACAAGGAGTTTCTAAATTTCTAAGTCCTAAAACAACCCGTATTCGAGTTGTTCTCCAACGCTGAGTGACGATACGAATCTAACATTCTCAGCAATTTCGTAGCATAGCTTAGCGACACCAGCCAATTCCTCGTCAACTGGAGGCGTGAAATTGTAAAGGAGGGCGAGAAACTCGTCGTACGTAATCCACCCATCGCTGTCGATATCCCCGATGTCAAACTTCTGCTTTCTCAAATCACCTGTCGTCGAATCACCGAGACTCTCCAGTACGGCGCAGCTGTTTAGTTACGCATCAATGAATCGAATCACCCATACAATCATATTTCATTCGACATATTTTTCAATCGATACGAAAAATCCTTCGTCAATAGCTTGCGTGTCAAATGGCACAAGGGCGTATGCGCCTTTATCATTTTATTCCCGATTAAACTGTAATCGCCGCACTTTATTGACCTGGGAAGCGGAGCTAAAGTAGCGTATGATTCCCTCCGGCGACAAAAAGTAACTTTGCGGGATACAAAGTCCTTTTTGTCCCGCTAATTTACTTTTAGGCCCGCAAATACTTTGTCCAGTTTTTCTGGTGTTCTTTCTACTTCACAATGAAGTGGCCACAGTTTAGTCGGGAATAATAGTATATTGTGCATCAAGGGAGAAAGATAGGTGTTTTCTACCGCGTGTGAAGTTTGCTGCTCGAGGCGGAGCCGAGGGCAGCACAATCACACGAGATAAACAAAACTCCTATCCTCCCTTGATGCACACTACATTTTTTATAACACATGCACGGAAACTGATTTTCCAAGCTGTTTTTCTAACCTATAGCGTGTATTGATGACTGGCGTACAACGCTATTTTCTTCCCACTTTTATAGGGAAGAAAAATTTTCTTTCCGCTTTTGTAGGGAAGAAAAATTTTCTTTCCGCTTTTGTAGGGAAGAAAACAAATTCTTCACGACTTGCGCATGCGCGAGTACGCTTGTGGCCCAAGAGAAACAAAAAACCATTTTACTCTCGCCAAACAAATGTGTGATAAAAAGTACTATATCCAACCCGGGACTAAAGTCTATCATGCCCTTGGGTGATTATTGCCCGAGTGAATCGAGAATAATCTGCAACTTTAGTCCCTTGTTGCATAATGTACTATTACTTCTCCTATTTACAAATTCAATAATTCAGCCTATGAAATCGGCTCTCTGGCACCCAAGCCATTAATGTCACGGAAGCTCTTACAAATCCTGATAGGACAGCATCCCGGTCTTCTGATTATCGAAGAGTAAGAAGAGGCTATGAAGATTGGATATGGTCATCTCGTTCCAGCCCGGATATTTCTTTAGTATTTTCTGTACAGACCAGCGTTTATTTTTCTCTTGCATTTGCTTAGCATGTCTTCGCTGCGCTAAAAGCCGGGAGTAAAACGTCGCCACCAATTTATCGTACCTGCAGTAGCATAACGTAACGGGATTGCATTAGGCACATCAACGAGGTCAAAAAATGTAAAAAAAAACATTTTCAAAGCTTCGAATGATCAACGTTACTCCGTCGGCGGCTCCTTCGCCACGTTCTCAATCCCAGGAATCGGTTCACCGGTTGAAGTAAAGTCTTCCTGCCGGTGAAAACAGATCGGTTTCCTCTTTATCGGATAGTCAAAAAGACGATTTATCAGTGCGCTCAATTTTCCTCCCATTTCACAGGCTTTTCTCTTCTCGATTTATTCCCAATTGCCAGGTTAGATGGCTGAATGATAGTCAATATCCGAAACTATCAAACTGATAGATTCTCTTTTTCCTTTGTTCTTTCCTGCATGTATACAACGTTCATTCGTTTTTATGGGGGCGGAATTGAGATTTCGATTTTCAAAAGCTGCGAAAGGTCAAAATTCCGAGTTTTTATACTACCAAAGTAGCAACTGAAAGTTTTTGGAAAAATTATTACCCCGAAAGTCTACGTAGCCAATTTGAAAAACTACGAATGAAAAGACACCGAAGGTTAAAAATTCGAAAATTAAGCTAAATATCTGAAAGGCCAAAACCCCGAATCTCTGCAGAATTCGCTTATTATGCGATGTCATTTATTTGACAGCTTTGGCATGAGCTTCCCTTGAATTTGCGGATTTTTTAACTTCCAGAGTTTTGAACTTTTGGGTCTTTCAGCAGTCAGCATTTCGGCCTTTCGGTATTTGCTGCAAGCTCTGAACTCTAACGTTCCTAGAAACTCAGAATCGCGTTTGAAATAAATTTGAAATTTTGACCGTTCGGAACTTTTGGAATTCGGAACTTCAATCCCACCCCTCTCGATGCACATAAAATTGGCCGCTTTCTTTCTTCGACTGACATTCCGCCGCGATACGTCCTAGTCTACAGAAATTTCTCACATTGATTATAGTTCGGAACGTTACGGGCGATGAGAGTATCGAGTTTTTGGTACTTTGAAAGGCCGCGCGCGTGTCGACAACGATTGGGAATGACGTAAGGCAGGTGGCATGAATGAGCTGTCGCCGGTCGGCACCACGAGACCCGCATTCCGTTCGCTGCCCCCCGCACAGCCCCCAGCGACCGACCTCAAGCCGCGAGGAATTCAAGTCTCCGGGCGAGGATCCGCAGCCTCTCGCCATTTATCATCGAACTTTGTATATATCTGCAGGATCCTGAATCCTGGCTGCACCCTCTTCGCAAAATTAACCGAGAAATCAACTCAATCGATATACGCGAGATCAAAAACGGGACGAAAATTTCTAACGAAAGAATTGAAAAAAAATCAACTTCATTCGCAGTCTGCTGTTATACTCCTCACGTTACTCCTAGAATTTCTTATACTGCATTTGAAGAGCTCGTTCGGAATTTTATACATTGGCAATTTTTTAACCTACAGGTTTCTAAAATTCTGGACGTTTTCAGTCACCCACTGCGCGTGGTCAAAGTAATTGGTTTATCCTTATCAATCTGATTGGAAAAACTTTACAACAGACAAGGTGTTATGTTTGCGTATCTCATTAGATCGAGTGTTTCCGGAACAGCCTGTAGCGATTCACATATTCGAAATCGTTTCCAATATGAACTTCTTCGTGACCCTCGTTGTTGATTATTCCTCCTGCGTTTTTATCGTTCCCTCAGGCAAATAATTCAGTGAAGAAAGCCATTGTCTACCTACTGCACTTCTGATCGGTCGAAATATCCATAGAGGAAAGCCCTTAGACCCCGTCTTTTTGACAATTGCCATACACGCACTCTCGGCGCAAACCAGAAACGGGACGATTAACAGTTATGAACACTCGAAATATCCACTCTCTATAAACTTTTCTTTCTATACGAGTACTTTCATCGTTTATTATATCCCGATATGACGTCAGTCTGTAAGTTTTGTCCCCCTTTTCATCATCTCGACAACTGATCGTTTTTCGCTTCTCTGCAGGCGATTTGGACTTTTGACTTTTTACTTCTGTTGACGTCCAGGGGACCAGTTCGTTCCGTAAAGTTCAGCATGCACAATACCAATTCTCTTCCATAATTCTCTGTAAGATAAAAAATTGCTCGAAATATACGTACCGTCGTCAAAATTCCATTTTTGCAATGATTGACGAAGAAATATTTGATTGCTTGGGAAAATAGTTTTCCAATGTGATTTTCCTTCCGGATGATCATATCTACCTGGAAAAGTCTTCGCATCGGTCCATCGATGTGCCCAAATTTGTTCGGCAGGTGTTCAGCGAAAGGATGCGATTAAATTAATTCTACCTTGGACCAAATTTCTGATTTATCTGCCGTCTGCAGAGTATTTTGATATGGAAGAAACTACTGCGATAATTTCGTTACGTAACTGGTATCGCAAATGTCAAGTTCACCTCGCGAGCGACGGTTTTAGTATAGAGTTAGTCCATCTGTGAGTCTCGGTTGTGTAAAAAAAATATGTGGATTCAAGTTGAATTGAGATATAGCGAACGGCTCCGCATGTATGTCGGAATGACAGGAGAACGCGCGCGCGCGCGCGTGCGAATCTCGATGATTTTGCATAACTTACTTACTTACTTACTTACTTACTTACTTACTTACTTGCTTGCTTACTTGCTTACTTACTCTTCAGTCTTCGCTCAGCCGAGATTTCAGGTATCCTACCTGTACAAGGCATAACCGAGCATGCATACTAATACGACTTACACTATAGGTACTACTAGGTATTCCCAACTCGAAACTACTTTTATATTCCACTCGTGGATATGACGCTGCTAGACTCGGACTATGTATACGCATATACCTACTCCAATAAGATCACATCCGGTTTCGTAGTGAAATCGCGGCCCTCCGGACGCGGATGGTGAATTCATTCGACCAAGTGTTGTATGCCTTCCGAAATTGGATAGGTATCCACCTTTCCTAAAATACTATTACACAGGTAAATTTCCCTGCTCCGCTTTACTATAGGATATAACCTGTATATTTCCCGGGATTTGACAATCATAGATGATAAATTATTACAAATAAATGCAGATGTCATATAATTGACATATCGATTGCCCTTAAAAATGTAATTTCATTCGACTTGAACCTTCATTTCTCAACTCTGCAGGACCCACATTATTTCATTCAAAGACTTTCAAGCCTCAACATTAGCCCCGAAAGTTAAAATTAATAACAATACGTATTCGCTATGTGCGTCTAGACATGTAGCGCCACAAGTGACGGAAAATGGCAAAAACTGTGGGAACAGAATTTAGTCTGATTGGGTAGAATTTCTTGGCGCGAATATGCAATTCGAAATCAGCCTATACAAATGCTGGATTTGCCCCACTGAAAATGCTATTTTCCGCCACTGCAAGCGCTGGCGTCGAAACTCGCAGCCGTTCAAGGTCATGCAGACAGCGAATAAGGTGAGTGTACCAATTACTGACCCGTTAAGATCCAGTTATTGACCCTTATGTTTTCCTGAATTTTAAATCGATGATAAGAATTCTGAACGTTTCCGTTACACAAATCAGTTCCTAGAGACTCGAAGAATACGAATTGATTTTTTAAATAGTTTCACAACTCACGGATAAAATGAAATCATAGAAAATGGTCAATAATTGGGACAGGGTACTCAGTAACTGGTACACTTACCCTAATATAGATTTCTGCTCTCACGCTAACTTGTAAACCAATTTCAAACTATTCCTAGTCTGTCTTAGCCAAAAATTGCAGATATGAGCACAGCGTGATTTTATTGAAAAATCTGAATAATAATCGCAATTTTCTGTGGTGAAAGACTGCGAACTTTTTCCAAAATTACTCTGTAGGTACACTTCATAGAAATCCAAAAAATTACATATATTCTCAATTTCTCTCCAGACTTTAATATGTTTGCCTGTATAATAAAAGCAAAAAGTCATTATACATATATATAATATATATATATATATATTACATATGTATACTGCAGACGCGCAGACGTTGATTGAACTTCGAACTTTGAACTTGATTAACGAAAGCGCGTTTCGAAGGCTATGTTAAAACATACATGTGCTGCAACAAACTTGTACGAATGATGATAGCCCGATAATTGCGGTGGAGTATAACATACATACATACATACATACATAGAAGATATGAAATTCAGAAGCGACGATGGTATATACGCATAGATTGCGCTTGTTCAACTCAATGACGGAGGTTCAAACTTGTTATTCTCTCACAGTTTGTCACCGCCGTTTGATCTGAGTGTTCGCACGACTGTATATTATACACACGTATATCCAAGGTACACATATAGCTACCATATTCCTGTATACCATATAAACGTGTATTCCTATACACTTATATGTACCAACCCGTCAGCAACGCGGAGGAATGCGCTCTCCAGGTCGAACTGTCTGTTAACCTCGGCTGTCGGCACCTCGGTACCAAGAATACAAGGAAGGGAGACGTTCCGCGATATTTTGATACACTCTGATACGTAAATCTTGTTTTCCAAATTTTTTCTTTTATTTTATTATTATTTTTTTTTCATTTTGGTTTGCTTTGTGCTCCAAATTATCTATAGTAAGTCATATCGTCGGTGCGCACTATGAGGGTATAACATTTCGTTGGTCCGCATTGTGTGAAATCCAGAAATACGAAAAAAAGACCAGAAAAAAAAAATGGTTTTGACAAGTTTTATGTCAGGCGAGAGGATGAAAATTTGTAGTTTGAGGATTTTCAAATTAAAGAATTGTGAAGGAAATGCGACGGGTCTTTCTATACTCTGGTGGAAATTTCTATTTTTTATTTTTTTATTTATATCAAAATTCAGGAGACTTCAAGTATCTTTTCTAAAATTATTGGTGACTCTGATGCAAATATTTCAACGGATGTCTATTGATGCATTTTCAGAAAAACTCCAACTTCTCATAATAGTATTTCATAAAAAAATTGTAGATTTTCCTGATTATCGATACTGTTTTCAGTTATACTGTTTGAGAATGATGTTCTTAAAATTACAATTTTTCGCGACAAAAGTATAGAAAAAGTCATAATTTTCTCATACCAATCAATAACTTCGATCATTATTTTTCATGCTTTGAAAACCAAGAACAAAAAAACTGACCCCTGATCGGTCGCTGATAATACCGGATCTGCGTATTGAAATAGCGAAAAGTTACGCAATCGCAACTATTTGGTCTGCAGCCATCTATAGGTTTAGGTATAATTCTCGCATCGTAGATTCAAACAACATATTTTGAGAACGCGGTTTAGCCACCGTTCATGTTTACCTTTTAACTTAGAGAAGGGAATACCCACGGACTCTCTTATAACTCCTGTAGTCTAGCTATAGATAGGTATACCGAGCGTTTCGCGTTACGACATACAACTTAAGGTCTTAGGGCGATATGGGAGAGATCACTTCAAACTTAACCTAGCTAACATAAAAAACATGAGATTTACTGGAATCCAATCAGCTTTTTTGAAGAAGTGATACACTTGGCCACTTTTTCGTTCGGATCGGTTGGGTAGTCGCTGAGAAAATACGATTCGCGTTTTCGAGGTGACAACAATTAGTAATAATAATGAAATGTCGAATAGACTCCTATACCATGCCTTAAGGTGCTACGGGACTATGTTCGAAATTCCATAATTACCAATTGTTTTCACCGCGAAAACGCGATTTGTAGTTTCTTCCAAACTATACAACCCACCGGAATGAAACTCAGGAAATTGCGATACTCTACTACGGCAAAAGCGGCTAAGTATTTTACTGTTTGGACAAAACGGATAGAATTCCATGTTTTGCATGTTAGCTAGGTTAGGTTCAAAGTGATATATTATTTGGCTGTATATATTCCCGGACCCCTGGGTTTTCTTCGTCCGCAAACCATCCGCCACTGATCGCCGCACTGTGATAAACCTAACCTATAACGCTTTCTCGTCCACGGTCGATTGCTGATAGCTGCGGACCCAGCTAAATCATCATCATTGTTATTATTATCAATATCATCTTGATCATCATTATTATGATGTTGATTCTTTTTTTTTTTTTTTTTTTTTAATCCAAAAGTCGCGATGAAGAGCAGGCCTTTAGCTCTCACCGCCTTCGCCCTCGCCTTTGCGTTCGCCTTCGCCTTCGCCTTCGCCTTTACCTTCGCCTTCGCCTTCGCCTTGGCGAATGCCAACTCCAAGGTCATTGAATCCACGCGGCGCCAGTTCCGGCTCCGTTTCTGGGCCAGGTTAACAGCTCCGGGACCGCGTCGCGGCGCGACGCGACGTCTTGTCGGGTACACGATCAGCAGCAGGAGCTCCTCTTTCATTCAGATTGCTGTTAGTTTACTTCTAGCCACTACACGGGGCTGACGCTCCTATTCCACCTTGACAAGGTCGCGCGATCTACTGTGTCCGCGCATGGCGATAGTTTCGCCGATCGAGAATCGCGAATCGCCAGTGTACTCTATACTATTCGCATATATATATGCATGTTCGTTTTATTCTCACGTATCCCAAATCGGAATCGCCACATGTCCAATGGCATAGGAAGCTTATAATCGCGTATAGAGGGCGTATATTATTTGCTTTCACATTCGATCTCGAGATGAGAAAAGCTCACGTATATTGATCGCGAAGTCACGAAATTTGAAAAGTAAAAGTAAAAGGTAGCAAGCTACCCGGATACGAACTTATACGGCTTTTCATTTTGACTTTCACTTTCACATTTGTCATAAGGCACAAAATCGCATCCGCAATCATGCAACACTTCCGGATCAAATTCGCAACAGACAGAAATTTGACTATTTCAAATTAACTAAAAAAGATTCGAGATCAGAAGAAAAAGATGGAAGAATCAAACGCCCTATTATCTAGTACAACAAGGAGTAAAGTTTATTTTTTCTTGCTTTTACTTGAAAATTGATGTTGAGGAATAGTGAATGAGTTGAAGGGAACAAGTTTGAGATGCAAAATCTAAGGGTCGTATGTTCCGGGGATATACTTATACGAGCCCCGTCTTTCAACTGACCTGCAACAACAACAATTCGATTCTAATGATTCGGAATACCTACAATAGGAAAAATAATGGCCATTTCGCCCTTACACACGCGATATTTATAGTTACAGATTTCAAGCCTGGCATAACGTCATCTTATTATTTTCAACAATTATATGTATTAATGAGCCACGCGGTCGAATTGCGCTTATTATAGGTATATAATATGTATGTAGTAAATTGAGGGGACCAGACGTATGTCGTGGTTATAAAAATGAAACGTGGTCCAAAATCAATTTATTTCTTCACCAAAGTTCATTTCACATCATTATAATCATGTCACTAAAAATCTTGGGGTACACCATAGGTCCGATTTCACTTCCTCAGGATCCGAATTGTTCGGAAGACGCGCCGTCATAAATTGAACGAGGTTAATTGAATCAAAAAAATTATCATAGAAGATATGGCTGATTTTCCGAAAATCAAACATCTCTTTTCCACTTATTTGCAAATAACTCAGCCTAAAAATTAAAATTTCCAACTTCCCTCGTTCAATTTGTGACGGTCTGTATTCATTCGAATCTTGGTCATAGATAAGTCGAATCGGACCTACGGCCGTGTGCCTGAATTCGTGCAGTAACCGTTTTCAAGTGAGATGATTATAATGATGCAAAATGAACTTTGGTGATGAAACAAATTGATTTTGGACTGTGTTTAATTTTTCCAACTACGATATACTGCTCCCCTTAAGAAAAGTACCGAAATTTCGAGATGAAAACCCCTGAGGTAATATTTGCGAATTTTGCCCGCATCGGGCAGAAGAGGAAATGTCTCGATGTCACAAAACCTCGATTCTCGCATCGCTAAATTTAGCTGCCGATCTTCAGATATACCATATGCATACCTGTCTATAACTCATAGTCTCAGTCTCTGAAGACATTTGATACACCACCCAACCGCATGAGTTTAGTCGATTTATACGTGCGGAAATGTGATATCGAAATCTGCGGAGAGCCCAATCCGTGGCACACCTTCCTTCGAAGATAAAGCGAAACCATCCACGATGGAATTATTATCATAATTGCGTCTTATCGCGCGTCCCGGCTTCGCGTTATTAATTATGCCGTACGCCATATAGGACGAGGGAAATTTATGAGTGACCCTTGACCCTCAAAGCTCGATTCATGAGACATTGCAGAGAGACTCGATTAGTCAATTGAAAAGATCGGGCGTGATTCAAGTACCGAATTGCAAAAGTTGCGGATGGTCAAAAATCCGAATTTATGCGAGGTGATTCTGAGTTTCTAGAAACGTTAGAGTTCATCAGAAGTTGGAAATGCGGAAAGGTCGGAATGCAGACAACTCAAAGATCCGAAAGTTAAAAACTCAAAAAGTCCAAAAATCCGCAAATTTGAGGGAAGTTCATGACAAAGCTGCGAAATAAAGGACGTTGCATCTCGCGAATTCCGAGATTCGGAGTTTTGCGGCCTGTCGGATCTTGAGCTTTCGGAATTTTCAAAATTCGGTATTTTTCTTCTCGGAGTTTTTCAAATTGCCTACGTAGACATTCGGAGGAAGAATCTTTCTAAAATGCTGTCAGTCGGTAGTAGAAAAATTCGGAATTTTGACCTATCGCAGCTTTTAAAATTCAGAATTTCAATCCCACCCCGAAAAAGTATATCCTCACGATAATTCCCAGGATCGTACTACCTATATGGACATACCAATTCCTACTTTCATTCGTCGAATAGGATAGCGAACCGGAAACCGGATCAAGAATTTTTCGGTACAAAGCGAAACGCTGTACAAGTGAACGGTACGGAGCCAGGACTCGAGTTTCTCTTCACTGTCAAATTGCGTTATACCATATCCATTTTTCTCAAACTATAATATTATATTCAAAATGGAAGACTTGAAATTTTTCGACGAGAAAAATTATCAGGCGCCCGGGATTCGAATTCGAAATTCGGAATTCGAAAAATTACACTGTACAATATTATATATATACGTGTTCGTATAGTACGAGTCATCGCGTCATCGGCACGTGACCAGCAAGAGACTGGTTCGAAACTTCTTCGGCATTTCGTCTCTCGGATAAACCGCAAGTCTTTCCATATAATAGCGTACGAGACTTCATAACTTTTGACACATCACGATATCCTTCTTCGTCCTGTTAGTCTTTATTACAACCTTGGATACGACCGTGTCACGAAATCGATATGTACAGGAAAATCGGCATAGTCGCGACTGTCGCGAGAGTCTCAAACTAAAATCGTTTGATAATAACTACAAAGTTATACCGACACGAACGACCTTGAATTATAAAACAAACAAAAATATTGTATATAACTGAACGAAACCGAATCGAACCGACGCAGCTAGGACGATCGATTTTATAAAATAAATCGGTAATATCCATCCACCTACATACATACATTATAGACACACATGTATGTACCTATGTATGTAATATGTACAAAGCGAATGGACAACTGAGGCCGCCTGACGTCATCAAACCGATGACGTCAATTGGCGGAGGGACCGGATAGGCGGACGGAGACGAGATGCGGTCTGCACGATAGAGTTCTTGGTGGATTATAGTTTTGCCACCAGTTCGTTCAGGATCGTCCTAGAGACCCGCCGTCTTCTCGGACGCACTGCGATTTTATACAAAGGAAAAAAAAACATAAAACAAAAAACAAAAAAAAAAATAGAATTACATATACGCAAACCTCGATTTATTTGATTTTTTTGGTTCAAATATTCATTCCATTTTTTTTTCTTTTGTTTTTTTGTTTTTTCTCTTCCATCGCTACAACCGGCGATTAGTGACCGACTCATCCGTTTCCGGCTTACTTAACCGATCGGTATCCTTTACCTGTTCATATTATAGCCAGAATCTTGCCGGTCTTTGACCGCGCGCGCGCCATTCTTGACAATTTTTAAATCGTGAGATAGCAGTACGTGAACCGCTGTAATGTTTAAAATCGTATTCAAAAGTAGCGAGAAACTTTTTGATAATAATATAGTATGCTACGTGATATATATATTGCGGTTACCCGCCAACTTCCGGTCGAAAGTATATTATATGTATAATAATTCGTGTGCCTACATATATCGCTTCTTGTATAGTCAAAATTCATTGTAACGTACGACGTATTTTCGACATATGTGATATGTATGTATGCGCGTATGTATATTGTGCGTAATAGAAGTGCGTAGATATATTGTGATACATATACGATGATGTGGAGATAAAACGAAGAAAAAAAAAAAAAACTATACGAAGGGAAATGAGATGTGTGTGTATGTTAATAAATGAAAGGTAAAAAAAAAAAGCAAAAACAAAAAAAACAAAACAAAACAAAAAAATCTGTCGTCGTTTTATAATATAATCGCGAATCACTAATGTATGTATAAATATGGCTAGTTACGTCAGTCCCGGACCCGACTATATTATGTACTGGCCAAGTCCCGGAGCCAATTAGCGGCTGCCCAACAATATTTTATCTTTTCGTCACGGTTCAAGAAAGTGTGCGTGCAAGTGTGGAACAAAAATTCAAAGTTAGAACGTGGAACGATGGCTCTTTTAAAAATGTCTATCTACAAATTTTTCCATTACTTTTTCTATTTCTCTCTCTTTCTCTATCTCTCTCTCTCTCTCTCTCTCTTTTTCTCTAGTATATTGTTCAGTTAATCCTAAATGTAGTAGAGAAATACGTATATCTGCAGACTATCGCTATCTCGATATCATCGTGCGGCGAGATATCCTCCCAGGCAACAACGGAACTAGACGAAGACCGGAAGAGGAAAAGGAAAAGGAGCGCGCGATGCGCCCGGGCGATGTCCGCACCGACCGTCTTTCCAAACGTCCTCTGGTCGGTGGGACTTTCGTCCGTTTGCAACGCGTTCCCCGCTACCTGCATCGCGGGCATCCGCAATCCGATCCCGTTAATGATCGATGATCCATGATCGATGATCGATGTTTGATCCGCACTGGTATCGATCCTCTCCTTCGTACTGATGATCCGTACGCCTTTAGTCACTCCGTTAGATCGCATCGCAGGGTAAGTTTTTTCACGTATATTAGACATATTTTATTCAATCTAATTTATTCCATCTTCACATTGTTATCGACTTATACGATAATTTACCAGAATGTGTCTCCCATGAGGAAAGGAGCTCTAATAATAAGTGATTATAACTATACATAGAAAAAATGATGATCTATGTACTTAGAACATAATATTTGACTAATCTCGAGATCGGTATAGGAAGAAGAACCGCGAAAAATCCCTAGGTCGATGAATGATTGGATATTTTCGATAAAAAAATTCATCATTCCAAGTCCAAAATATTCTCGGTTAAAAAAACTGCAAATACTAACAAACTATACACGCATGGTAATTCTCTGTTTTTCTTCTTGTTATCAATTGGAACGTTGGAGTTGACCATTTTTCGCAATTTTTTTTTGTTGCATCAACGTTACGAAGTTCGATATAATGATTTTTCGGTATTCAATAAAACTCTGACCTATATTACAACCTCGTACCTATTATAAAACCTCGGCAGAAGGTTGACGTGCGAAGTCTTCGTATACAATATAGAACGTAACTTAAGTGTCCTCGACCTTTATCGCAATATAATGAATTATTATTACATCGCCAATAGATAAGCGAGTAAAAATACAAACCGTATCCCACACATGACGATATGAACATAATTATAGCGACTGCAGCAGATTAAAGTATAGAAAAAAGGACATAGAATGGAGGGGGCAAGGTTGAGGTGACAATGTCAAAAAATTTCAATGCATGATTATATTATATACGGGCGTAATTACAAAATACCGATGACGATATTTTATACGTATACGTATGCGGTTCAAGAATCAAAATAATATAAAAATTTTAAACAAAAAAAGGTCGAACTTTATCGACCGATTGCGCGGTATATTAGGACTCTGATTCAAAACTCTTTCGAACACGCGCATGCTTGAATGATCAACGAACACACGGGCTAAAATGACACGCGATCGACACGCGGTTGTTGAATGAAGATAATGGGGTACTGCCGTGCGGTGAGATCGACTTTGCCAACAACCAGTGCCGAGAGACAGACGTCTGACGTACCTTAGACCGAACGTATCTACTTAGTTATTATCACTATTTATTATTCAGACGTTATTTTGGCACCTGCTTATACTTTCTGCCATATTTTATCGTATATCGAGTTACATCACATCGTTCTATTGCGAATTCTACACGATTAACGTATATATATACGCAACCAAAACACCGGAGGTAAGGAGACTTGGATATCATAAATCTCTTGAAAACACAATTATCATCTATTCGCCAAACGATCCTCTCATGTGTTTCTATATATACATGACAATCAGCCATTATAATCATCCTCTTCTCATTTGATTATTATGAATAAAAATTTCATAATGCCATGTATTGACAGCCGAAAGTTGACATTTGGAATTTCCGTTTTCATATCCCGTTTATCTACCTCAATTCGTCCAGTAAATTCAATTAGAATAAATACATATATTCCGTAGTCTAAACACGTTCGGCGTGTACGTGTGCCTATCATTCTCGATACGGGGAATCCCGCTTGCGCGAATTAATGGCGCGAATTACGAAAACATAAGCTTTTTACAAACTATACTATATGTATTTTTACATACATATATGGCCGCGTTTGTGCGGCTGTATCATTTATTGTTATGCCAATGAACTCATTGAACTTAACAATGAACGCATTCTCATTATACTAATGCTTGACGTTGTTATCCTGTAATACGTGTTCGATTACTTATCGATATCCACATTCCGGAATTTCAACCTGTTTACGCCCAATTATTACGTATGCGTTGTTATTATGTATGTACATGTGTGGGTATAACTTTACCTATACTGTTGTGTACACAATTAGCTCAGGACTAATTGAAACCCTCGTTGAAAAGTTCAAATTTCAATAATTGTGACATCTAGTCGATCAAACTTCAAAACAAACCACATTATATTATCCTACAATTCAACATGAAATTAATTTCTTGCCATGATATACTTTAGAACCGTATTATATCCTGGACTGCGACTGTCCCGTAACTCGATCCGCAAGCCGTCTGGCTTGATCGGCATTGTATTCATTATATCAAATAAATAAGAGGGAATATACTGTATAATGTATACACAGCATGCGACTACATGGCAGATCGATGTTACATATTATATATGATAACTCGGTTATCGATGAGATTGAAATTCAAGTTCGTATATAGAAGCGATCGAGACGGAGAAAGGATATCGTCGAGTTTCTCTGGGCGAGGGACGCAGGTCGTGATTTATAGAGAATATAATGTCGTCCTTCGAGAAGGACCAAGCCTACTCGAGGATGAAAACCGCCTGCGGACCACCGCCGGTTCCTCCACCTGTCGACATTCGGAAGGGCACAGGAAGAGCCCCGGTCCTGCAGGATCCTCATCAATCTGTTAAGGAAAAGTCAACTGCAACACCGCAGAAATTTGTCGAGGAAAATCTATCTCGTGTTAAAAATAAACCGATCGAAAAAATGCCCGAGGATTTTGCCGGCGTACATGGAGCCTCTCAGATAAAAAAGCCGACGGAAATATTGGGACAGCTTAATTTGGTAGGAGCGAAATTCTTGTTTTCGCATATCTTCAATTTCGAAAATAGAAAATAGTTCTTGTTCTTTGGTCGGAATGGTATTTTCGAATTCGTGACTTTTCTTTAGCCCTTTGGCCATTTTTCACATTTCTTATCATCCCCTTCATGCGGTGGAAACAGGACGAGCAGCGGAAGGCACACGTTGCTGTTCCTAGACAGAGAGTCCCGCGCCCGGCACCACCTCTGGACGTTCGTCCTCTCGTCCTGGCTACTCATTTGGTTCCTTCATTGCCTGTTGGGTTATTCGAGCTTTTGGCCGAGGCCGTGGAAGTGGCTACTCAACTTCCGGTAAACGTCCTTTACGAATCACGGTCCGACAGACCCGTGGCTAAGGATGTTGCCGATCTGGGTGAGTCGCCAGGGTGAATCATATTGGAATTTCTTCGACTCTTCACGTTGCTACAAAGATATAGACCATGCGTAAATTTTACCCAGAAATTATTTTGGGTAGAAAATATTTAACAAATGCATTATAGTTACGATTTTTTTAGCGAAAAGGTGCGCGTTTTTCGCACTTATATCTTTCAGATGAATCCGCATGAATTTTTAGGTACTCCAAAATCGATCCTCTTCACGTGTCGTAATTAATACCTGTTTTCAAACCTGCTCTGTGCGACTATCTTTTCCTAGAAGTACGATATCTGACGAGTATCTCAGTTGAAATTTGACCTAAAAATATTGAAAACTCAAAAAGTTCTGATTTTTTTAATGATAAAGTGTATTTTTTGACAAATTTACGAATTTACCATTTTTTTTTTTTCTTTTCGAACATGCTGTGATTTGTATTTTGTCACAACAACTCTTCAAACATGTTTTATAATATTTGAAGTATTTTCAATATTTTTTTGATCCCGATCGGACCGATCGTTTTCACACAGCAACCATTTGAAACTAATTGGGTGGGTAACTTTTATCCAGTGTGACTGTAACTGACGATAAATTATTTTACATAAGTGAATTTTACATTCACATTACTAACTGAATGTTCAAACAGGCCTATGGAACGGTTTTTTGGAATTAATAGACCTTTGTTGCTCTAATAAAATCGGTGAACTTTCGCAGAAAGAATATGTCTTTGCTACAGGACAATAACGGACGAGTTTATCGCAAATGAACAAACATTCTGTTAATCCAAATAAACCATTCGTTATATCTCTGTAGCAACATGAAGTTCAATAGGGTCAAATAACATTTAGTCGAAAGGGGCTGATTTCATTGAATCAAAGAAATCCCAATATAATAAATTCAATAACTTTTTTTCTCAATGTAGTTGTACGTACCAATTGTAACGAATTTTCAAAAAATCTACGACGAACGATATAGTTAAATTTTTTTTGCAAAACTCTATGAAATTTTTCACTTTCTCTTAAGTATATGTTATCAATATCGTTAGCCATTGACGTTCTATTGCTTATCATTGTTATAAATCGTGATTACAAATTTGTGAATAAATAGGCAAACATTTATTTCATCTTTAGCTATTTTGCCGGCGTACTCCGAATGGGAAGACGGGGATTTTTTCCCCGTTACTTTCGTATTCGCACATCGATTAAACGATAGTGAGTCCGGTAATGTCTACGTCGACGTAATCGTCGCCGAAGATCGGGCGCCGCACGTTCAGGTATGATGTTAATTTTGCTGAAAATTCTCCCAACATCCAAAATGACTAATTCATTCATATTTATAATGTACAAGTTCATCACGACTAACGGGACTTTTCTCTAAACTCTAATCACCGAGTCTTCCCCTTCACCCTTTGAATTTTCTCTGTTGTTTAGAACATAATGGACCTCCGAGGACACAGGTGCGCTTTACCTGACCGTCGACAACGAAGAGGAGCCGCGACTCTTCTTCTTGGCGACCTTCGCACCAAGGGAGAAGGTCCAGCATTTTTTGGAAACACCCTGGGTAAGTATATATACCGTGTATATTTGGATAGAAAAATCGTACGACCGATAAAGGACCTGCTCGAAATCTGCACGATTTCATGAAACTTTGGAAAAATACCTACGCAGAAAAGATATACGACTCTGAAGATAAATTTGCATCTGTTTGTAAAAATAAAGAGTTTCGCAACACGCATTATAGCTGCCAAGCTATAAGCAACATCGAACGATAACTGTATCTGTGAGAACTTTCCTTGTATTGCTTTTTCAATTCCATCAAATCGAATGTTCTCTTTTTGAGATTTTTTTCCCCCATTTTTAATCGACTGATTCGGTACACAGCTAGTTTTTGGTACTTCATTCATTTGGCACGCTGCATCGCATATTATTCATTGATCTGAAAACTAGGTATAAACTATGACGTGATTCATGTTCTTTTATTTATTTATTTATTTTTATTTATTTATAATTCGCAAAATTGATGTGGCATAACAACAAATTCTGTATGACGTCTTGACGAACAAGTTTTCGTTCTAATTTTGGAGAATTGAAAAAGCAACAAAAAAAAGTCTGTAGCCTGTTAAATCTGATACGACCATTTACAAAACTTCGTTTTTGCAAGTTTGCAGATATTTTCAAAGTCATAGAAAAAATCTAGTTTATTTTGAAATTGAAGTTCCACGTTTCGAGTGACATTTCAAATGCTAGCTCTGTTTTGGCAACGAGAGGTATAAATGGGAGTAAAAGCTGCCGAAGGAAAACGAATTCGTTAATTATAAACCGTTCAATTATAAACGTCTGTCTACGGTTTTTCGTAATTTCTCCCACTTGATAAAAATCGGAAACATCTCAATTAACAATATCTCTATACCGTGTTATAGTAATTTATTTGACGAAAAACAGTGAGTAGTTGAGATTCATACTCCCTGCCATATTCATACACGATAAAAATAATTAAATTTCACGAATTGCATACCATACCATTATCGTTCATACCTATATATAGGAAAAAATAAATAAAAATTCAGCGCGTCGTCATTCCGATAAATAGATAAACGCAGATATTTCACGTTCATAATAATGCCATACGGTCGTAAGAGACATTAAACGATCTTTTGGTATTATTAAAACCAGAAGGTCGTATAATTTCGTTTTTTTATAAATAAAATAAAATCAAAATTCACAAGTTTAAATCAATCCATGATCGAAATGTTGAAAATCGAATTTTTTTTTGTCAATACGATCTTCCGGTCTTATTTTGAGGAGAAAATCAGGAAAATTAAAGTCAACATTGGAAATTATCTCCAAAGATTTATATCTAATCCCCTCTGTTTTATCTCCTATTTTTTCCAATTAATGTTCTTGTCGCATAGATATCTAATGTTATTTTTAACATTCTTGGAGACACGACTCGTTGGTTTCAGTTTTAAGCGAAAATCAGGAAAACTAAAGCCAGAAGGTCGTATCTCAACAAACAAAAAAAATGTTCAAAATAACATTACTCATGAGAAAACATTAGATCGATGTGATATGGTAGATAAAGTATAGCAGAAATATATTTTTTTCAAGTTATGAATTTCTGGCTTTAATCTTGAAAAAAATCAAAGTCAAAGAAACAAACAATAAGAAAAAAAAAAAATTTGATACGACTTTCTGGTACTCAAATCGCATTTTTAGCGCTTACGACTCATGGCACTAGTAACGCGATTTCTCCTCGGGCTACCTATACTTCCATTTTATTCTCCAACTCGTTCCAGCCGATAATTCAATTATACAGCTGTATAAGATACGAGTACAAAATCAACTTCCGGTTTGTCAATATTTCATGTCCCATCAGCTTGAGACATAGCGCTTTATGATTTACGGCGGATATATCATGAAATATGAAGCAAAAAAAAAAAAAGAACAAGAAAACAAGACACCGGTCCACGCGCCGGAGATTCGACCCACTGAAAAATTCTTTAGATATCGCGCAAAAGTTACGAACCGTCCGCAGCCGGCACTCGTTCTCCTTGAAGCAATTTGCCCTGGGGGGGGGGGGGGGGGGGGGGGGGGGGGGTCGCCTGAGCTTATTATAAAATATCAACTCATAGACAAATTTGTCTCTGATTATTTGAATCCCATACAATATAAATATAAATGCGAATATAGATTCTGGATCGCAAGTTGCTGCGTTGCAAATGGTCGCGGGAAGACAAGCTGAGGTTGGCGTTGTCGAAGCTCCAGTATTGGCTTGTCACAGACGTAAAATGCCAGGTGTTAATTCTCTTCTGATATTAGGAAGTCTCGGGCCACTTCCGCCCTATGCGATTTACGTCAAGAAATCAATTTCAGGTGAGAAGATAACAATTTTCTATTTACATAAATCGAGTATTAATATGTAAAAGAGAATGTAATGAATTAGATCTGAAAGATATAGAAATTCCGTCCAAGTCTGCTCTAACCATCAGGAGATAGATTTAGAAATACTCAAAAGTTCCTAACTTTGTTGCAATTATTCAATAATCGAATGATTATGAACTTTTTTGAAATAATAAACAACAGAAATAAAAAAAAATGAAAAATAAACATCAAGTCGACCGCCTTGAGACGCGATTACGTCATTGATGAAGTAATAGCGAGTCATCGGGTTCGTTGATTACGTCATTTGAGAGGAGAACGAGATCCTTTGGGACGTGAATCGATGTTTACATGTTGTTTTTGCTGCGGGAAATGATTTGAATGACAAAAGAATTTCATTTCAAAATTGGATAATCTTTTATGTTTCATCAATTTTATTTCGTCGATTTGTTTTTTTAAACAGGTGAAATCCGCGATAAAATTTCAACGTATTTGTTAAATCTGAAAAACGACGATGATTGGATCGAACGTTTTTCTCAATACGGAGTCATCGGATTTACAACGAATTCACTAGACGCCTACATGACTGATGATGACGGTAAAGAAGTTGCGACCAGCGTTCGTTACTATTAAACATACAATATTTCTTCTATCCTCCTTTTCATTTACTTAAATTCTAATTTCTTTTTTCTTTTTTTTTTTTTAACTTCTCCACGATTTATACTGTTTTTTCTTTCCTTCTTTTTTTGAATAACTTTTCACCTAGTTATTATCACTTTCACATTCGATCTTATTTGATACAGATTAATTCTCACACTTTGTTGTTAAATCCCGTACACTTCTAGTTGTTTATAATCTTTAATTTGTTGTGATAATTTAATTTATAATTATACTATTATATACCTATATACACATACATTGCTAAATTGGGAATTGAAATAAAGAAATATTTTCCAAACCGTTTATCAATTTATAATATTGATCGTCAATGCTAATTTAATTTCCAAATTTGATTCAAATTCAATACTTTTTTCTTTTTTTTTTTCCTTTTCTTTCTACGACCGATGTCGCCACATATTAATTCAATTCTCCTGCTTTACGCTGTACAAAATAATGGACTCGTTGTAGAAAATCTCAAAATGCTAAAGCCGGATCTACAAAAAAAAACTAGGGTTTCGATAGAGACATTTGTAATATTCTTCCTATTCAAAAGTAAAATATGAAAAGACTGTTTTTTTTTTTGCTGTATTCTTTTTTCCTAAATCCACTGCAAGCTTGTATACTACCAGAAATTTGGGGGTAGCTGACCATGCGGGGGCGGTATTGAACCCTTTGTCAAACAGTTTTGCAAAAACTCTTCCAATCTTGCCATGGGGCCGCCTCCAGTTACTCCGATACTCTGCATTCTGGGATAATATTGAGTTGCGAGTAAAGTAAGTAACTTCTGGAATTGATGGGTGTAAGTTTTCCACAGATCGTGACCAGCTACTTCTAACATATCGAAGATTAGAGTTGCACAGACGTCAGGACGCGGTTCTGTGAATTAAAAAATAATTTTAAAGAAATTTTTCAGAATAAAAATCGTTTAGTTTCACCTACCGATGTTCAAAATAGCTGCCAACCATCTCCAGGCATTTCGCAAACCATGAGGATGAGGTGCCGTGGCCTGTTTCCTTTGCCTGACTACGGTCAATGCTGCGTATAATCTCATTACGCCAGACATTCTCTTCAAAAATTTATCTTGACGCTCGACTTCTCCGTCTGCCGTGAATATATACCCAAGAGATTTGTAGTAGTCGTCGTTAGACTGACCCTGTTGTTGTGGAATGAATATCGGGACTAAGTAAGGACACGTTTTGTGAAAATATGCCAAAAGTAGTTCACCAAAATCAGGGTAATCGCTCCAAAGCGCTACCGCTACTGCAGCAAAAGCGAATGCCATTTCCGGTTTACTGGAAACCAATGTTTCCCCTTGCTCCTGATTAGAATGAAATTCAAAATATGATTTATTGGTCAATTTGCACGATAAACATACAGGTATGATATTATTAATAAGAGGATGAAATTGTACCACGAATGCCTTGGCCAATATGTATTTGCAGAAATCAATGCCTTGCGGATGTTGATTTGCGTTTGTCGGAGGCTTTCCGGCTAGCAAACAATGCAGCTTTTCAAACTTGTCTGTGAGATGCTCGCTCCTTGCACTTGATATTGCGTTTAGAGGTATTTTTACAGCCTTTAGATATTCAACTCGGAATTGTTTCGGCGAATCCGTACTGATCAAAGACGAACAAATCATTTTGTGATTTTCCAACAGTTGCTGGCTGCTCAGATACAGTTGGAGAGATTCCTTGTCCGTGAACTCAAGAAGACCTTCTGAAAATCGAATTCAAAGTCTCAAATACTGTGTCACTCTCGTCAAATATTAATCTGAGCAAATTACCACCTTTTGTCGAGTCCGTTGTCGCAGATACTTCTGGAACTGCTGATCCTGGAGGGTTTTGTTGAGATTGCCCATCAGGTATCTGCTCCAAGTTACGCGATTCGACTTGCTGATATTCGCTCGGTTTTTGTACCTCCTCAGTTGCAGCATGTGGCGATTGAAATGTTTCAGCCTCTTCAGCCCTAAGAGCCGCAAATTGTTCCTGCTCTTGAACTCGTCTCACTTCGTATTCTCGACGTGATATTTCCTCGTCGTAAACAGCGTTTATTCTTTCTGAAAAATGAAACAAGGTATCATTTATCGGTTTATACAAATGTCTTGAGTAATGTACACCGTTTGATATTTAAAACAATAGTCCAATTCGAAATATCCTCTAAAAAGCACTCGGATTAAGGCTGAACTGACCTATCTCAATCCTGAAAGCGTCCAGAATATCCTTGCTATGTTTGACAAGAATTTCAGCTGCGTTAACGTCGGCTTCTGTCAAATCTCCCAGCTGCAGTATAAGAAAGCATAATATTGCAGTTATTTTCGGTACGCAACTAATGAATTCTAAAGTAATTAATACCGAGTTCTGTAACGGCTGACCTTGGCGTGTTCGACCAATCCTTCCATGCATTTGCTCAATTCTTTGAGCTTGGAGGAATGAGGAGCGAAGGCTGATCCCCCGTTGCTTCTGTCCTTACAAGACTTTGATATTGAACCGATGTCTTGATAAGTTTTTCTGAAGCTAGCTTGGAGAGGAAGCATCTTTTCCATCAGCATTCTCCTCTCTTTATTCCGCCTTCGCTGCTCCTCAGCTTCTTGTTCAAGTTTTTCTTGCCGTTCCCTGATCCTCTGAGCATGTAATTGCTGTTCGTGTTTCCTTCTGATCTCAGTTTGCTGCGCCATATGCTCTTCCTCAGCCTCTAGTCTTGCCAATTCTTCCTCTTTGATTTTTTCCTTACGCTCTCTTCCCGCAATCAATGTCTCTCTTAGTAAAGCCATCTTCTTTTGCAACTCCATTTCATACTTCTCCATGTCTCGAAGCCGCCGCTGATTTTCCAGCTGGACAAAACATTCGAATTATTATTTTTTTATCGATACGAAATTTGAAACTGTTCAGAAATACTTCTCGAGACGATCAGGGAACTTTAATGCACATGTAATAAAATGTTTAATCAATTTTCAACGCTTACCCTGACTTTTTCTTTTCTTTGCTGCTCATTTTCTTGCAGAATCTTTTTTATTGAAAAAGTAATGCCGCTACGAGTGGATATTTTCTGACTAGATGATTTTGTCGGAGATGTAACCTCCCTGTTAGTTTGATTGTCTGGCTCGTTTTCAATGTTATCGTTACGCAAACCGTCGTCATTCATTGAGATCAAGTGCAGACCAAGCGTCAAATCTTGGACAGTTCCGTTACGAATGCGAGAGGCTTTCTTCATCGCAGAGACTTTGACACGCTCTGGATCAGCGGTTATGTCGTGCAAGTTGAGCTATTGAGAAAATTAAATTAAATAGTAGAAACGTGAGTGCTCCAACGAGAATAAGGAATCGAAAATTGAGTTTTATTGTAAAAATCATACCATTTTAGCTTCACGTTTTGAACTTAAATGCGTCATGCCGATACGGTATTTGAGCTAAAAAATGAGGTTAAGTGTAAAGGTGCTCGAAAAATTCACTGGATCAGAAAATAATGATGAATTTTTTTGCTCCGTAGTCAAGTTCTTCTTTCGCACCGTTTATTTCAATGATTATATACTTTTCGCACGTGTTTTTCACCGCATTTCTCATCTTTCATAGGTTATAACAACAACAAATTATTTCCAACCAGACGTCATTTACATTTCACGGGCGCTTTCTAACTGTGGACACTCATTCGATACAAAACGTCGTTATTGGCTGATTCCGTCGAAGCCCGCCAATAGTATCACTGCAAATTTTATTGGCCCGTATTCAGCAGTCGCGTTTAGGCGCTACTGTCGCATTTAATCCATAAAGGCTTGTTTACAGTGCAGCACGTGTCGTATACTTTGTCATAACTTTACACAGGGACGCAAATACAACAAGAATAATAAATATGTGTGGTGTCCGTGTGTGAATTGTAGCGAAACTAACTCAATACAGGGTTCAATATTCAGCCGTAGTGCTGAATACGGGCGATTAATGCTGCTCAACGTCTAGGTATCTTCATTCTGTGTAGTTTGTGTCCAAAGCCGTGATATCAGGGCAGCCAATCCACGCCAAGTTCTCAGCGACGAATCAGAAAGCAGATAGATGAGAAATAGTAAAAGGGAATGAGCAGAAGTGGCCAATGGGCAGCACTAGACTTTGTACTCTGATCGAAACGCACGTGCAGCATCGGGCCGAGCGCAGTACGTAGTACAACGGGATTAGCGAGGACTCCCGTGAAAAATCATATTTCTAATTAGTGGGGTTGTGGTCGGGCGATAAGTGCGTGTGAGAGTTAAGATCGGTAAATATTATAGCATACAATGGCACTCGGTTCGCAGGTTGAAACGGCCGGTGATAAGGGGACAGAAAATATTCCCATAGTGAATGGGAACGGCAAGGAAGAATCGACCGCAAAGGGTGAGTTAAAAATGTTGATATTTTTTAACCTTATAATGTTGGGACGATCCCATAGGTCAAACCTGTTCGTAATACAATTACGGTTGATTAACAAACGAGGATCTATTATCCGGGATATTCAACCCTCGTTTTTTACCTCCGAAAAAGATATTTTATCACCAAATTAGCCGGGTGGTTATGTAACTCGAATTACGAACCAGTGCGGGGGTCATGTGAGCGCGCCGATCGTCGCGGCGACTCCTACCTACTTACTCCCGAGCAGCCGACGCTGCAGACGAAATATTTTGATTTTCGAACGAAAGAACGAACGAGATCCGTTCTTTGTCCGGGCAAAACGCCCTGCCCGTTACTTCGTCTACTAGTTTCTTTCATTTTCGTTGATAAATTCACGTCTATCGACAAACTCGCATTTATCCTACGCCCTTTATTTAGCTTAACCGCTTCGAACTGGTCCACCTTCCGCTGAATTGCATCACCTTATCTAACGACTATATGTATGTGTATTGTTATTTGTTACGTTCTATTCAGCTGATCCGCGCGTAGTTTAAACAACAAAAGAAACAAGTGTATATTCACAAGTTTTTTTCCGCATTATTCAGAAAGGTAGAAAAACCGAGAGATTCTAGGGCTGTTGGAATGGTTGTTTTATTTTATTCGTTTCATTCTACTCGATGTCTACATCGTTTTCTAATCGTTTTTAAATTATTTATGTATTCCGATCTTCGAACTCTGCGCGACCGCCTCTAGCGTCGAATAATTGGATTCCTCGTATCTTGTCACGGGATTATATTTGTCCCTTATTCAAAACTTGGGCTACGTCGTGTATCGCACAGTTACTGAAATACTCGCCATCGATCCGCAGCAATTCTGCAGTCTAAGCAACTTATGCGCTCGTACACCCAAATACAATCATTGTTTTGCCCATAACTACCAAAGATCGTAAAAATATGTGATTCGAATTTGGAAGAATTTTATTATAAATGCCATACTTATGTATCTCTATGTACAAATTAGTTCGTCCCAGAGTCAGAAATCGATTGTCCCATGCAGCGCTGCGTCGCTATACAACCAAAAGAGTCGAGCTTGAAGAAAAAAATCCGGGGGCTTTTTCGTTCGGATTTATAAGTTACAGCCGGAAACCCTCTGAAAGCAGACGATGAAACGGTTTTTAAATATCACAAGTCGTAGAAGCAAGAACAAAAATGCAAAAAATAAATTAAATAAAAACAGTAACAATATTGATCGATTTTATTTGAAAAGAAGTGTATGTATAAAATACCAGCAACTTGCAGCCAGATGATTTATTCTTCTGCAATTGTACATACATCGCTTGATGATCCATGGTCATTCAACGATCTAACGAATTGATTATGAAAGAGTATAATATATGTATATGTATGTGTAAACGTGTAATATACATAGATAGATATTATCGGGCAATGTGTGAGTCAAATATTTTGTATGTATATATTGTACCAATAGATGCGCGAAGAACTGCAGCGCTGGAGAAAGTGTATTTGGATGTGTAGTATAGTATATACGCCTTTTCTCGTTGCGTCTAAATTTAAAGACACATTTTTACTACCATGCGTGCTGCGGTATAGTTACTGCATACATATTGGTATGTATACACAGATACATACATACATTGGTATACATACATGTACCTACTCTGGGTTGAACGTAAAACGCCATTACACATGTAGATATATGTAGAGTGTTACGAAAATAGTCAATTGTAAGATAACCAGACACATAATCGATAATCGATAATATTGCCCAACTAATGGATTGCACATGAATACGGAAGCTTATGACAATTAATTATACCGCGCGCCATAATGATAATAACTATCGTCAAATAATATCAATATTATTATTATTATTATTATTAATTGTCATTATTGTTGCTACCTCTAATGCCTAATATCTCTCCGTGTAATCTAATCAGCAATTGGAGATCAAACGTTTGTTTAAAGGCATCTGCAAGGGTATTTCATAGTTTTTCTACCTGCGGTCGTATATCTGTATTTATTTTCCTTCTCCTATTTTGTACTAGGTATATATCGTGTTCAGTCAGGTGTAGCAAACTTGCGGTATACATATATATAATATATGTATTATAATTATGTAGGTATGTAGAGGGTGTATGTATGAGTTTTGACACTATTATTCTAACTGTATCGTAATATACAAGTTAAATCGATCACACTGCGATCGGTAAGTTCAGTTTACGATTAGACTACTACACTAGATAGGGTGCGTAGCTGAGCTCAGAAACACGTTACTGTATACCTATTTATTATAGATATAGTGCAGAGAATCAAATACTCGCAGTACCTATATGGATGCATATATAACACGTGTATTTGTGTTCAGAAAATATACGAGGCAAGAATAATGATGATCGTAATATTACGTAGATAAGAAAAAACTAAGAGTATAAACAATGGTAGAGAATGAAATAGCGAGAGAAAAGTATAGCGTATGTATAGGTACATTTATATATGCATACATGATACATAGAAATGCACATATATACATAACACGTGTAGGTAATATATAAGGTCCATGACGATGCAAGGGCAGTCTTTCCGAAGAGGGGAGGCTGTCTGTGCGGGTAAGTATATAATTAGTAAGGCAAGCACACGCCATGTAGAGCCATCCAGAGACAGGCACAAGGAAGCACTGTAGCTAGGAAGAAAGATCGTTCTTCGCTGCATATACCATCATTTGTATGTATGGCTGTTACCATTTGAACCAAATGATTTCGTTTTTCTTCTGTTTAGAATCTGAAATTTGGTTTTTTGTTTGGTATTTATTTATTTAGGTATTCATTTATTTATTTTCGCATTTTCTGACCAGCCTTGAAGATTTCTCTTATCGTTATCCAACCGGTGAACAAACTCTCGACTATACGTATAATATCGTATACCTATATGCTCTTTGTAGTGGGATATAGGGTCGGGAACCGTATTGCCCGCCGGAGCACCGTGACAAGTAATTTTTTATTCGTCATTTAGGTCTTTGTCCCTTCCTCGGTAAGGCTGATTAATTACACGTGGAGCTATATCGCGCGCAGTGGACAAGGGAGAGAAAGAACGAGAGATAGAGAAAGAGCAAAAAATCCATGACTGAGCGTTTGACAAGAGGATAAACAAATATTTTTGTGACGTGCCACAATAAATTGCCACATTTTTCGTTGTTGTATTATAGGTGTACAATTATACATATACTGCATGAAGCCAAAAAATAAAAATTGAAAATTAATTAAAAACCTTATAGGAATCGCTATGTCTATATATGACTTAGGCCCATGTAGAAAATCGTGATCGAAATTTATAAGGTTTCTCAGAATATCGTGCGGTAAATCAATCAATCGAAGGAATCAAAGAAATATGAAGTCAAAACAAATATATATTATCGTATAAAGAATAAATTTCTCTGTATTATAGAATTACACGCAGTTTCTGATACAGGAGTAATAACTAAATAATAATTGAACTAAAAACTTGTACAGGGCATATTAATAATTGAGACGTGACATTATAGCGCTTGGGAGTAATGAGGATAATCCCTTGAACTCTATGAATCGAGTATATCCGTAAAGAGAGAAGGAAAATTTATACCTACTGGTCATATGGATGCAATGATGACGAGACTTGGGAAGCTTACGTTGTACATAACAGCGTTGAATGTCGCAACGCGAGTTGATTGCACTTGCGAAACTGAATAATGGGCAACGTTAGAGAAAATAAAGAGATAGCGCTCGAGGGTTATCGCCCCTGAACGTTAAAATACTCTTTGATTCACCAGCCCTCGCGCGATCTATTGCCCATCAAAGCGGAATTGCCGCGAGCAATTCTTCCGTTTCATTTTCTTTATTTTCTCCTTTCTCTTATCCTACATCATTTTCACTTGATATGAAAACGCAGGTATAATGATAATGAAATGTGGAAACGAAATAATCTCGTTATCGCATTTCGCGCAAACAATGCGATAATAGTCAAAGGACATAATAAGTATAGTTCCGCAACCGGAAGTCCCCAGTAATGAAATCTTAACTCATTACAACGGGGTGTATGTATTCTTTCTGTGTGATAAAAACGAGTCTATTCACACCGTCGTCGAGTCGACTTCACGGGACTTCGTCGTTGGTTGTAGAAAAGAGACGCGAGACGTTTTGGTGTTATTTATCCCCCTGAGCTCACCTTTTCTTATCTGTACCTCATATTTTTGATAAGCCCGACGAAGGCTGGCGTGCGGAGTTTCCTTCGTCTTCTATGAACCTTTTTCATGTACACATGTATTTTATAATCATATCTAGCCACTATACTTTCCCCTATTTATATTTCTTCGAAGATTGGAATAGCAGAGTTGCGGTACGCTCAGGAAAAACCTATGGAAAACCGGGAAAAGTCAAGGGATTCGATATGGCAGGGAAAAGTCAGGGAATTTCGTGAATAGGACTGGATTTTTTTTCTCGTTGTAGGAGAAAAGATCTTGTTTTTACGCCAAATGTATCATATTTATCTGAAAAATCGTACATCAGTTTACTAAAAACTACGTCAGCGCGTGTAGCAGCTATAACTGATATAGCGTTCGTTATTTAATACATGCACTATTGAGGATACTGACATAATGAAAAAATTCTTCTATATTTAGTGGTATCTTCCTCGACGAGTAACTATAGAAGAATCCTATGTCCAGACTGGAATACCTGGAAAAAGTCAAGAAATTTCAGATTTTCAAAAGCGTACCAACCCTGAAAAGATATAGATAAATATACCTATACCTATGTACAGAGAAATGTTAATTTGAATCCGATCGGAATCTATATACCGCAATTGCGATAAAAATAACTACGGCATTTCGCGCCTGCACTATTTACATCGACGTTTATTTATATAAGACGCCGATTTAAACCGAACCCTGTCTATACCCATACGGTCGGTTTAAATTTCCACGGGAAACTTGCTTCAAGGCGAGAAACTTTCGTCTCAAAGTTCGAGGGAATCCCCTGTTTATAGTATACAAAGGACAGACAATCAAAGACCCCGCCCGAGAGATATATCCTTCGCCGCGTGCTGGATATAGAAAATACGTAAATGGAAGAAAAATGATGGCGAAATAGTTGAAAAAATAAGGAATGATGATTTTGAGACGTATTTTTGACTTGATAACAGATTCGATAAAAAACGGAGAAAGTAGCGGGAGTACCGTGACCGAGAACGTGATAGAAAAGGGTGAAGTAGAGGCGACTAAAGAGGGCGAGAAAGAAAAGTCTGAGGAAAATGAGGGGAAGGATGATAACGATAAGAGCGAGAAACAAGGCGACAAGGAAAAGGACGGAGGCAACGAACAGGAAGTTGTCTTCATCCAGGACATGGGATTCACTGTTAAAATCGTTAGTCCAGGGAACGAGCCCTTCGATATTCAAGTATCAAGCATGGAACTGGTCCAGGTATGTTAAAATTCAAAGAATAGATAATATAAACAAAAACTGAAACATTAACAAGACTAGAAACGTTACAATTGAATTCCACACAATTATGAATGGAGCAAAGGAGCTTAGAATTTGAAAAAAAAACAACATTCATCACACAATTCCTTTGTATTTAATCGAAAAAACAAATTCTCAACATTTCAGGAAACAGATAAAGTTCCACAGAATTTAACATTTGATTGAAAAAATTTAATAATTCTACTGTGAAATATTTTCTTAATTTTAAATTGTATTTTTTATCACCAGGAGATCCACCAGCTGTTGATGGACCGAGAGGACACGTGTCATCGAACATGTTTTTCGCTACAGCTGGACGGAAACACTTTGGATAATTTTGCAGAGTTGAAAAACATCGAAGGATTAAAAGAAGGATCAGTAATAAAGGTGGTCGAGGAGCCTTACACCATGCGTGAGGCTCGTATCCACGTAAGGCACGTTCGCGATCTTCTCAAATCCGTCGATCCTGGAGATGCTTACAACGGTGTAGAATGCAGCAGCTTAGCCTTTCTCAATGTAGTTACCAACGGCGATATTATGGAGAAGAAAAAGGCTAGACCTGATTCCGTCGACTGCACTCCACCCGACTATATCATACCTGGCAGCAAGGATAGGCCCTTATTACCTCTTCAACCACAGGCCAAGGAACAGAGATGTCCACCTTGTCTGAAGGTGGAATTATCTTTCGTTTTTTTCTATTAAATCACCTTTGTATCGTATCGTTACATGATTTCTACCTTTAAGCCAATATCAGACAAGCCAGCCTTCCAGCAACATGAATCAGGATTTCATTGAGTATTTCTAAGGGGCTATTCACTTCTATTTTGGGTGTACAGGCGACTTCCGACTTCCGAAGAATTCCAAAGACTTCCAAAGATTGCCAAGGACTCCCAGAGACTTCCAAAGACTTCCAAAGATTTTCAAAGACTTCCGCTAAGACTTTCAGAGACTTCCAAAGATTTCCAAAGACTTCCACAGATTTCCAAAGACTCTCGAAGAATTCTGAGGACTTCCAAAGATTTCCAAAGACTTCCGAAGATTTCCAAAAACTTCCAAAGATTTCCAAAGACTTTCGAAGAATTCCGAAGAATTCTAAAGAATTCCAAGGACTTCCAAAGATTTCCAAAGACTTCCGAAGATTTCCAAAAACTTCCAAAGAATTCTAAAGAATTCCAAGGACTTCCAAAGATTTCCGAAGACTTTGCAAATGAATAGCCCCTCAAGTACTTTTCAGGGATTAAAAATGGCTTTTCAAAACTCAATGTAACCCTGACACCCTCTTAGATTAGCAAAACTGGAGATACTGAAGCTAATGTACCCCTAAAACTGAATTTTCTGTTTTTCTTGCAGGTCCTAACTACTTCTGGATGGAACCCACCGCCAGGCCACAGAAAGCTGCATGGTGATTTGATGTATCTTCACGTTGTAACTCTCGAAGACAAACAGTACCACCTCACAGCGTGTGCAAGAGGTTTTTTCGTCAATCAGTCATCGAAGGAGTCTTTTAATCCTAAACCGGCTACCCCGAGTCATCTCTGCCACAGTCTTATCGAACTCCTAAATCAACTCAGTCCGGCATTTAAGCGAGGCTTTGCCGCCATGCAGAGACGCAGAACTCAGAGACATCCTTTCGAAAGGGTAGCTACTCCCTATCAATTATATGCCTGGAGCGCCCCGCAGATCGAACATACTATCGATGCGATACGTGCCGAAGACAGTGAGTCCTCTTGACTGTGTATTCGATTTTTAATTCTTCATTGTTTTGTTAAAGCTTCTAATCTCGTGTCTTTTAATTTCTACTCAGCGTTTTCTTCCAAGTTGGGATACGAAGAACATATTCCTGGACAGACCAGAGATTGGAATGAGGAACTACAAACCACTAGGGAATTGCCTAGAAAAAATCTTCCGGAAAGACTGCTACGCGAACGCGCGATCTTCAAGGCAAAGATTTTGAATTTCACAGACTAATGAATGGATTTTGAATGAATCTTTTCCGTTTGAATAAATTAGAACGTTTTTTCAATACTTAATTACAGGTTCACAGCGATTTTGTTGCTGCAGCAACTCGCGGAGCGGTAGCAGTGATCGATGGAAATGTAATGGCCATAAATCCTGGGGAAGAAGCAAAAATGCAGATGTTTATTTGGAACAACATCTTTTTTTCTTTGGGATTCGACGTACGAGATCATTACAAGGAACTCGGCGGCGACGCTGCGGCCTTTGTAGCTCCCCGAAACGATCTTCAAGGGGTCAGGGTTTACGCCGCAGTCGATTTACCAGGGTTGTACACATTGGGAACAGTCGTTATAGATTACAGGTAAAAATTGGATACTTGTGATCTTCTCACAAGTGGTTTTCATACTTTCATCAATCCAATTCCATTATTCCTCGGTAATAACAAGTTTATTTACTTCTCAGAGGATACCGCGTCACTGCTCAGTCCATCATCCCAGGGATTTTAGAACGTGAACAGGAACAATCTGTGGTTTATGGTTCAATCGATTTTGGGAAATCAGTCTTGACTCATCCCAAGTATTTGGAATTGGTAAGGAGATATAAAACTCTGAAATTACCATTTGTAATAATCTTAAAAATGTGATGAACGAAAAATCCAACTTTCTATATCTGCATAGCTAATTGTAAGCAATAATAGTATTCCATATCTTTAGTTCAACATTTTTAAAGTGATCTCGAGAGGATCCTGTATTTTAAAGTTCCGATTTGCAATTCCAGCTAAACAAGGCCGGACAACAGCTCAAAATCCTACCTCATAAGGTAGTAAACGATGCCGGGGAAGAGATCGAACTTTGCAGCAGCGTAGAATGCAAGGGAATCATAGGCAACGACTCGCGACACTACGTGCTTGATTTACTGCGCACTTTCCCTCCAGATGTAAATTTCCTTAAACGTAGGTGTCCCGAAGTCGAGCATAAAACATAAAGCTAAAACAATGCTTAATTTCGTTCCTGCTTTCCTGTACTTTCATTTTCGAACCTCATTCTGATCAATTCATCTCGTCTAATGAAGATATTCAATTTCAGTCGAAGGTGTTGAGCTCAGCAAGGAAGCCAGAGCCCTTGGTTTTCCAGTTGAACATAAACATCGACTAGCTTGTCTGCGCCAGGAGCTTATAGACTCCTTTGTTGAAGCCAGATATGTTCAGTTCATCAAACACGCCGCTGTACACTTGCAGCAATTAACTTCAGCACGTAGATCTCATAAAGACAAGGAAGCCAATCCCAAGGCAAGTGTTCATCGCCAGGTTTCAATACTTTCATTTTAGTAAATTTACGTTTTTTTTAATCTTATTTGCATTTTTTCCAATTTTAGGAGGAGAAGAAAGAGGAACCAGTTATTCCTGCTATCGATAGCAACAAGGAAGACTCTGTGCAGTCTAGTATCGAGGCTGACGAGGCAAAGAAGATTGTCGAGAGTATTACAGATTCTATTACAGGGGGAGAGAAACAGGAACGTACGTGTTATATTTTTTGATAATATTGAATGATAAGGATTAACGAATTTCAAAACTTTACAATCTTTAATAATTAATCACCCTACAGTCGAGGAAAGCACTAAAGAAATTGTTCGACGAGCAGCCGCAGCTGTTGGCAGTTTACGCGACGCTGAATTTGACGTACGATTCAATCCCGACGTCTATTCTCCGGGGGTAAAACACCCTGACGACAACGGTGACACTCTTAAAAAACAAAGACAACTTATCAGAGATGCTGCAGACTTTCTTCTCACTGTGCAACTGCCTACCTTCGTACGTTATTAAACAATGCTATGCGTTATAGACTAAACTAAGATGATGATGAAATTTCAATAAAAGAAGTTTCTCATTCGTTTTTATCACTAAAAAAAAATCTAATACGACATTTCCTATTACAAATTTTACCAAAGTTTCTCCGTTTTAGCTAAAAATTCTCTAGATTTGATGTACTGTTTATCGCTTAACACATTTTCCTTTCAGATTCGAGAATGTTTGGACCACACAGCGGCAGCAATGGACGGGAGTACGTTGGTCGAAGCTCTACATGGTCGAGGAATCAACGTTAGATACCTCGGCAAGCTAGCAGCAATGTTGGCTGCCGTTCCACAGCTCAAATATCTAAACCGCATCGCTGTATCGGAGCTTGTGCTACGTTCGGCAAAACACATATTTACCTCATACATGCAGGTGAGCTAAAATCTAGAATAATTTTACAGTTTTGAAATCTTGAATATAAACCACTGACTAATTATAAATCTTTTTTTTTTCTCAGGGTACAGAACTGATGTGCCTTTCAGCAGCTATCAGCCACTTCCTCAACTGCCTACTGTCCTCCGCCCAATTAACGCATCCGCAACAGAGTGTGGAGGAGGTTGGTACTAGATTAAAAGACTTGATTCTGAGAATAGCGTATTGGCCCAGATATAAGTCGAGGTTTTTGGTAACCGATCTTACTCTCAAAAACCGTACTTGACTTATATTCAGCACCCCTTTGAGGGGATTTGCGTTATTGATTGGAAACTCCGTTATCGATCGATCATTGTAATATTCGAATTTCAAATTTTTCCGATAACATCAGTCAGAAGTTGGAATGACTAAATTGTTAAAACGATTGAGAAGACTAACAAAAAAACTCTGCCTATCAAAATACACCCGAATAAAAGATCCAAAAAAAGTCCTTAATTAGAGGTAAAAAATTGGAAGTCGACTTATACTCGGGCCAAAACGGTAATTTACCAGGCAGAATTTAACTGAGTTTAAGCAGAGGCGATAGATTGTTATTCTAATTTGTAATTTGATAGTTGCAGAGCAAGACGGCTAAGAGACGTAATAAACGAAAGGGCAGAGCCAGCGGACCCCAACAATCTGAGGTCGAGTGGGCATCCTTGACTCCAAAATCACTTTGGGCCCAAATCAAGGCCGACTTAAAAGCCTACTATGATTGGGAAACGCCAGCTTCCGAATCGCTAGATTCCACCATCGAACATTATCATTTGCAGAAGATATCGCTGCTCAGAGGTTTCTGCGTCAAAACTGGAATCCAAATATTACTCAGAGAATACAATTTTGAGAATAAAAATCGCGCCACATTCTTCGAGGAAGACATTCTCAACATATTCCCCGTCGTTAAACACATTAATCCGAGGGTAAATAACTTTTTGTTATTCCATTGTTTGTAGCTAATATTTCATCAAAGACTTTATTCATGTCTCTGATTCGTATTTTTTAGGCCAGCGATGCCTACAACTTTTACACTACGGGTCAGAGTAAGATTCAGCAAGGATATCTCAAGGATGGATACGAGCTTATTAGCGAAGCTCTTAATTTATTGAACAACGTTTACGGCGCTATGCATCCGGAGATTGCTCAATGTTTGAGAATGCTCGCCAGACTAAACTACATAATGGGCGATCACGCGGAAGCTCTTTCTACGCAGCAGAAAGCAGTTCTTATGTCTGAGAGAGTAAATGGCATCGACCACCCGTACACTATAACTGAATATGTTAGTATTTTACTCCGAGCTTCACCTGCATTGGACAACATTTATTATCAATAATTGTGATAACTTTATTGTTATTTCTTAACAGATTCATCTCGCGCTTTACTCGTTTGCGAATGGCCAGGTTTCCGTATCCCTCAGACTTCTTTACAGAGCTCGTTATCTCGCTTTGATGGTATGCGGCGAAGATCATCCTGAGGTAGCTCTTCTAGATGTGAGTATTACCAGAAAGGGTACACAATAATGAAATACTGCCGATAGATCGTTTCGAAAACGCTTTTAATCAAAATTTTCATCGATTTCAGAGCAACATATCTCTTATTTTACACGCTGTGGGAGAATACGAATTATCTTTACGCTTTTTGGAGCATGCGCTGGCCCTGAACTTGCGCTATCACGGCCCTCGTTCTCTAAAAGTAGCAGTTTCTTATCACCTTGTAGCCAGGACTCAATCCTGCATGGGTGATTTTCGTGCGGCATTAAATAACGAGAAAGAAACTTACGCGATTTATAAACAGCAGCTAGGAGAAGAGCACGAGAAGACTAAGGAGAGCAGCGACTGCCTGAGGCATTTGACCCAGCAGGCAGTAGTACTGCAGAAAAAAATGAATGAAATATACACCGGTAAACCCGGAGTCAGTTTACCACCGATTCAAATTCAGCCACCGAGTATGGGCTCGGTTCTTGATATGTTAAACGTAATAAACGGCATATTATTTGTGCAAATAAGTCAGCAGGACATTGAGAATTTTAAAGCTGAAATAGAAAAGCGTCAGAAGGAGCAGACCCCGGATGGAGGGGAAGTCAAGATGTTAGAAATGAACGGTAAAATCGAGGATGAAAAGACGTCGAAGAATGAAATAAACGTGAAAACAGAAGACGTTGAAAATGGGATGGAATTCACGCCTGACCCGGTACCAGCGGAGAGCTGAGCTTTCCGATAAAGCTGATGCGGAGATCGAGTCTGTTTTAAACTTCCAGTCTTTATACACCGAAAACTATCAGTAGGATTTCCAAAAGTAAAGTGCGGACAAGCTTGTGGTAGATATGGATTTGAAAAAAATAATAATTCTCATCCCGATGGGGAATAAGCCACTTAATTATTGGATAGCGAAAAACATTGAACGATACGCTTTTTGAAACTCGCCCGACCACCGAAGACCCAGAAGTTCTCATAGTCCAAAAAAAAGAAAAGCGTTTCAGGAGATTTGGACTTGGTGTAAATACATGTTATCGTCAATTTTAACGTTTCAGCTAGAAATATAACTATATTGTCATATTGATGTAGTAACCGGAAGAGAATTCAATTTTTACAAGCTCCTGCAGCAGTCTTAAATATCGCAAAGTATTACTCGATTGCTTTGCTGCTCATACACGATATACATAAAAAGACTCAAAGCAATTCAGTCAAGTCGTACATATTGTGTTATTGTTTTATAACATGTTAAACTATTAGTATAGGTACTCTCTGAGTGCATAGAACTGTTATTATTTACACGTACTATTAACATTAATATTTGCGATTGAGCTAATACAAAAACCGCGCGAGTTCTTGGATAAATTTCAACTTATCTGTTCGATTTTTAGAGTGTAAATGGTAATCATTTGAAGAAAAAAAAAACGAAGTATAGATAAATCAAAGCTGTTAGCTCGAGCAGTTTTGCTTTTTAGAAACTAGATAGTAATTTAGTCGTTCCTTCGTTATCACCACTGGGTAGTTATTGTTTTTTTTTTTTTTTTTATAATCTATCAAATCGTTAGAGATGAATTATCATGTTTCGTGTAATTAAATATCTATATCTATATACAGGTTTTAATATCTTGCTAGTCCTTTGCTAGCCTTTCCTTTTATAGCTGTTTATCAACGGAACCAAAAATACCAAGTGATATATTATTTCTCAATTTATGCTGAAGCATGAAAGAACTTATATAACGATCATTGATCCTATCAAAATACAGTCGTAGAAAATCGTTGAATATAAATCATCTCGGTTTTACCCTACGCCTATGTATTAGAAGAAAGGCGTTTACATTAAGCTTGCAATAATAAAGATAAGCATTTTAAGACAAGCTGGAGATACAAAAGGAAAGAAAGCGAGAAAGAAAGAAATTTTTAAAAGTGGTGATTGTAGAGTAGTCAAATATTGTAGCATGATGTTGTTCTTTGAATATATAAAAACAAAAAAACAAAAAAAAAAAAAAAAAACATTACGTATAAAATGTAACTGCAATGATACGTTATAGATCAAATTTATAAGAATAAGTAGCGTACTCAAATAAATATAAATTGAAACATACATATTTAATTATAAGTCGTACCGTGTAGTCCTCGAATTTCAATGATTCATTACTTCCAAATCGTTTTCCATTATTAAATCTTTTTTCTTTTCTCTAATTATGTTTTATTTTTCTTTTTTCTTTTTCTTTTGATTTATTGCTAATGGTTGGTAAAATAAAATGGAATTGTGTAATCGGAAAAATAAAAACTACTCAACGTTCTGATTACCTAATTAGCAAAGTTTAATATCAAACGCTATATCACACTTTACCTATTCATATTTTTCTAAAATTCATCGTTTTTCTCATTAATCTATAATATAAGATCTGTTATCTACATTTAGTAATAATTGTCTGCGTACGCTATTGCCTTCTGGCGCCAAATCCAACTACGTTGTACGTATGTACAGATAATATGTTTTGCTCATATTTTCAAATCTTTTACATGTGAATTTCATCTTGGAAAAAAGAGAATTGCTTTCATATTGAAAATTATGAAGATAAATTGTATATAGCTGTTTGTATTATTATTACTTGGATATTTGAAGTAATAAAAAAAGTATGCGTACCTAACGGGTAAACACTAAAGAACCGAAACGTTTAAGGTTTCCGTCAAGATAATGCCAAAATAAGACAAAGGGAATAATTACCTTCCGCTTGATTTAGTTTGTTTTGAAATGTTTTTTTTTTCTTTTTTTTTCTTTTAGATTTAGTGTAATATTATATCGCACTTGTTAGGAAAATTGAACAATGAGAGAAACTGTTAGACATTAAGGATAAACATAAAATACCTGATATATATTATCTGTTATGTAATTTGGTAAAATCATCACGTGAATAAACCATTTTATATGAATACATTTTTACTCTCGCTTCTACTATAAATGTAAAAAATTCAACTTACGGTTCTCTTTTTGTTCAGTCTAAAAAACTGATGAATTAAACGCAATCTTACCATACGTTTAATATTTATTTACTTTTTCAAACGTATTTTGTGAGATAGACTATAGCAAACTATAATCATCAAATTGATAAAAACTGATATTTTATTCGTTTCTTTATAACAATATCCATGTAACTGATCCCTCATAACAATACTATTATTGTGATGTTTGGAATGTTCATAGCTTCTTCTTTTTCTTCTTCTTCTTTCTCGCTGCCTGATTTTTCTCAGTTTTCTCAGCCAATTTCTGTTCCTTCAAATACTCCCTCAGATCTAGTTTGTTAATGATATACTGTCGTAAAGTCTCCATAGCATTTCTTCCTCCTGTACCACTTTCGAAAGCCATTGATATTTTGAGTCTCTTCTCCTGATCGTCTTCGTCCTCAGTCTCGGTCTCTCCCACAATCAAATTGCACAATAAAAACGATCCTTTAATCATGTTAACATTTACATCAGTCGTAGATGCTGTCAACTCCGTTCCTTCTTCAGCAATATCTTCGGACGATATGTCCAAACGAACCCTCTTAGATGGCGAAGTTTGTTTCGCCATTATTCTACGTTTTCGACGATCATGAGACCAATTGTCTTCGTCCGCCATCAACTGGCAACCCCAACAACTGGATTTTGCCTCATTTACATTGAGTTCTTCAACTCGAATCTGTTAGAGGTAAGAAGGTTCATGAAAAAATGCAATAGCGTCGAATCTTCAATATCAATTCAACTGAATAGTTCTTCGAAGTGATAAACTGCCTTACAATCAACACCCTAAATCGGACAATTCAAATTCTGTTTCACAAAAACATAGAATCCATACAGTCTAAAAAATTGTCCAATAATTTTGAGAGAAAGAAACCTATTCTCAAATTGATTGAAAACAAATTTTATGATGTTTTTGCTATGACAAAATAAGAAAGTATGAATTGTCACCTTCAATAAGCTCATCAACGATTTGATAACAGTTACTAATTCCTGAGTCTCTGTGATGTCGTCTTTGATAGGGAATATTATTTCCGAAGGAGGTCGTTTGTCTGTTTTCTTTGATTTGCTATTACAGCCGCTTGTTCTAATTACGGGTGCAGTAGTCAAGTCTATCTGGTCTTTGGATAAAAAAGTCCAGGCCAGTCCCCACCTGATAGTAATTGGAAAATTAGTTAACGGAAGAGCGTTGATATAAAAAATAACCATAGACCAACCGGTTCACCATTCATTCATCTCTTTTACCTAGTTGTGTGACCCTGACAGAATTCGGTCCAGGTAGTATTTAGAATACCCCGTTCTCCCAGTTCATTTTTCAAGAATAACAAGCTACTCTTTTTGCCAAGCATAGTCGTGTAGATCTTAATCCTGTCTTTAAGCTCAATGCTATCCTTCAACATTTTCAAAACAAACTGTGTCTCTCCTCCCTCAACTACAAGCTCCACTTTGCTTCCGGACGGCGCGTTTCTAGGCGGCATTCTGTTACCCAAAGTCTTTGGAATTTCTTCCGTACAAAAGAACGGCGGATTGCACATCGTGAACCAATAGGATTTGTTCTCGGGTAAATATCCTCGGAGTACCGTGTCCCTTTCCACCCTTATCACTGACCGGGAGAAATATATTCAAATGTAACGATTTAATGAACGCATATCTGCTGCTAGAAAAATCAACAATTACAGAGCGTGGGGAGATTCTTTTGACATAGAAACTGCGGCTATGCTTATCAAGCGCTCACCTGTAACCAGATGCTCTAAATTATTACGATTCACATTGCGCACAGCCGAATCATAGCTCTCTGGATCTATTTCTGTTCCAATCATCTTACACCCGTGTATTTTAGAAAATAGCAACGGATATACGCAAACAGCTCCGGTTCCTGTTAATCGAGGAAACAAATTTATGAATTGTTTGATAAAAAAATAATCTTCAAATAGTGGAAATGGAAATACTGAAAATTGAGGCTGTTTCCAAACTGGGAAAAGTCTCACCTATGTCTACGCCTGATATTGTAGACATGTCTGTGACTTTGGAGTGATGTAATAGATCCTCGATCCAGAGAATGTAATTCAATTTAGACGGTATTGCCGGGACGAGTTTGCTCGATGGTATTTCTATGTTCAGATCAAAATCGTGTTTCAATAAAGTTTTTGCTAAAACTCTTAGGCTCTCCAAATCGTGGAAATTGATTTTAACTTTTCCTGCAAGATCCTGAAACAACGTAACTATTTTTAACGACATTCGGTTTTGTGAAACAGTAATGATTTCGTTTGCGTGAAAGTGAGAGAAAATTTCTCATACGTATCATAGTATTATGGTTTGTTCATTTCACCGTTATTGCAATTTTGCGAAACTCTGGATACAGGATAGCCAGTTGTTTGAAATTCGGCTCCAGTTTGTACTTATTTCTCGGATGCATAAACTTCCGCAGAGACATTTTTCTCGATCCGCCGGAAATTCACCACGTGTGTGCTATTGTTGTTAGAGGTTATAAATGCGTAAACACATGCGTATTTAGGTATGAGCAAAAAAATATACGACCCGCTAATTCATTTATTCCTCGGAATATGACATACATATGTATGACTAATCTTCTGTGTGATATGTAATAGAGGTATAATTATAAGATCGTCAAAAGTTGAATAACGGCTCTGATTCCTTCTCCTTTCACAATAAATAATCAAAATCAATCATCCATTCATCACTTATTCCCGCCACCCCGTGGAGTACGCGAGCGTTCTTCAATCTTCAGTCACCGACGCATCCTCCGGTAAATCGCATGCCCCATACACGCCCCATTGATGAATTCTTTACGGTCATTGACATGAGAATTACCCCTATCCATGCCCTTAGTCAATTACTACCATTAAAACGAATTCCACGTTCATTCGTCGAAGGGACAAAAAGTCAAAGCGTCATTTTCCACTGTAAAAATCCCAGGGGTCTTCTCGGCGTGTTTTCCATACGCAAAAAGGCCCCTCGACGATTTATAACCAAATATGACACAGCAGACGACACACGAGTCACAAATACGCTTGAATGTATGTACGTATCTGGTGGACGTATGTAGTGACGAATAGGTGTATAGGAAGGTTGAAATTCCGATAAAAGCGACGGTGTCGAGTCACCACTTGGCCAGTCGCCTGTCACTTTGTTATTATGTTTAGTCGTCAGACAATGTGACTATTCCATCCACCTGTTGAGTCCCCGACATCGCGATGGCCTATTTGTTGAAAAACCTTACGAACAGCATCTGGCATGCGTTCTACGCGCTTCAAGGCGACAGTCCGGGGATTGTGGCCAAATCGAAATTAAAGGTGTGTATATCATATTCAATCAACACACGCTCGCCCTGACCCTAACCTAACCTATCCTTTATCAATATAAATCATGTAAACCACTCTGCGTCAGGGGGTGTGGCTCTTGTTTACTCATCTATTTGTTTCCAGGTTCTAACCGCCAATTTCGGAACCCTCATGGAACTCTACGGCGTTGAAAAAGGACTTGACGATTATCGCAGCACCCAGTATCTGACCTTTGACCAATTTATATATTATTTACAACGAGAGGTCAGTCTCTTTGTCATATTTTCCTTTTTCTGTCCGCACCTCTTCCAGCTAAATATCTACCTTGCCATTTGACTTTCGTAGGTTTTCTCCGCCCTAACCGAAGCCCAGACTTCTATACAGTCTGCAAGAATCCTAGAAGAACGCCTGGACGAGATATGCTGGCTAGTATCGAGAAACATGTACTCAAAGCACAAGAACCGAGTCTTCGAAGATCGCAGCGTCTACAAATTGTTTAGGCTGTTTTGCCTCCTAGCAGAAATGGGCGCTGACAACAACGCGGAGTCCTCATATCTAGTTCGTTTCTATCCTAGAAATAAATCTTCACTCTGAGAACTCTTAGCAATTATTAGCTGAACTACCTTTTTTTGCCAATACAGATCACCATGCACAGCAGCGAAGTGGCACAAATCGCCTCTCAGCTTGTCACCTCGCTTGGCCTTTCTTGGGACGCTTCGGACTTCAGTGAATTATCTGCGGCACTAACTGCGTTTCGGTAAATTTTTTTCTACCATAGGCTTTCGACGGATCGTATGCTTCTGGGCCGGAATGGGATAAAGAAATGAGGCCCTAGATAAACAGTTGCTAAATGGCTTGAATTTTGTGCGAACTTTTTATTGATCTTTGCTTTGAACTGGCTTGTAAAAGCAGATAGAATTCTTTAGATCACTTTCGTCCGGACTGGGAGCAGCAAGATCCTGTTTCTTCTTCTTATTTCATTCATTAAGCATTTAGTTAAACGTATTCCCAAAAAGATTCCCCACATTTCTGGCAGTTTTGGAGTCTAAGTACAGCGGTGGAGGAGCCCTGGATACCGCAGCGGTAAACGAAGCTATAGACGACCTCTACCAGACGTACGTCAATGACGTTATTAAGAAAGTAAGAAATTCTTCAAAGACTTCTGGCGCTTTGTTTCTTCGACTGGTTTTTATCGTCATATTCTATTTGGCAGGGATATCTCATGAAGAAAGGCTTTCTTTTACCAACAACTCGATATTACTGGTTCGTTCTCAGACCGGGAGAATTAACTTACTACAAAGATGCCCAACAGAAAGAAGCCGCCGGTGTTATAACTCTGAATATAAACTGCTGGGCTGACGCCGTAAACAACTCGGGGAGACCTGACAGAAAGATTATCCTTAGCACGCCAGAGCACAAAGGGATAGAGCTGATTGCTGAAGATCATAGAGGAAGGCTGCAGTGGTTAGCTGCGCTACAAACTGCAATCGATCATTCAGGAGAGAAAATCAGTTACCAGAGAAGTCTGGCTATTCAGAGAAGATCGATGCGGCTGGTAAGAGCAGTGGGTTTAATGAATATACAATTGAGTGTCGAAGCTCGGGTATAAAACTATTTTGCATATTTTTCATCAGGCTGAGAAACAACAGAAAGAAGAAACCGGAATTGAATTACAACACGAACGTCAGGCGAGGATCGCTGCTGAGATTCAGGCCAGAAAACTTGAGGCTTTGTCCAAAGAGGAGGGAGCCAAGGTGCAGGAACTTGAAGAGATCAAAGTGAAACTGGAGAAACTTCTACAGGAAGAGAAGCAAGCCTTACAAGACGAAGAAATAGGTAATTTTAATTACAGATATGATTATTTTGACTCTTTTTAGTACATGTGGTTCATAACAATGCTTTGGTTTTTTTCACAGTGAGGAATCTTCAAGCCCGTGTGTTGAAGGAAGAATGGGAGAGAAGAGAACAGTTGGAAAAACTGCAACAAGAACAACAAGAGCTCCTTGAATCTGAAAGATTGAAACGCCTCGAGTTTGAGCGCAAGCAACAGGAGAATGAGGATAAACTGCGAGGTAATAGTTCGCACGTTTTACTATTTTCTGTGAATGAATTAATGTGTAAAATCGCTTTACACCTTCGTTCACGATTATGTTACTGTTTTACAGAAGCTGCGGCGAGGCTCGAACAGCTCGAATCCGAAAGGCAGAGCCTTGACGAGGAGCTAAGATCTGTACGAGATAAAGTTAGGCAAGCCGAAGGTGCTCAAATACTATTAGAGGCTCAAATCGTTGTTACAAGACCTTTGCGAGGTGGAGATCGAATCAGGCGGACTCAAAGCCTGATTCCAACTGCTCCTAACACTTCGGACAATTTACCTGACAGAGTTGTATCTGTCCAAGAAAATATTCGTCCAATCGTTTGAACGCATTGTAAACCAACGTTTTCTTGAAATTTGCCATAATCTTATTATCGCTACATTCCTCTTCTTGAAACGTAATTGTATTATGGAAAAAAAATAGGGTAGAATTCTATGGTTCCTCAATAATTGAAAAACCTTGCCTAATTGCCAGTGTTGACCATTTGCCATATGTAGAAAATTTGGTGCCATAGAAACGTAGAAATTAATTGGATGTGTATATCGTTTCTATTCAAATTCTTCATGTTTCTATTATTTTATGAAATTTATATGACCCTCATACAAAATGTTAACTATCTGTATCACAAATTTACATTCCATATATGGAAAGAGTTTTATTGTAAATAGCGTTCATCAGATTCTAATAACACATATAAGTATAAGATTATTTCTATTTAAAGACTATACATACAGACTCAGAGATATATATTTTGTACAATAACTTTATATCTATATCTATATCTATCAGGGTAAATTATTGAATAATAAAAATTTTCAAATGATCATACTGCTTGTAGAGAACGAAGTATTATAACAATCAAAATTCAAGAATTAAGTTCCAGGGACTTTGATCCGTGAATTATTGATTTCCATGGTGACTGTAGGGAAAATTGATCAAACACTGATCAACCCAAACAAGACTATCAAGGTTCTTCTTCCTGTGTGAAAATATTAGTAACTTTACTCTTAAACTGGTTTCATTTTATACATATATTAGTTAATTAATCTTCAAGATGCCTTCTAAAAAGAAAAAAGGCAAAGCATCCAAGTTATCGCGTATGAGTGACGAGGAGCGAGCTAGATACCTGCAACATAGAGCTGAAATAGAATTGGAAGCTAAAAGACGAAAGCAACAGTTGATTGCTGCTTTTACAAAGGTGCAAAAACCGTTTTATGTTGCCTGGATGTGGAATATATGAGAATCTATGTAACGCAACACTTACTTATATCTCCAGAATAAATTGAAACGCGAGGAAGCATTCTCTAGATTAAATACTGCTAAGATAAACGAACAGTGGCGTCATATTCTCCGCCAAATCAAATGCACGGAATTGTATCAAGACGTAAAACATCTTTGGCAAACTTTTGACTGGACTTTAAAATCGAAGGATACCCTGATTGCCAAACTGTACGACGAGCTAGAATTATCCGACAGAGATCACAGGCGATCCCAAGAGGCTCATATTATCATGATAGATAAATTTATTGGTGAAATAATTATTTATCAACTAAATTTCATCAACCTAGTAAAAATAATTGCCGTAACTAATAGGAAAAAATTTCAGGTATTCACAAGCAGAGATTAAACTATTTGCATGACAATTACTTGAGAGAATTGAGAGAGCTCGAATACATAGGTACAATAGAATTGTCTGGAGTTAAGAATAAACTTGACAACAGTTGCAAAGAACACGACACTGTTATATTTGCACAAAACAAGAGTCTCGACAGCAGTTTAGAAAAAACAAGGTCACAGAATGCGATCCACACTAGGACCATCGTGCACACGGTAAGTTGCACATCTTCACAATCAACTAGCATAGATACGTTATTAATCCGTAATCAAAATTATGTGCACTTAGAAAGAAGACGATATAATGGAATTGAGGAATCGTGTCGTAGGCAACATGGAAAATTTGTGGGCCCAGCTGCTAGGAACAATCTCAGACTACGAAGCTCTGACTGAAAACAAACGTAAGCAATATGAGTATTTGAAGGAACAAGATGACGCAGTTAGAGCAGAGACGGCGCAGTTTCCTAAGCAGCAGTCTCAGCTGTTGGAAACTATCGATAATACTAAAGGACAATTAGACGATCTGGCATGGGAGCGTGGAGAAAGGATAACTGAGTTGAAACAGCAACTCGAACAGCTGAACAAAGCTATTTGGGACATGAGATCTAAGATAAGAATGGCCCAAGTTACAGATGCGATTCAGTTGAAGAGACTCAGCGTTGTAAGCAACGGAGTCAAAAAGGTAAAACTAATACTACGGACTTACATTCTTTGAACACAAATGCATACTGTATTATTTTTCGATGATATTCCGATTGCTATTAGGAATTGGAAAGACTTCTTGAAAAGGGAACTATGCTACAGCTATTGAGCCAACTTTGTTCGAATTTAGAAGCACCGTTGAATGGAATTGATAATGAAAAGTCTCTCATTAGAGAAATCGATTCGCCACAATCATGCAAGGAAGGAGAGACTAAGCAGGTAACTATACAAATTATTGATTCAGGAAGAGTATAAAATGACTTCTGCGAATTGCGTTATTTTCGCAAATGAAAAAGTACCATTACCTTTCAGGTGACGGAGCCGTTCAATAAAATGGAAAAGTTCTGGCAACGTTTCAATGAGACAAAGGCAGAGAACATTTTGATGCGTAAAGAGCGTGGCGAGTTGTTGTTGGAAAACAGACACCTCAGGCACAGCTTACGTGTTTACCTAGTAACAGTTGCTAGAATGCCAGCCGCAAGACCTCACACAGCTATTTAAATTATACATAAGATTCGATGAAGGTGAAAAATTCAAATATTCAATTCATCTCAAGAGGTTTATTATTTCACTTGAATATTATTATAGCAATTATGATCTCGGTCAATAAAAGTTTTCCACTCATTTTATCGTCGACAAATACCTAATCCGTTAAACTCGAAAGTTATTGAGCTATAAATAAGCCGTAGCTGAAGCTGGCGGGACATTTGTACTTTCGGAACGTGATTAATGCACGCTGTTCTTCAACGATGAGTGAAGATTCCACCTCCCAACGAAAGGTACTTGTAAGGCCTGGCCCTAGTTCTGCCTCTGACTGGATGAAAGAATATTTTCTCCCTCGGTGCCATACCCTCAGTTTCAAGATATATGTCGAAACAAGCTCTCAGCCGTTGAAGTTGTGCTGATAAAGTTGGTGGCTTATCCCACATGACGTTGATTTCTCGCTCTATGTCTCTCAGTATATCAGCTGAAGCTGGCACACTGGGATTAAGTGTGACGCTGAATATTGGTGCGACTCGTGGATAGTCAGGCTTTATCGCTATTCGAGCCACTAGCTCACCTGTTAAATGACCAAAGGAGATTTTTGAGAATCGGTGAGATGTAATGATTCGGGTATTTCATTTTAAGGTAATACTAACTGCTTCCTCTACGAAGTACAGCCTCGTAGAAAATATCCACCGAAGATACCAGACCCTTTTGACAAAACGGGGGAGTGTCCTCAAAGTTTGAATAATTTTTCCACGATAAAGTGGTAAACTTGTGCAAGGCTGTGGCTATTTTACGAGGCATAGGATCATTTCCCTCAGTGAAAATGGGGAGGTTTCCTGATTCCAGTTGACGGATTTCCGAGCACAGTTCTAGTCTGGCTTTAACACGGCGCTTTATTTCTTTCAGGACACACTCCACACTGTCCTGAGCTAATCCGTGATTCACTACAGCCTGAAAAATAAATATGTTAAAATCGAGAAATGAAAACCGGGATCTCCACGGTGAATTAATATCCTGCCTTTTGTTTGCTCGTGTCAGACGTGATGAAACGTAAACCAGCCATACGCTGAGCCCAGTTATAAGGCGTTCCTAATCCCAAAGACGGAAAAGAACCCAGACCGTAACGGCGCAGTTGATAATGATTGGCGGGATTTGGACTCTCTAAGCCCAAGTCGCCAGGATATAATTCTCGGAGAACGGAATCCGAAACCAACATATCTCTATAAATTGGAAGAAGGCAACAGGTTTTTATGGAAGTTGATCAATATGTGGTGAAAATTTAGACGCACTTTGTGTATTGGACAATCCGATTTGCATCAGAATATAAAATATCTGTTCAAAAATGTATTCGAAAATTGAAAAGTGTTTGCTAATTACGATTTCTTGGAAATGATAACGTACCCTGCGCTGATGCCACCAGGATTTTCAGTTTCTAGTTTAGACTCCAATGTTATTACGTTCAAATAACTCATATAAAAGAAATTCAACATCAGCTTGGTCCCACCTGTGTAAAAAATTCGATTAACTCAATGAGTTTGGATTTATTGCATAATTGGCACGCTATAAACGCAAAAACTTGAATTTTGTGATAGAAAGAAAAAAAAATCTTAGTTTTCCAAATTTGAAGATTAATGGCTGAAATATCTTGTCTAATGCTGCAGTAAGTGATAAAAAAGGAGCCTACTTTTGAAGACCATTACGAGTCTAATGCTCAACGGGTGTCTCTGCAAAAGTCTTAATTTCTTTTCCTCTTGTCTGGCTTCCTTGGACATTCTGTGATGTCGTTTTTTGTGAACCGGTGCCTCTTCTACAACCCCATCCGGTTGAGTATCCTGATCAGAATCTGAATCCTGAGCTGCGTCTTGGCTATTGACTCGTTTAGCATCATCGTCATCCCCTTCTATGCTCACAATCAGCGAAGAGTCTGCAATTAATTAAAAGTCACACATTAGATCAATCCTCCTAACAAAGTACTTCAAGTCTTCATCATCAACGCACCATAAGCATCTCTGTAAGCAGCTGACTTTGCATATAAAACATACAACGGGGAGGAAAGGAGCGCCGCTTTTTGATGTTCCTGTCGGATTTCGTCCAAAGGTAAGCCGAGGCTTTCCTGAAGTGGTTTACTGGTCTGTAACAATTTGAAAAATGAGTTGCAACACTAATTCTGTTGAAGGGGGAAGAAAACCACCGAATATCTGCCCTGTACCTCTAAAATCGTTCGCAATTGCGGGGCAAGATTGTCCAAGCGAGTTTGCTTAGATTCTATACTGGCAGCTACGCCTTTCTTGCCATCAGTTAACTCGTCGCACAGAGCAGCCAACTGTTTTCTCTGCATCAATTCCCACTCCAGACGAGCCAAGCGTAATTGATGAGGATCATTCTTTGTAACTTCCTATAAAAACAGATTAGTAGACTTTCGTCAAACTTGGCCCTAGTTTATTTTCTTCTTTTATAAACGAAGAAGAATTTCATTCACTCACTGGTCTGGAGACAGACTCCGGTGCCTCTTTGTAGAATTCATCTTCAGAAACCAGATCGATTAATTCGTCTTTTGATCTATGACAAAAAGGTCAAAGTGTTTAAAGAAAAAAATTCGTTCCGTCGCATATTAAGCTGAAATTATGTAATACAGGAACTAATTTATAACGTACTTAAATTGCAAACACTTTATGACTTCCTTCTTGAGATGCATCACCTCGTAAAGTAAATTCTGCAAATGCAGGTGCCTACTGTCTACACTGCTTTTAGCACCGACCAATGAATCCCTGGCAAATTTTGTCCTGAATTTTTCCATTCGGTTAAGCTTTTTTAATTCGATGAAAGCGAGTGAGGTCTGTATTTGCAGTTCGCGGATCTCTTCCTTAGCCTGAAATTTCCGATTACTTGAAAACTGTGAAGAAATTCTTTAATCAATTAGAATTTTGTATGTACAACAATCCTCACATTTTGGTCATTGATCACTTTCAGCTTTGCTATCTTGTCCATTGATTTTCTTATGCTTTCGCAGGTGGTCAAAAAATTTTCCGAATCTTTCTCGGGCGATCTTTCAGTCGCCTCTTTTTCTTCATAGCTAATAATTGTCTAGGAAATAAAGAAATGCTGTAAGTATTTGCAATTGATGATCAAATATGCGATAGTAGAAAGCTAACCTTATACATGTCGGCATCTTTGACCGGAGTTGTTGCGGTTGTAGTAACGGATTTTCTCCTCTTTTTCGAGGTTTCGGTGTCGTTTTCTTTCCCCATTTTCGATTCTCGAAAGAAAATATTTATACCCTTAATTATATCCCTTGCAATGAAAAGATGTTGTCAGTTGCCGAATTTTATTCATAGGTTATGTTTACCGCGGCGCGATTACGGTTAAAGCTAATATCGCATTATTGCCACATTCTCTTGCGATGAAAAAAGCAAAGCTCTATCATTGGTTGATCCGCAACGCCTCCCACCATCTTCATGATTTTCACTCAATGAGAGAGCTCGATTTTTGTCGCCGAGCAGTGAGGATTGTCCTTTTCTTTTCATGAGCTCGGATGCAGTAATATATTACAGAAAGGAAACCGCCGCCAGTGAAAAAGATCGACGGTTTATCACGGAGAGTCGGTTGTATATAGTATTGCATGGTTCGGGGTTGTGATATATCAATTGTGGAGTGTCAAATCGCGATAAAGTGCTTGATTAGTTAATTAGATATCCTAAATTATAAAAATGGGCATATTTTTTTCAAAGAAAAAGCCCCAAAGCCGAGTAACTGAGCAAGACAAGGCCGTGTTGGTAAGTTTAGTCGAAAACGCACAAACCTAACCTCACTCAACCTGTTTTTGACACTTTGAACGGATCAATTAAACTCCCCGTATTTTTAGCAACTCAAACAAACGAGAGACAAGATAAAACAATATCAAAAACGAATCGAACAGAGCATAGAAAAGGAGCGAGGAATCGCTAAAAAATTAATTCACGATGGAAAAAAAGAGTAAGTATTTACCATCCCGTTTCAAAATATTCTTCAATTCAAACATACTCCTCACTATTTCGCTATCCATATTTTTATTTTCAGCCGTGCCTTGCTACTGCTTCGGAAGAAAAAGTTCCAGGAACAGTTGCTAAGTAAAACGGACGGTCAGTTAGAAAATCTAGAGCACATGGTCCACGATCTAGAATTTGCTCAGGTTGAAATGAAGGTGATAGACGGTCTGAAGGTCGGCAACGTCGCCCTAAAAAAGCTCCACGAAATTCTATCGATCGACGATATAGAGAAGGTATTGGACGAGACAAGAGAAGGAATAGAAAAGCAGAAAGAACTCGACGAAGTGCTAAGCGGAACGCTAACCGACGAAGACGAGGGAGAAGCGGAGGCAGAACTTGCCGCGCTATTAGCCCTGGACGAAGAATCCCTTGCCAAAGAAGAGAGAGAAAAACTACCAGACGTTCCCAAAGATATTTCCCTGCCAGACGTGCCCACGGATGAAGTTGTTAAAGAAAAAGGTGAAGAAAATAGGCTATCAGAAAATTTATCGAGCTGCAATTCAGAGCTGAATAAAAAGCCTGGTATTAAGATTGCGATGCAAAAGTCGGTGTTTTGTATTTTCGTAACGTCGTACCGAGTCCTAAAAATGTTTGTTCGACAGATTATTGCATTAGGCCTTGATCCTCTCTTTTATCTGGGTAGTTTTCTTGGAAATTATTCAAGCACGACAACTGTTAGCTCTTACAGCTGTTCAAAGTAATCCTGTTGGTGCGAAATGTGGAATGTGTTTAAATACCTAATTGTGAAAAGTAAACTTTGCTTGTTCTCACAAAGGTGTATATTACTGTTTACAGAGTCGCCAAGGAAAGAAAAAATTCGAGAACCAGTGCCATTGGAAGCGTGAACGATAATTCGGTGTGCAAAGCTATTGGTTTCTTAGCAATTTTTATATTAATCGTATTTCTATTCAAAATATTGATTGTTTTTTTTTTTTTTTTTTTGAATTCTTTTTCTTTTCTCTCTTTCCAAATATCATTAATACATGTATATATGTACAGTGGATTTTATACACTAGTTAGTCATAAATACAAAAACAAACATCTATAAGATTTCACAAGCAGAAAATCGTCTTTCGAAAATAAATCTATTCGCTATCGGTAATTTATGATTCAAAGACATAATTAATCGGAGAGAAGATATTTGCAGCTGAATATTTATTGTTTCAGGGATGAATTGAATTCTATAGACAATACATTATGATGTTTCATTGAAAATAGAGTGCTAATTATATACATATTAAATATTATCAAAAACAATATTGTGCAAGCGCTGTGAATAAATTTTTTTTGTATTAATATTGTAAAGATAACGATTAGCTCTGCATCCACGCATGCACGGGAAAATTAATTGACGCAGTCTTATCTCCGCAAGGTGAATTGAAGGTAAGTTGAATAATATTATTTCACATGTCTGACTAGTCCGCCATACGTCTCGTTAAATATGATAATACAATTTTCGAGAGCCCGCATAATGAACGATTGGAAATATTAAATATTGGTATTCGTGCGGCATATTTGATTATTCGTTTCGGGAATAATGCCAACCATTCAAATTTGTGCGTGATTATCATTTTTTTTGACGATTATTATTATATTTCCCAATAATAAAACGGTATGCGTCATCCTAAACGAACGAATGATCGTAAATTCATATTCTGCTATGCTCTGTAACCCCGCAGGATCATGCCTTATCTATTTAATTTACAACTCGGAGTCGTAATTCTTTGAAAAATACAAACAATGAGCGAACCGAATACCTGAGAAATCACGTACGAACTCAATGTCTCGCTTTTATCACCGCGTCCCGTTATCTAACTATAATAAACAATCGAAAAGACTTTTATTGTATGTAAGTACGTAACTATCAAATAACGTGAGCATAATTTAGCAACTCTGCATTGAATTGTTCATCCCATAGTTAAATAATTGTTCGATTTTCAAAATAAAATTCCAGTACCTTGACACCGAAAACAGAATGAATCGTGCATAACGATGCGAAAACAATTATCAGGAATAACATATTTTCAAAAATCCGCGGCTTTTTCCGGTGTACAGTTCGATCGTTGAATCGAGCTATACAATAGATCGATAATTCGATAATCTAGCCGCGAGGTCACGTGGTATTGACGTTCTGTTGTTTTCTCTTGCTTTTTCAACATTCCAGGGTTCGATGCTCCGATTTTTCTCAAGATCACGGATCACGGTCGTTCGATTATTGTGATCATTGGTTTGAAATATCGCGACGAGGATATAATTGATCTAAAAGCCAACTTTATCTCTCAAATATTACCCACAATTTCTGAACTCGTTAAAATATATTTGAATACCCGTTTCGGCTGAAACTGCAGCATATCAAGGGGGAATCCCCACATTTTGAAAATGCTTTTATTCCATGGGCGAATTGATTTCAAAATCTATAATTATAGAATAACTAACTCATGCACGTAGGCGTATACCACGAGCCGTGTTATACTGGACAAAAGCTCTAATCCTGGCAGAGGTCACGATTGCATTATATTCATTGCTTAGTTAGCTTGTTAGCGAGTACTAGACGCTATTTAGCGTACATATCAAAATGAATTCGCACCCGCAGAATTATCCGCATCTTTATCACCTACGTATTTGTATGCTTGTACAATGTACATACGTGCGTAGAAAAAAATAGATAAAAAATCATTCCCGGTCTTTTTTGGACAGCAAAGAATCAGTTATCTTGCGATGGTCGGTCAACGTTGATCTCTATTATACATTAGTTGCGTAGTTTAAATAATCATAAACGTAAAAAGTAAAAGAAAATAAAATTAGAAGCTATATACCGACGTTATTTCCCCGCCATTGCAAATTATTACATCATTATATACGGAAGTGGTTTTTCCCTCGGACTACACACAGAATATCGTGAAAAAATGATGAACATCAACGTCATTGAGGTCGACGGTATACCGTTGTCCGCAACTTCGTCCCGTACTTTCAACATGCGGGGTGAATAACGTCAATGTTACTCGAGCCTTGCTTACGCTTCGGCCGTAAGGGCCATAACACAGGCATATAATCACCACGTTAACGCGATCCGATTTTTCTCCCAAACCACGAAACCAATCGCAATGGAACTTTGGGCAATGATCCTCGGCCGCGACCGGAAGTGGCCAAATATTTCGGATTTTTTGAATTTTCAATTTTTTTGTCAATGATAATTTTCAAAGCTCTTAGAATTTTCCCATAACATTTCGAAAAACCATATTATACTCAACCACTTCCTGCTCAAGTAAAGCATTCATCACTAACGTTTCGTTATACGATCGGTTGTGTGATTTGGGAAAAACTATATACGAAACGCGTTTTCGAGGTGAAGGTGCAGCTAGCGGAGTCCTTTAACCATAACTTAAGACTTAAGGTGCCACGGGAGTCTCTGCAGATAACAATTGAACAACAATGCGGATAACCATTGTTAGCTGAAGAGACTCCCGTGGCACCTTAACCAATCAGGATCCTTGCATTTGGTTGAACGAACTCCTCATTGGTCGAATCTTATGGTGTAACGGGAGTCTTTTCGGATAACAATTGGACAACAATGCGGATAACCATTGTTATCCGAAGAGACTACCATGGCACCTATTGATTCAAGGCACTAAGTTACCATCGAGACTGAGACACGCATATATTATAACGCGATATCAGCAGAATTTTAACACAATGAGCGGAAATTTTTTGATAACTGAACAAATGGAGAGATATATATATATATTCATTTATCTACCTATCTCGAATGGAGTTTATCGTGGCCAAATATCGGGTCAGATTACGCGACCCGCCGACGTAACATTACGACATTGAAACCAACCGCTGGAAAAAAGGTACAACAAAATGATAATGGAATAGAGAGGGAGATTGAATTTATTGTTCGAATATAAGACAGAGAGGGGATACCAACGTATGATTTATCTTATCTTGGCAATTCTAATTCACACATTTATTTTAAGCTTACAAAAGAAATGGCAGTAGCCAAATTTAAAAACTTGAAATATTACGTCTACGAGTTGTATTTCTAATTTCTTGAATTTTCTTTCTTCCTTGAGTGCTATAATTAATCTTGAGTATAATCCACCGTGAATTCTATACGCTCAGGTGTATGTGTATTATACATATACCTATGTATATTATAATATGTGGATCGGAACACGCGATCGATAAACATCAAAGGTAACGAAGTATAACAAATAGGTCGGTCGTCAGAATTATTTTTTTCACAAAGGCTATATACGAAATTCAGTCATTATACATGTATACTATACACAGGCATGTATATACCTATCTCGTATATTGAATATTGCCCAGAAGGCGGACGAGAATACGCGATTTAACGAATATCCATTAAAAATTGCCCACGGGTCTGTACTAACGATATAAGTGGTTCTAGTTTTATTTGTTTACTCATTTTTCAATAACTTGGCTTATCCATACCGACGAAACTACGACATTATATACATATACCTATATATATTCATTTGAATACGGAAATATTCGATCTTCCAACAACATTCTTGCTGTTTATAGTAATCGATAAATTGATCGGTGATGTCAATTACATAATCCATCTATCTATGTATCAGGAAATTATCTCAAACTGCACACGTATCACGCGTTATAAACTATAATCTAGAATCGTTATACGGTCCGGACGTGATATACATATATTTTCTTTCTTCTTCTTCTTATTCTTTTTCTTCTTGTTCTCCGATTCGTACTTACTTCGCGTGACGTTCTCTTTCAAGAGTAGGTGTGTGCAGTAAGTAAGTAGCTAGGTAGGTAGATAGGTAGGTAGGTAGGTACCTACAACGATTCGCGATCGAAGGTCGTCGTCGTCGTCGTCGTGGTAGCGAGTTTCAGATACGGAAACCATCGTCGAAGGTTTGCGAAGCGTAGCTGCGTATGCTACAGCATTACGTAGGAAATATACGCAGACGTACCTACGCATGTAGATTTTCGACTAACGAAATTCCCCGCGATTTTTTTTTCTTGTTTTTTCTTTTTCTTCTTCTTCTATTCGTTAATTATCGATTAAGATGCGAAAATAAGGATAATGAAGATCCCAAAAAGAAATCGTACGAACGTATCCACGTATAGGTATAGGTATATAGATTTCGGGGTGAAGAAATTCTTGGTATTTCATTTATTTTCCTTCGATTCCCAATATATCGATTTCTGTAGGTGTACAAACAAGGAAACTAAGTTTGATAAAATAATTAAAAAAAAAAAGTGAAGATAGGTATGCAGCATCAAAAAGAATAAGGAAATGAAATGTTTCCATCTTCTTGCTAGTCTCTAAAAACGTATGGAAAAAAAATTTCTAGACAGTGCGTGGTATACTCGAGTATGTGTGCATACATGTGCGTGTAAATATGGATGTATAATTGCTAAATTCATTCCGCACGTTTCAACGTGGATCAATATAATATAAGCTACGCCTCCTTATATTTCGAAGTGGCAAATGTCCTTGTCGTATTTATATACGCGCACTAATATGCCTTTACCAGTATGTGGATAAAGAATATCGTTTGGGTCTAAGCTCCGCTCTCATTGTGTGATATACGATGCATAAAATATAGGTACCTGCGTTCGTAGTACAGATGGATCGAACGATTTTCGATTTGCTATAGCGATATATAGGGAAATATATATTATGTATAAATTTATATGCCCACATGTTACACAATGTGGCAAAGTGACATGACACTGAGCAGGATCCATTACCCACGGGCGCAATGCGTGGTATTTATTTATAATATCCCTACTTACATCTTCAGCCTCAGAAAGATGGACTTTGAATTCCGAATGCATACTGGAATTGACTGTATTATAATACATACATATACATGCACTTTTGTTACGATTACTTCAGATACCTTCAGATACCTACGTGCCGCGGATCGCGAGATCTGGGATGATAATTTACGCAGGTATAATAAGAGATATTAATTCGTCGAGATAATCATTCGTGCAATTTTTCGCGAACAAAGAAGTTATGTGTATTCTATAGAATCGAGTTATAAGGCGGAGGTGCGTATATAGAGATATATCGAATTTCGAGGAGCTGTAAGATCCTGACTCATAATTGAACTAATCTTATGAGTCCTGCAAGGTCTAGTTCGGTTTGATTATACATATAATACCTACAGGGTGCCTAAAGTGACCATGAAAACCTGAAATTCTCGCAGGGAATTTCGTTAAAGTTCTGGAAATAAACAATTTTGTATTCAAATTCAAAAACCAAATATACGTTTTAAGATTTTCAGTGGTTATTGAATATTATTTAAAGTATAGGAAAGTTATGTGAAAGTAAGTTGATAACAGGAATAGCTTCAAGTGTTGATATTCCAATGTTATAATCCAAACTTCACATTCATATGGTACTTGAATTTGGTGTTAGAAAAAAAAAAAATAATAATGAAGTGTAATGAACCTGTTCGAAATCAATTGTCTTTTTTTTCAACTTCTACTTTTCATTATCCATCACCTACATGAATACATAATAATTAAACATCAATAACAATAGGCCAGTGACAAGATGAATATTTTTGGAAAAATATTTGTATTTCATATGCGTGGATGGATATATTAAGATATTCGTTCTGAAAAAAAAAAAACGACAATTATTCCTCTGGAAAACCTGAAATTCTCAAGGAATTGTGAAATGTACAGTTGCCGGATACCCTGAATAATAATTCCGAGTGCAACGTGATCGCAACACTTGCGATGAGTGGATCGTTGATCGCACATGGGATTTCTGGTCAAAGGGAAATCCAGTCTGTCCGAAGTCGCAGGCTGCAGCCGCAGCGGCGAGATTGCATCGGAGGATGTAATGTACGTTCTTTGAATTGGAGTAAGATGAATAAGCGCATATGTCGCGGCGCAAAGGCGGAATGTGATACTTGATGAGAAATACGTGCAGCAATAGTATATTACATACCTAGGCCAGTAAAGTAAGAAATGTCTCAGATCACATGTAATTGTCGGCCGAAGCGAAGCTGAGGTCGAGAAACATGTGATCTGAGGCTTTCTTATTTATTGGCCAAGGTGTGTATACTATTTTGCTGCTCGACGCAGCCAGAAAGCGGCAACTTCGTTTAGCGCAGCGGCCCGAAAGTTGACGCTTTCTGGCCGGAGGGCAGAAAACAGTTATACCCTCGGTTATACGCTTTTAGCCAATTGGCAAAACGGTATAGGTATATCTCCTCCTTCGTTTCATGCTCCTTGAATCATCTGCACGGCCTCTTCCGCGTAGTCACGGTTTACTCGTAAATCCCTCCGCGGCCGAATGAAATATACATATTATATACATACACTTTTTTAAACAATGGGCTTAACTCCTGAACGGAGACTCGGAGAGTGTCGAAGCGCTAAGGACACCGAGTCTTGCGGGCTACCAAACGATGAGCGGTTGTCGAGTGGCGCACGGCGCGCTGTACATACCTATACCTATAGCCTACACTCGCCCACCAATCTACTCGAGTACATACCTACATACGTATATATGTATAGCGAGTAGAGCGACTGTCGGGAGTCGCAGGTTGAGTAGGTGCGAGTGATTCAGTCGCGCGGAGTCCGCCAAAGAGGCAGGAGCCCGGACGCTCAAAGATAATAAAGTGATATATATATATATATATATATATATATATACAGATAAACCGATAAATTTCAATCGTTTTTAAGTGTCTTCTGGCCTATAGCCTCGAGGTTATTTAAAGAACATTGTTTTATAATATTTTTTTTCCTTTCTTGAAGTATTCCTTATTTTGTGTTTTCTTTTGTTCAATTTGTTCAATTCTCGAGTTTATGTTATTATTACTTCATATATGTATGTATATCGAGACTTCGTATACGCTTTTCTCAATCGAATAATCATAATATCCGGATAATAAGGGAGAATAAAAAAGAAGAAGAAAAAAAAAACAAACACTAGTGATACTGATTGTAAGTTCAAGTTGGAAAGTTAACGACGATTTAGCCAAACTGACAGACCCGACCGCCACGTTCAGTCCAGGTAAACATATATCATACATATACATACAATGGCCGAACGCTTTATCATTTCTATCCATAACCAATATGATAACAATTATTATTATCTTTTATAATCAATACATTTATTCATCTATTTGTTACAATTATTATACTAACGACGAGTGAGGATTATACATTATCAATATGTACCACATGGGCTCTTTTTATATCATACATACAAGTTACATCTATATATGTATACATATTGTATATATATTTAGCGTTCTGTCAAACGCTGAGACCCGCAGCGTGGCGTGCAACGTTGTGAAATAGTGAATGGCTATTTCGCGCGGACGCGGGACGAGACGGAGATTAAAGGCATAAGAAGAAGAAAAAAAAAATAGAAAGAAACAAAAAAAAAGTAAAGAAAATAAAACACGAAAGATGTAGACATAGAGAGATCGACGACAAAGATTTAGAGAAAAAGTACTTATATAGATATACCGCCGACCGATCGGCTCGGACCTTCGGCGAGATTCTCAATGGGAGGGGGGAGGGGTGGGGGAGAAGGTTTCATGATCCACATCATAAGAACATTAAAATGGAATGATCGAAGGGTTCAACAAACCCTTTTTCTAGTGTATATTTATGTATTCAAGCATAATTTTTTTCATTTTCGTGATTTTCTATTTCTATTTTATAATATATTATGCATATAGTACGTAATACAGTATGTATAAATATACTGTAATATAAAACAGATCATGATTAACAACTGTCAGCGAAAAATAACATACATATAAGATAATACAAATATGTATTATATATATACACATAGGTACGTAGATACATATTGTAATTGTATCTTATAAGAATTTTTCTCGACCGCAATTTACGGTTATGTTTTTCTCTCTTTTTTCTCTTCATCCTGCAAAATTGCTGCGATGATGAGGAGTTTTGGTTTTCCCTGGGTTTTCTTTTTTTCCTTCTCTTTTCGTTTTTTTTTTCTCTCTCTATATGTATACAAGGGTACACGTTTCCTGTTCAATTTGTCTTTCTCTCCGTTTTCTATCCGCTCGAATAAACTTCCTCGATGCGGTATATATATTGTGTTGTATATATGTGTGTATAACGTATATATACATACGTACCTACATGTATGTATTGAATTGATAAGACAGTCAAGAGTCGCGAATGCGTTTGTGTCGATTGTATCTATATAATACGTATACATATGTATGTATATACATTATATACATGTATACATACCTACAAGACGACGTATGTATAATAAGGCGACCGGCAAAATAAAACCACTATACTGTGATATCGTAATGATAATAAAAGCGAAAGAAAAAACCAAATAATAATACCAATCTAATGAAAGAGATATCTGATGTTATAACGACAACTGTTTTACATATAATATGCATACGCGTAGGTACACACATATCATACGTCCGTACTATATTAGGTTTATTTAAACAATTCGTTTATCTGAATACCTACTAGATTGATAACATGATATTATGCATACATCTGTATACATATAGTAGTTAACAATATTTATGATGATTGGATTGGTAAAATTGTAAAACAGCTGGCATCTGTTGTTCAAACGCGAATTTTAGATCTAGAGACACAATTAGAAACAACAAAAGAACAAATAACAACAGAAAGGACACTGAAGTCAACCAACGCCATCAACATCACTATCATTATTACTATCATTATTATTATCATTATTATAATTACCTATCATTCCCGCGATTGATGTATTTTTCAAATTCTTAAAATGTTTATTTATTGATTTTAGAGAGCAACGCGCGTCATGCGTTGGTGTCGATGACAAAGTATAAGGAAAAATATTTAAAAAAAAAAAATTAATAAAAAAGATGAGACATCAGCAAAAAAAAAGTGAAAATAAAGCAAAAATGTATAGTTTCGTTTGTCAGGTATACATAAATATATGTGTATGTATGTATACGTATATAATCAGCTTGAATTCCTGATAATAAAGCAAATCATTGATTGCGCATCGGTTTATAAATATAGCTTCTTTCCTTCACACCGTGTTCTTAATATAATATTGCTAATTGATACATTGGATTGGATAAGAATGATAAGAATGAAAACCTCCAGATCAGCGGTGTGAGGTTTTCTTCTTATTCCTTTTTTATATTTATTTGCTGCCAGCTATAATAATATAACAGGGTGTTGACATTTATTATCATATTCTTTATTATTAGATTAAAAATTTCAGATATATGAGGGTTTCTTCGTCAAAGGGGCCACCCATTTAATTCGAGGTCTCCCAAAATTCCGTAAAAATTTCTACACGTTATTGGGAATACGAAATATTTTTTGCAATTTTTCACATTTTTTGGTCATTACACTCCAAAAATCATTTTATTCAATTATTCTTACGTAGCGCGATAAATAAGCCCAGGAGAGAAAAATTGTTGAGCTATATATTTGAACCCCCTTTTTCCGAAAAAATACGTTTGGAAATGTGCTGATTTGGAAATTTGGACCTATTTTTTTTTCTTGAAAAAAATGTCGAAGAAGGGTATTTATAAGAGAGTTTTGGGAAGACAAATTTGGAGTGGAGACTCGAAAGCTCTCCCATAAAAAAATTATTGAATAGATGTTGTGAATTTTCGGAATTGAATATAATCTGTTCATGAATTTTTTTCTGGGAGAGCATTGAAGTCTCCACTCCGAATTTTTCTTTCCAAAACCTGCTTACGAATACCCTTCTGCGAAATTTTTTTCAAGATAAAAAAAACTGTCCAAATTTGGAAAAAGCACAGTTCCAAAGGTTTTTTTCGGTAAAAAAGGGTTCAAATAGGTCGATTTTTTTTTATTTTTCAATTCTACTGAAAAGCTAAGAGAAATGCGCTTATTTATTACGCTCCGTGAAAATGAAGGAAAAAAAAGATTTTTGGAACACAATGACCAAAATATCTGAAAAAAAATTGCCAAAACTTTTTCTCATCCCCCAGAAAGTGTAAAAATTTTCACAGAATTTTCAGGGACCTCGGGTTAAATGGGTAGCCCGTTTGACGAAGAAACCCTCAGTATATACACTCTCTAAATTTGAATCAGTGAAAATTCACTGATCACAGTGAATAGTCACTGATTTGCAGTTATGAGTCTACCACTGAGACCAATCAGTGGCCGACTTATAACTGCAATCAGTGGATTTTCACTGATTCAAATTTAGCGAGCAGTATATTCGGGAAATGAATTAGAAATTTTTAAATTTAATAAATGGATAAATAAATGAATAAATCGAAAAAAAGAAGTCGAGCCTTCATATATACACATATGCCTATACTGTGATGTTTATGATAATCTAGAAACGTAAGCTACAACCAACACGTATACATATATACTTATACTACCTCAAGCTTCGATCGAGCTACATACAACTATACATATATCGTTTAAAATAAAATTTTCATGTTTCAAATCGTTTCTTATCGACTAACCCCGTCATAAACCTGCATCCCATATTATACGTGCTGTCTATAATATACCTATAATATAGTTCGTGAGTCACGCGGGATATTCGCGACGCTCGAGTGATTATACATATACTTATGAGTAGGTATATGTATATATCTACACATATGTACAATATACATTCGATATTCGCATATCTATAAGGCTTAATTCCTCCGCGAAATACGCATGTGACCAATAGATTCATATCTACACATATATGTATGTATGTATCTGAATCTCGTTGTCGTCGTGGGGTGCGATTCAAGTTCCGAACGGTCAAGATTCAGAATTCATTCGAGTTGAAGTTCAGAAACGTTGGAGTTCAGAACTTGCAAAATTCCGAAAGGTCAGAATGCAGGCAGCTCAAAGGTCCGTAAGTCAAAAACTCAGAAAGTCCGAAAATCGTGACAAAGCTATCAAAGAAACGACGTTGCATAAGCACGTAACTGAAGTTCTGATCGATCAAGCTTGATCGAATCCAAATAAAAATTGGATTTTCTGTTGCTTTGGTTCCGCACCTCGATTAGGGTTGATTGAACTTCGTAGATTTACCCAGGGGGCACTGTATAAAAATATTTCAGCCTAGAATGTTTCTGACCCAAGCGATCCTTCCAATTTGGCATTTTCGTTCGGATTCGATCAAGCTTAATCGATCAGAATTTCAGTTACATAATATGCATAAACGAATTCCGAGATTCGTAGTTTTGGCCTTCCGGATCTTTTATTTTGAACCTTTGGTGTTTTTCCATCCTTATTTTTCCAAATTGGCTATACGTAGACTTGCGGGGAAATAATCTTTTGAAAATCTCTGACAATAAGTAGAAAAATGCGGAATTTTGACTTTTAGCAGCATTTGAAATTTGGAATTTTAATCCCGCCCCGTGCGTCGTCGTTACCGTCATATATATGTATATTATTCAGTCTCTATTCACTGCAATCATTATAAATACCTGCGTTTATTTAGTCCCGACCACTAAAAACTCTAATCACAATTTTAGAACTTGTTTTTAAGCGATGAGTCGAGACCCATTCGACGTACCGGTTCACGAACCACATACATATATAACGGGATCAATAATTGCGAACGCGTTATATATATTATGCGATTTCCATCTTTTTGTTCATTTATTTATTTATCCCCTCCGCGCTTACCTGTATATACTTATTTTCCGAACACGTGCAATACATACATAGGTATATATATATTATATCCTACATCGATCGGGATATTATTGTATACTTTTGTGTACAAAAAACCGGATCTATATATATATTATATATATATTTTGTTTTTTACAAGTTCGCTTTCACGGACATGACTGGTTTTCTACAAACTGTGATACCGCAGATTTGGATTCCTTTTCTTCTAATCGTCTGGCATTGGCGTCCTCCTTTTCTTCTTGATCACCAGTATGAACTAGATATTTTTTTACTATCCACGTATACCTATATGGGTATACACAAGAGTTTATACTAGACGTATATCGGACGATCTACAGTATATCTATACCTATGTATATCTATGAAATTCATTCGAAACAAAGGCTCATCGTGAAAATTAAAAACACAGAAAATTATGCATATTTCTACGTATAATCCGAGGGGCTATTCACTTGGGAAGTACTATGTATGTACACTGGTCTCGGAAGTCTTTGGGAGTCTTTGGAAGTCTTTGGAAGTCTTCGGAAGTTGTCGGAAGTCTTTGGAAGTCTTTGGAAGTCTTCGGAAGTCTTTGGAAGTCATCGGAAGTCTTCGGAAGTCATCGGAAGTCTTCGGAAGTCTTCGGAAGTCGTCGGATGTCTTCGGGAGTCTTTGGTAGTCTCCTAAAGTCTTCGAAAGTCTTTGGAAGTCTTTGGAAGTCTTTGGAAGTCTTCGGAAGTTGGAAGTCACCTGTACACCCAAAATCGAAGTGAATAGCCCCTCGGTATAATCTCAGTTTCACTAAAAATCATACATGTACACGAAAAGTTCTGATGGTTGCGAAAATCAAAAGTATAGAATATGCCATTAATTTATTTATTCATTCTCACAATTCGCCTATAGATTGTGTGATTAGTTCAAGATCAAGGGCAGGTATAAGGTTAAACAAAAATAATGCGGAAAAAATTGATGATATTCGCATTATTCGCGCCAGGCTAAACGTCTCCTGCGCAAGTATAAAAGTATAATTATAAGTTATTATACGACCGGAATTCGAAGGGGTGAGGGTAGAATTTACATGGAATTTAGCATAATGTACTAAAAAATGTAAATGTGTGACACTTGCGCACGCGAATTTATCCCATTTATATCTATATTCACGGCGCATTATAAGTGCCTGTATAAAAAAATCGTTCAAATTTAGTATGGGCGAATAGTTATATACATACGTACGTATGTATGTACGTACTTATATATATGTGCCATAAAGCCCGTTCACAGGCGATTTGAGATCGGTCTATTATACTACGTATATCAAAACAACACGAACACATTGTCCGAATCGATCCCGCTGCACAAGAATTACACTTTCCAACACGCGACTCGTTTTTCCCTATACACACTTCCTAATCGCTCCGCCTCACCATTTTGCTTAGTATACGTACTTGGAATTTTTACTGAAATTTTCTCGCCCGTGCATGTCTATGAAATAATTAAGGATTGTTGAATTAATAACAGCTTAATGTAATCCCACATACATATATGTAAATTTACATATATGTATGGGGAATCCCATGGCAAATTTGCAGCCCATACTTTACCTCACCCCCATCGATTTTGGAAACTTTTTAGTATGATGTGGTTACTAATTCAATTGGGCCGGGCCTCTGCATTTTTTTCAGATTTTTTCAAATCATAATCAGTGATATTTGAAAAAAATATCGAAAAGCCAATTCCGAAAACGCGGTTTTTTCAAATCTGATGAAAATTCACACTGTTTACATGATTTAAAATGGGATTTTTAACCACAAAACGTCAAAAGAAGCCTTGGCTACTTTTTTATTTTCATTTTCATATTTACCTATGTAGCGCATATATATATTTTATTTTTATTCTTATTCTTTATTTATTTATTTTTTTGTCATTTCAATTTGTTTCGCGCGTCCTGGACGTGTGCATCGAGGCGTCGCGTCGCGCGGAAAGTTAAGCAAGAAGAGAGGATTGACCAATCGAGAATTACACTATGTGGCCTCAAAGTTTGACAATATGTACATATAGGTATAATGTCTACATTATATTCTTTAGAATTACATATACCGTCGTGGAAATCTGCTGTTACTACCACATCACCGGGAATTTTTATTGCTAATATACATACTTGTACGTGTTGCTATATACTTATGCCTACTCAGCACCCGCCTACATCATACGTGTATTTATGTCTGCGTGTACATACATGAATCAATGATCTTCAGAATTCGATGGGAATTTGACGGGAATTAAATTTTGAACATTTTTTTATCTCAATAATTTTCAAACGACGCCAAAGTTACCACGTTCGTTTTTATGAAGAAATTTGTTTGCATCAATTATCGGTTGTCCCGAAGAATTGAACAAACTTTGTTTTATGAATTATTGAATGAGGAGAAAGTGAAGAACAATGCCACACTTTTGTGCAATCAGTTTATTTTCATTGAAAATCTGACTGCGCACTTCAACCTACAGTTCAAAGTATAGAAGAATTACATAACATATATACTAGGGTGCTTTTTTTTGGGGGACTATTTTTTTCGTTTACTCCCACCTCGAAATTTTCTTGGAAACACCTGGAAAAAAAAATTCCCTGAAAGTTTCAGCCCTTAATATTAATATTAGGTACTCGCCCTCGGCGTTTGAAGATTCCCCATTTAAAATACATAAATTGAATTTTTTTTTTCCTAAAATTATTATAGCTCTGAGGCCCTTTATGCTATTCGAACGTATGCTCTACCTAAGTGCTGAAATTCGGCGCTGAGGACCTTTTTTCAGGACCTCATAATAATGAGCCACAAATTCATGAAAATCGTAAATCATGAAAAACAAGAAGCTTATTATCTCGAAAAATATCAATAATTGAGATCGGTGCTGAAAACTTTTTTTGAAGGAAGAATTTGCTACAACTTCGTCATTTAAAATTTTTCTGTATTTTTAGCCAATTATGAAATAACAACGAAAGAACAAGAATTATGAAAAATTTGGCTTTAATCACCTGTACTGTCCCACCCGTTCAAGTTACATTTCCGTTGCAATGGGCACTATGTAGAGCATTCAATCCTGAGTAATTTGGTTTTTTAAATGTTCGAATAGCATAAAGGGCCTGTTGCTCTGCCCACTTTCTATTAGGACTTGAAATGTTTGTAATTTCTCAAAGAACTAAATTTTCATTCAAAAAAATCATGGCAATTTTTTTCTTCTCGTATTTTTGTCACATAACGCCATTTTTCACCCCCGAGCGGGGGTCGAAAAGATTCAACAAATTTTTTTTCCGAAAGTACATTCAATGCTCAACATTTTATGTCTGTGAAGTTTCTTGTAGAAGTTCAAAATGTAGGCGAAAAACTTTGTTGAAAATTTCGTGGTGTGTAACTTCGACCCTCGATAACTCAAAAACGGGGGTCCTAAAAATTATGAAATAAATCATCGGTAATCTCGTTGAGTAGTATTTTGAGTGTAGGAAGTTTCGAAAAAATCCGAATCCATGAGGTCTGGGGAGTGGTTGAGTTGAGCTGGAAAACCCCATATACATATATATAGGTATAGTACCTATATAATGTCTGATATAATCGATTACAAGTTTGAAGTTCATGAGACAAAACCTGTCGCTCATATACATATACATATCCAGACGTATATGTATGTAAGTTGTATACATTGTTATATCGAATAGGTATACATATATAGGTATACACTGTACATATATACAGGGAACCTTAGCGCAGCAGACGGCGACTGGCGAGTTTATAATTTATAGCAAACGCCTGTCTCTCACCATAGTACGGGGGCTTGTCAGTTGCCGTTGCGGATCGTTTTAATGAAACGACATATGTGTAACGTACGTATGTATGTATTACGTACGTATACAGATGTATGTATGCATCTATATCTAATTATCTACGTATGTATACATATACACATGTGTATACGTGTAGAGGCGGTTATTAAACATCGCAACTTAGCATCGTCGCGCGCGCGTTATATGGCCAGTTTAGCTTGGCCGTGAAACTTCTATAGCCAATTTGAACGGGGAAATTGCGGTTAATTATATTATTATCGATCTGTCTATATACTTCCAAGTATTGTATGTACATACATATAGGTATACATATATATGTACCTATTATACTTATATTTACATTAGACTGATCCGCGTGGGCAACGCGTGACAATCAATGCCTAGTTATTATCAAATGGTATATAATCACTAAGTATATATGTGCAATTCCACGTCAAGCGGGCCACTTTTTCGGGTCGTGATCACCGATTTTGATCTCGATCGAGGATTTTGTACTACTCATAGATGTTAGTCTCTGGGCCGAACCAAAAGCCAATGTGCGACCCGGTTGTCTACCTAGCGGAGGTTGAACAATGCTGATTTCGCGCGCAATTTTCTCTTCGTAACTTGTCAGTTGTTTGTGGAAAAAAGTACCAACATATACGTACAGTGATTCTTGTATAGCTATTTTCACACGCTTTCGGATGATTATACTGACATCATTTACCAACCAAAATTTGGCAGTCAGAAACGGAGTTGAAATAAAATTTTCGTTTTTCAAGAAGTCCGCCCATTTTGAAAATTCTGTTTTTTTGTCTCTAAAAAAGGTTCAAGGTATCCCCTACATGTACCCGAAATGGCATATATTTTACAAAAACGTACGAAGGAGAAACCTGAGGCACAACTTTATTATATTAGTGTGATTGAGTCTCTGCCTCGCGCGTTCGTTGCTTTTACTATAAAAATTAATGAAAAAACATTTTAAATATGGCTGGGTTTGGTAGGTCAATTTTTTGTTCAAGCACGGTGAAAGCCTACTGAAATTTTGGTGAGAAGCAGTTTTTTACTTCTAAAATAGCCGAAAAAACGTTCAATCAAAAAACGGATACATAGAAATTCAGATTATGGTAGGATATGATTTGAAAAATTGTTTCGATATTCAACGATGAGAGTTCATGGGCGAGGAACTTTTCACAGCTCTGCACGAAAGAAAGATTTGAATGAAAGATTTTATCGCAGAAAATTGAAATTTTTGTTTGAAAAAATATTCTACCGCATAATCTGAATTCTTTCTATAATTTGAAATTCGTTTAACCATACAAAAAAACAAAAAAACAAAAAAAAATGAAAAACTGCTTTTTGCCAAAATTTCAATAGGATCCTCCCCTGAATTGGAAAAAAAGGAAGTCTGTTTTGAATACTGTATAAAATTGACGTAGAACGCCCCGTACTTGATGCTAATATTTGGATCCAATAGCAGCATCGATGTCCAATAGTTTTTCTGATGGATAATTATTTTTTTGCGGAAACTTAGTTCCGTTTTATAGCGAAAACTTGTTATATATTTGCATTTCGAATGGTAAAATTTGGTTGATTCGTCGCGATAAAGTGTTTCCCATGATTTTCTAGCTGCATGGTATATATATAATATATTGATTGCCTCGCCATTTGTCATTGTGCGAATATTTGCCCGTGTGACTATAGTGTGTTAGTTGTAGAGGTATATAAGTCTGTCTCCTCGGCGAGGACCTCGATAACGATGAGAGGAGCTAGCGAGGTTATCAAAGGTAATTTGCGATTCAAATATCTATATAATGTGCAATGCAAGAGATCATCGTTAGATCCGATCGAATGATCATTTCGAAACCACTTCGACCATTATACTATACATACCATATACCTAGATATATATATGTACATATATAAAATTCTTGGTATATACGGGGCTCGATTGTTGTAAACATATTTTTTTTCCCCGTCAATTATAATCATTAGAAATTTAATTAGATACATTTTTCATTCGTATTCACACACGTGTCGAATCAGACGCGATCGACGTTTACCTCTAAACAAGTGTCGCTATAGTATAGGTATACATATAACAACCTACTTACTTATGTATGTATATAAGATATAACTGCTTAATAATACATAGGTATACTATACATACATATGTCGCGTCTTGTTTCTCTCGTCAACTCATTCATTGAAAACATGCAAGGGCACGTGATGAAATCAGCCAACTTTAATGGGCTGCTACTGCTAATTCGTATTATGCATGTTATACATACGTATATCTATGTAGGTATATGTATACATATATGTATATACAAATAACATATATTGTGCGTAGACACGCGGATGAAGAGATCGTTTATCAAAATTAACTGACTATCTCAGCGCAACGTGCGCGTGAATCAGCGCGACGATAATTAATTATAGGTATACATATACATATATACCTATATACATATATACATATATCTATACATATGTATATCTGTACAGGAAATCATTTACGTCAGAAATTATTACCGCGATCTGCAAGTGTGTATGTACATACATATAATATTATGTATACTGCACATAGACAAATTATTGAACAGCTAATATGCACCTATTTATATGTATTATATAGGTATATAAGGAAAAAGTAAGTGGGTATTCACGTTACATATGCCTCTATAGATTATGAGAATCCGAAAAAAATTCACGGATTTTGTGCGGTCAGAAATTAGTCATGACGTATTCTTGGAATACATATGCATGAATTATTATTATTATTATCATTATCATATGTAAATAGTGCAATATACACGTATATTATATACATGCCAGAGAATTGATTTGTTCGTTTTATCCTCATGTACTCGTTGGAAATTGATATCTAATTGTTATTGGAATTTCCGCGAGTACGATGTCGTACACGAACACGTACCTATAATGTACACCTATAGTATTATAAGTATGTTTTCAATTTCATGTATATACTAGGGTACTTTTTTTTTTTGGCGACTTTTTCTTTTACTCCCACCTCGAAATTTTCTTAGCAACGCCTCAAAAAGAATTCCCTGAAAGTTAGAGCCCTTAATATTAATATTAAGTACTCCATCGCCCTCGGCGTTTAAAGATTTCCCATTTAAAATACACGTAACTTGAATTTTTTTTTCTTACGATTTTTATAGCTGAGAGGTCCTTTATGCTATTCGAACGTTTGAACAACCAAATTACTCAGAATTGAATGCTCTAAAATGGTACTGAGAACCGGTGCTCAGGACCTTTTTTTTCAGCACCTCATAATGAGCCGCAAATTCATGAAAATCGTAAATCATGAAAAACAAAAAGCTTATTATCTCAAAAAATGTCGATAATAGAGATCCGTGCCCCAGAACCTTTTCTGAAGGGAATACAATTTGCTACAACTTTGTCATTAAAAATTTTTCTGTATTTTCAGCCAATTCTGAAAAAACAACGAAGAAATAAGAAATTTATGAAATTTTGACTTTAATCACCTGTACTGTCTCACCCGTGTCAGTTACATTCCCGTTGCAACAGGCACTATTGTAGAGCATTAAATTCTGAGTAATTTGGTTCTTCAAACGTTCGAATAGCATAAAGGGCCTCTGAGCTATACGAACTTGAAGGAAAAAAAAAATTAAGTTTAAATGGGAAATCTTCAAACGCCGAGGGCGAGTACTTAATCTTAATATTAAGGACTCAAAGTTTCAGGGAATTTTTTTTAGGTGTTTCCAAGAAAATTTCGATATGGGAGTAAAAAAAAAAAAAAAAATAGTTGCCAAAAAAAAGCACCCTAGTATATACGTACATATTTTTACGGATATAATGACACCGTGTACGTACAGTTTGATGAGAAACCGTAATTAAACGGAATTCGAGAAGAAGACAAATGATAAACAAATAAATTTTTAACAAATTTTGACATACTCATAAAAAAAAAAAAGGTAAAATGATTCTAACTGATCAAGTGATCTCTCGATTGAACTGGTTTCAATTCGCAAATGTGCCAACTTTTAATCGGTTTCACAATTAGAGCCACCCCTCCAAAAAATTGTAATTTTACAAATAACAATGAATCTCCAAAAAAAAAAACGTGCTTTGAGACACGTGTGAATTTACGTAGGTATATAGGTAGTACAATAATTGTTGTAGGTAGATACATGTACTTTTATCTTTATACTGTGTCAAAATTGCGACCCGCACGTATGTCTCTTTATACTTGTATGTTCATATCTATGTTAAAAAAATACGTATATGTGTATGTTTTACGAGTACAGCGATAAAAGTTCATTGTATGTTGGGAAGTGAAAAACAAAAATATCTCTAATTGCAGTATTAACGTATAATAAAGCGTATCGTATACTTATACAACACGAGTAAATACTAAAAGAGAAGAACTTTTTTTACGTACAGATTTTGCCACTTTTCTGTCTGACGTCCATACAGGTTATTCGAAAAATAATGATCATCACAAATACAATAATAATAATAATTAATATTATTTTTGCGTCGGTTCTTTCCCCCTGTATAAGAATAACGGCTTATCGTTTGACGTACGTAAAATTGCCATAGAAACGATCGCCGATGTGTGTGTATGCATATTGTATGTACATACTAGGGCGTTTCTTTTGTGGACTATTTTTTTTTTTTACTCCCACCTCGTAATTTTCTTAGAAACACCTAAAAAAAAATTCTCTGAAAGCTTCAGCCCTTAATATTAATATTAAGTACTTGCCCTCGGCGTTTGAAGATTTCCCATTTAAAATACACGTAACTTGAATTTTTTTTTCTTAAAATTCCTATAGCTCAGAGGCCCTTTATGCTATGCGAACGTTTGACGAACCAAATTACTCAGAATTTAATGCTCTACGAAAGTGCCCATTGCAACGGAAGTGTAACTTGCACGGGTGAGACAGTACAGGTGATTGAAGTCGAATTTTCATAAATTTCTTGTTCTTTCGTTGTTATTTCATAATTGGCTGAAAATACAGAAAAATTTTAAATGACAAAGTTGTAGCAAATTGAATTTTCTTCAGAAAAAGGTTTTGAGCACCGATCTCTATTATTGATATTTTTCAATGGGTACTGGGGCAATGGGTACTTTTGTAGAGTATTCAATTCTGAGTAATTTGGTTTTTCAAACGTTGGAATAGCTTAAAGGGCCTCTGAGCTATAAGAATTTTAAGAAAAAAAAAATTCAAGTTACGTGTATTTTAAATGGAAAATCTTCAAACGCCGAGGGCGAGTACTTAATATTAATATTAAGGGCTCAAACTTTCAGGGAATTTTTGTTTAAGTGTTTCCAAGAAAATTTTTCAGGTGGGAGAAAAAAAATATTACCCCCCAAAAAAGCGCCCTAATATGTATTAGTACATTTCGTCACGAATACGGAAAGGCTTTTTTGGCGAAACGAGAGGTTTACGGCACGAGCCGAAGGCGAGTGCTGTAACGAGTTGAGCCAAAAACCCTTTACGCATGAGTAACGATCAATATTTTTCATCACGAAAGCCGGAAAATCGCGACGAAGTTGCGATTTTAAGGTTAGAGTGATGAAAACATACATACGGTATGTATACATTATAGTATACATGTATGTGTACCTATGTATATTGTAGATGACGTTAACGTGTCCTATAACCATGCAGACAGACAACGCGTACGTAGCTCGCTCGCTTTCCTTATTTGACACGGATCGCGCGGTGGGTGACAATATTCGGGGTATTATATATGTATGTAAGGTATTATATACATATATATGTATGAGTATAATATGTATACGTATGTATAGATCACTGTCTCGCAATTATCTCCTGGCATACGTAAAAATACACATATTCGATCATATACCGGACGGGTGCATTTTTAATTAATAATTGGTATGTATCGATGTATGTAGGTAGGTATGTGATATAATATGATAATACATTTCTCAATTCATATTATACATATCTGTATACCTAAATCTATGTACTACATATGTATATATATACGTATATTGAATCGTAATAAATATATCTCTGCTATGTCCTCTTATCGCTCACTCTGACTGACTTTATAACTTGTATTATAATTTGCTGATATGGAGGTGTAAATAATACATGTATACAGGCAGTATACGAATCTTTCTTTGAATGATAAACGTATATTAACATTTTTGTAGTTTATAAAAAATGTCTGCCTTCAATCCAAGCGCGTCGCGTTATTTCTACATAGGTACATATTCGCTGCAGTATAATATGAAACTGGATTTCATGATATAAGTATATCTAAAGAGGAATAAAAACTGGGTGGAATAAAAATTCGTGATTAATACAATCTGCAAATCCTCCGTATCCGGGGCTCATAATCCGTATAATGCGGTTGTCGGATAGATGGACTTCTTACAAAGTCAGATATCATTCGATGAGTATAAGATTCGGAACCTCGCGTGGTTATAAGAAATCTATAAGATCTACGTGAATTATCGTTTTTATCTTTAGATTGCAATCGAGGGTCCCGATGCAATGAGAACATTTTGGAGTATAATTGAACCCGCTTACCTTAAACTACCTTAAATTACGTCCGCGTATTTTCGTTGTATAGTTTTTATTCAAAAAAATATTATTCGGTTTTGTTTTTTCATTTCCTCGCGATATGACGTGACGTCGGTGAAATTTGACCGCTTGCTATAACAAACGTATAATTATCAATTTTATGTCGACAAAGATAAAATACGTCCGGGTTGTTTCAACTTTGTCAATTAGAGAAAGAAAAAATAAAAAATAAAAAGAAGAAAAAATTAACCCAAATCTCACAATTATAGATAGAATTTTGTATTTTTATTTTATTTTATTTGTGTTTTTGTTGGTTAGTCAAACGTGAAATCAGATGCGATCCTCGTCATGATCGTGATCGTCGTCATTGTCGGTCATTCAGGCTTTCCCCTGTTGTAACGAAGGCGTGGCAGGATTTGTATAAGTACATACGACGGCAAAGACCTAGACTAACAATATAGTGTGTATAAGAACAATGGCCAAACGATAATGAAAGTCGATGAACGAAAGTGGGCCGAACGTTAAACGTACATATAGGTATATATTACATGTATACGTAGACATACGTATCGGGACAAACTGCAGCCGCTTTGTATAAACGAAACTATACTAGAACTTTTGTTAACCGTGACGAGAAGAGCACAATCGCGATTACTATATTATAATAATACATGCATATAATTGTGTATAAAGTTTCATTCCCGTTTCAAATACCAATTCACACATTTTTATTAACTATACTAAGTTTTCCTGTATTAGATTTTTTTTGTTTCCAAATATCTTTTCTAGGTAATATGTATATTGTATGTACGCGGATATAACGTATGTGATCATAATCTATATTTGTACGTATGTACACACGCATACGTATAATACATGTGTCTGTATGACTATGTTTCTCTGATGTATAATACAACAGCTGTCCCTATATAATTGCCATGAATTTCGTATAACCGAAATGGGAGTAAAATATGTATTTCGTTAATTGGGGATGTGTATAATTATTATCAGAAGTGGAATAATTACAATCCCATTTACCTATTATATACCTCTTTATATGTACCGATCGTACATTGCTTGATGGCAATTTACTATTCAACGAACTGTTAGCAATTATGTTTAAATATACATACCGGTACGTATTATAGGTATTATGTATATTATATAAAGAACGTTTATCGTATGTATGTACAATGTACGAAACAGAAAATGTATCATTTTTTAGAATGTGAACTATGCAAAGTATAGAACGTCGACTTGTAAACATCAGCTATTACAGACTTTATCTTATACTTTATGTATACGTATGGGAAATTCCATGCGGTTTCAACCTGAGTTTGACCTTTCACCTCACGGATTTCGCTCGTGATTTTTTTATATGATTGTTCCTACTTCGAAAAGCACTAATTTTTTTCAGATTTTTGCGACTTGATTCGAAATTTCTAGAATTTTTGAGAACCGTCATATTGATCGACACAATTTAAAATTCGGACAAAATTCTCAAAAATCAAGTGTCAAATATCAAAATTTTTAAGCGTATAGCCGAAGTGGGCAGATGTTTCCTTCTTACTGTTTTCAAATTTTTCGAAAAAAAACGTTGAAAAACCTAGAAGCGGGAGTTATTTTACTATGGATGGTTGCTAAAACATTTTTTCGACCACGTGTGCGTGAGGTGTGTAGAGTAACGAATTCCGTGCGTGCGCAAAAGTTGACTTTACGCTCGGAATTCGGGACTTTACACACGAACTTTACGCACACGTGGTCGAAATAGTACATTTCGTTACGACTACGGATAGGCTTTTTTGGCGAAACGAGATTCGTCAAAAAGCCTTTCCGTACAAGTGGTGGACATTATTTTTCATCACGAGAGCCGAGAAATCGCGACGAAGTTGCGATTTTGAGGTTAGAGTTAGGAAAAAATATTTTCTAAAAAACAAATTTTTGGTGAAAATTACAAAAAAAAATTTTAAATCATAAAACTTTTCGCGAAAATTCTAAAAATTCTTTTAAAAAATCCGGTGTGACATTTGAAAATATTTCAGTAGCCATCCGCAGTAAAATGACTCCCGGTGCTGATTTTTCGAATGTTTTTTTTCGGAAAAAGCTTGAAAACAGTAAGAAGAAAACATCTGCCCACTTCGGCTATACGCTTAAAAATTTCGATAATCGACACTTGATTTTTGAGAATTTTTTGAGAATTTTAAATTGTGTCGATCAATATGACGGTTTTCAAAAATTCTAGAAATTTCGAATCAAGTCGCAAAAATCTTCAAAAAATTACTGCTTTTCGAAGTAGGGACAATCATACAAAAAATCACGAGCGAAATCTGTGAGGTGAAGGGTCAAACCCAGGTTGAAACGGCATGGAATTCCCCGTATATATACTACCAATATGTGTATATGTGCGTGTTCTTTCAATGTTCCAGCATAATTGGACAAATAAATACAACTGCACTTGATTTGTGAAATGGAAATTTATAGCCTAAATATTCGCTGGTTTCATTCAGTATATCTTTCAGTATATCTTTCTTTTTCTTATATTGATCCTCGGATGAACAATATAATGGACGTTAATAACATAATAACAATTGATAACCGATGATTATATTCTAAAGATAGGAATCTATGTAGGTGTAAGATAGAGGTACATAAAATGATATTATCATGCGACGAAAAATATAAAATGCATGTATAGTGTATACATATATATATATATATATTACATCTATGTATGTATCTAATTGTAAATGAATCGGTATAAGTACACGTACAATATAAATACGCGAGTACATTATATACATGTATGTACGTACATATAAAACAGGTATGTATGTATATGCAGGTACACAACGAGCTGCAGACTCGTTTGCCCGGCATTCGCTCTCGTCCGATGAACCTGGAGAAGTACTTGAGTCTCTATCGGTTCTTCCGTTCAAGCTGCAGAAGAGATGTACACACACACACGCGCACGCACACACATACATACACTCGTAAAAGAGTTGGCAGTATCAACAATTTTGCTTATCTCATTGCATATACAATATACCTATATTGTATATATGTATATCATTCTCTATACATATATCGTAAAAGCTGAGCCCCTGTTTTGACAAATAGTAAGTCAGTTAGTTAGTTACTTATACAATAGTTAGTCAGTTGTATGGTCCCGATTTCAAAATAGACGATCCAACAAGATATTTTTTCACAACACATTCCGCAACATTACATGTACACGCAGTACGTCGCCTCATCTTCTATTTATTTATTAATATAAAACGATCTATTTGATATTGTACATATGTATATGTATACATATGAATGACTTACTTACACGTGTCGCAAAATTCCGTCTATCTTTTTTTTTTTTTAATTCTAATTTTCTTCCTATATCTCGTATTTGTTCTTTTGTCCCCTTCTTCTTCGTTTACTCAAATAATCGCAGGTGTTATCTGTGTGCTCAATTGTATATGCGTCCGTATATTTCTATATACATATACCTATATACTTGTATTTTTATAGTTGTATACCGAGAAACTTATACAATATATGTATTGATACTCTGGTAATGATATAGGTTCGGAAATCTAGAGGGAGACGCAATATATGTATAATACATATATACGTACGTAAATATGTACAACGCAAATATACAGCCTAATAACTTGGCTTACCAGCTTTTCAGAAATTCAGTTCTTCCTCAGTCATTACCTTGCTTGCAACAATACGACAAGCTTATATTTCCAATACACCATAACATTCAAATTTGAAGAAAAAAAAAAACAAAAAAAAAACAACAACAACAAACAAAAAACGGTCTCATATACCCATGGAAGTTTATTTGAAAGACAAAAATACCACCAAGATCACAAGAAAAAAAGAACAGTTATCGCTATCATTATTATTATTATCATTCTATTTCGTTTCATCCTATTCCCTCTCGAGTATATCTACCAATTAATCTTTTGGCAACGTTATGGATTATCCGGTTCAGTTTCCAACTTGTAATTATTTTTTACAATAATCTTTTCTGTGCATGTGTAATTATTGAATGATTTTTAAAAATTTTTATTATTCAATTGATTGATTTATTAATGTATTTATTATTGAAAATTATGATTGCAGCCATGTCTCTGGAGGAATCCCGGAGGTCGCAGAGACCTTACCGATATGGGATGGTCCTGCTGTGCGTCGGGGCTCTTATCAACTGGTTAGGGTTGGCCGAGAATTATGTAGAGCCGGTGAGGTATATCGGAGTCGCCTGTATTGTTGCCGGAGCACTCCTTATATGCGCTGCAATGTGCTGCTGGCTTCACGCACCGCCAACTAATACGCGACCACATGCTGCAGGTTCACTCCACGCCAATCATCCGATAACGGCACAGGTACTTACATTTTCAACTTCAAGCCATTTAAATCAATTAATACGCATATATTACATGTGTAATGTGTATATGTATGCACTTTATGTAGATTATCGAAATTCGAGTGACTATGGAGATTGAGATGTACAATTTTGAAAATTTCAATGATTCCTATAATTGATTTTTGTCCCCACCATTCTGGAATTTCACATCAAGATGTAGTGAATTCGGCAAAATATTCTTGCTCATTTTATAATACGTGTTTCGAATTTCCAAAACGGGCTTGCGTAAATTTGATACACAAACCGTGCAGTTGATATCGAGATATGCATATAGACGGCTACTGAAAAGTCAGTGCTTATCTCCTTGACATTAAGTTACGGATATGAAATTTCCAACTTTTTTTTTTACCTCATAATTTCAACTTAATTACCAGGGTTTATGTTGTAATTATACGTACATACATACGTCAATTTATAATTGTACGAAAATATTTTGTTATCCAAAACTTGCATTCAGTACGTTATTCATAATATGTATATGTTTGTAGAGAGAGTGAGAAAAAAAAGATAAAAAAGAATGTATGACACTAGAAAACAATAGTCGTCGATTATAATATCTTTGGACTGGAGTGCCATGGAGACTGCTTTTGCGGTTGGGGTGGAGGCCTTGCGGAAAGAGTTGAAATAGGCATAGTAAAATCGATCCACCAGTCAACCCCTGTCTGGGTCATATTATACACATACACGGATATGTATAGATGTACATACATATGTATACTTGTACCTATTGTGGTATAGAATCCACTTCTCTTGTAGAACGCATCCGGTCGGTGTTACATACTTAGGCATACACGTAGATATCGATGTATACGTATACTATACCCAACTATAGATATTGTTAAAAGAAGCAGCTCAGGTTGGGTGGAATCGGAAAAGAATAGGTCGTTCACCCAGAAATTGTAATCCTCTTGTGCATATAGCGTAGGGACGGACATTACGTACTACATACCTGCACCCTTTACACTTTTTTATGTCTTTTTTTTCCCAACTACGAACATTTTTGTGGCATATTGTAACAATGATTATGGCCGTAAGGGTTGAATAACGGTTTTGTTAACTAGACATTATTATATGGGTGTTTAAAATTGTATTTTCCTGAAAAATAAATTATTCGAGGCGATATGGGAGAGATATTTTCCAGCGTAACCTAGCTAACATGAATAACATGAGATTTACTGGAATCCTGTCAGTTTTTTTGACGGAGTGATATACTTGGCCACTTTCTGCCAACAAACTGAATTCATTCGTCGCGGATTCGTTAGAATCGGTTGGGTAGTCGTCGAGAAATTACGATTCGCGTTTTCGAGGTGACGACAATTGGTGAATTTCGAACGGACTTCCATGATTACCAATTATCATCACCTCGAAAGCGCGATTCGTAGTTTTTTCCAAACTGAACAAAGTACTGGAATGAAACTCAGGAAATCAATGCTTTACGATGGCGAAAAGCGGCCGAGTATTTTACAGTTCGGAAAAATGGAATAGAATTCAAGTCAGATTGATATTTCTTATGTTAGCTAGGTTAGGTTCAAAGCGACTTGTATGTACCATACCGCCTTAGAGCTAATTATTTTGTCGTTTTTTATCTATTTGTATGGAATATTTTGAAATACATTTCTTTAGACATATTGGTCCAAATTTTATTTTGCAGATAGACGATCCCATTCATGTTATATCGATCGAAGAACCGGCTGGGGGATCGAGACAGAAGCCTCCGGACTACGAAGCGGTCGCCGACGCACCGCCGAGCTACGACGATGCGATTAAACTAAATCCTGGACAATTCGTTAGGCTAACAAGTGAGGCGGGGCTTCCCAGTTCCCAATCAATTGCCGGAATTGGACGATCGTCCAACGTCGTACTTCCGGTTGGCGAAGTAGCACCCACGCCACCTCCACCCTACGCAAGGTGAGATCATAGAGACAAATATAATATTATTTATGAAACAAAGCTAATTGTTGAATAAATGAGGAAAATAATAAATAAATAATAATAAATAAACAAAAATAATGATGAATTTTTTTTTCATTTTCATTTTTATTCTTATTTTATTATAGGTGAATTAACGGCACAAGTTAAAGAAATGCAACTGCCGCGGGAAAAATTGAGGGACCAACAAAACGGGACCAATGCGCGCAATCAACGCCGAGATTCCCTCATCTTCTCAGAATCCTCCGAATGGCAGGATATCTTATCAATTTTCTTTTTTTTTTTTTTTTTTCTCTTGAAATCCATTTTTCGTTTCTTGTGTGTTTCCTCATTGTGGGGAAAAGAGTTGTCTCGGCACCGGACGAGGTGATGTTTCCTGAAACTTACGAGGGAAACTTGCACTCTTTGGAACGGAATGAAAAATGAAAGAAAAAGAAAGAAAACCTAAAAATAAAAAAATAAACTAAAAATGAAAAAACGGAGAAATCGCGACACGTGTATTCATATACGTATGTATGTTGCTGATACACGTACGTATGCCGAATGGTGCGAAAATCTTGAAACGAGACACCACCACGTGCAAACATCTACCAAGTATACACATATGTATAGGTAGGTATGTATGTATATGTGAATACTCACAGAAATACATACATTGTAATTATAGGTATGAATTATTGTATACACGTGCGATAGAATCGTGTATGTGTATGTGATGCACACTTAACAGGAGTCGAGGTCTTATGTTGTAATTCCTATGTAGAAAATTTGTAATCGTATAATAATTCCTGAGGCGATGAAGACTTAAACAGTAAACAGAGAGAAAGATTGAAAGAAGGTGATGAATAGTATAAGAAAATGAAGAAGATTAAGAAGGAGAAGTAGAAACTGAAGAAGGAGAAGAGGAAGAAAACTAAATGGGCGGAAGGGAAGATGGAAAAAATTTGTCAGACGCGGTGAAAACTCGAGATACGGTCAATTCTGTAAGAGATCTGAAAAGAAATGATCATATTTTTTCAAAGTTGAAGTTAAATTTGTTGAGAATGAAAAATAAACGTTCAAGTATTAAAAACTTAAAAATTACGGGATCTCTTTCTCTGATTTTATTTTATCAATGAGTTAGTTTTATTTGTCTGAAAAATATATCAAACATAGAAAAATGATGGAATAATTTTTTTCAATCAACTTTCGGACAAATAAAACGAAACGCATAATAAAGAACTAAATTAATTAACAAAAGAATAATAAAATATATTGCCACCTGCGTTATACTTATACATACGTAGATATACGTATACGTCTTGATAATATGTCCAACTATAAATAAAAAAAAACAATATGTATGTACACGAAAACACGTCCGATTAATTGTGATATTTATCTTGGTAGATAGCGGCGTATAAGCTGCAGTAAATCGTATACAAATGATCTTTGTAATATACAACTATGTTGACTGGTCTTTAATGAATTAAGATAAAATGTTTTTTTACATTATAGCGATGCAAATGACAAATAACAAAGAACTTTATCCGCAATCGTTATCTTGAGTAATTTTATAACTTTCACCTCTACTTATCCAACTATACATAATTTCCTTATTCCTTTAAAAATGATGAAATTTATACATAGGTAAGCAGGTAATTCGGCTAACTACGATGGGCCGGATGTCAGCTTCAGAATTTCTCGATTATCTTTTTATCGGTTTAAAATCTGGTCTAACAAAATAAGTCTGTCAAAAATTCATATTCTCGAGATATCGTTGATTAGGCAAAACCTTAGATCCCAATCGATCTTCTGAGCCAAACTCATATCATTCTCCGGGTAATTATCATTCGACAACTTCCTTTCATTTTTCTAATCGAAAATAAAAAATATTTCTAATATAATTTATACTAGCGATACTAGCTGTTATTCATTAAACATTGATTAGAATTCGTGTGGTTCGAGAAAATGCCGGATATCAGTGAGAATTTTCTTGTACCGGACATTCGAAAAATAAGAGTAATGAAAACGAGTGGGAATCCGGAATCGGGTTGAGCGAAGGTTTCTTTACTCAATAATGATACAGGTAATAATAAACCATCGGTACGCATATAATATCCAAAGTAAATATGATGATAAACAAATATTTGAACTGATTTTGGGCTCAAGGCGATCGCTCGTTTCTCTTCGGTCCAATTTCCGTAGGTGATCCAACGTCGAAAGGCGAGTTCTACAGCTACGCGGGCGAGTATATCATATTGTAGATCGGCCCTCGCTATTACAGCGTATCATCTCACCTTGGATTAATTGCCAGTGTATAATTGCACGTAGCGTTATTACTTTTACCTGCATAAAAGTTGCCTTATCATATGTATACCTAACTATTACGGCCCGACCTTTTGTCGCAACAATAGCGAGAGGCTAGACAGTCACTTCTTTAAAGGTCGTATTTTACGTAGCTTCTGTCGAAAAGAGCAGTGGTAATCAAATCCCTTGCTGCAACGGTTCCTCTTCAATTTCGGGTTATTTAAGGTTATTAACCACGTCACCCTGCCCCAGTTGCATGCTTGGAATCGATATTGATTCGAATAACAGAGGAGAGCGGAGAAAAAAATTTTAATTTTAGTTCAAAAAAGCTGTCGTTGACCCCGACGTGATTTGAACACGCAACCTTCTGATCTGGAGTCAGACGCGCTACCGTTGCGCCACGGAGTCTTGTGAAATAGTATCTTTACGTTCGATACAGAACTCTGTTGGTCTACGATTCTTTGTCTATACCGCGTGATTGAACAAATTGTTTGATCTATTTCTTGAGGTTAGCATGGGATAAATATACCGAGCTATTTCAATCGTTCGATGTTCTATTTCGTGTGACCTTCGAGTTTTTTCCCGCTGATCCCCGAATTTTGAATAACGGCGAGTTTTCATCTCAGACACACCGCGGGCTCCTATTCGTCGATATATTCGACTCACTTGTCCAACTACATATGTGCGTCGAGTTATCGACCAATCGAATCCCGTTGCTGAGAATTGCTGCCGCCGGCTCTTGCACGTGAGGATCGGCCCTAACAAACGGCGTGAAAGCTCGTTGGTCGAAATTCAAACGCTGTAGATTCAAACCTGAAGTGGGGTAAACAAACTTAAATAATTTGTATATTATAATAGTAAATCGACTGATCAAACGAGGAAAATATCGTGAAAATAATCTTCATAATTTTAATAATCATTCAAAAGAGTTCATGTAACTTCTGACACGCGTTACCGTGAATATCGTTCGATCAAAGCAGTTTTGAAAAAGTGACGCCACGAAGTGTATAAGACGCCATTATAGTCCGTTGGTATATTCGAATAATATTTTTGTAATAGCGGTCGCAGAAAGTCTCGCAATATATATCAACGGATTCCAAGTGTTTTTACGTTTACGAATTCCTCCGTTCTGCGGTATGCTTACGTCGAAGTGGCCGAGCCGGGATTCCATCGTACGTATATTTCGCTTAGGTTATGCTTGCGTAAATCTATCTCACAGCTTCACTTCACCTCTATTGACAAACACTGAATGAAACCGAAGCATACCGACGAGTCCTCGTCATCAGGACCTTTCCAGATTACCAATTTCTTCCAAACATATCCGTGCAAACATCGATTGTGATGTTTCTTCGAAAAATTGAACATAACCTATCCAAACAAGTAACAAGTCGTTGTTTATGCCGCGAAAAATATTTCAAAACGTAGAAAATTCTCCAATGTTTTACACAATTTATTCGACTCGCGATTTCAACTCAAGCCTTATGAAATGCAATGAAACTGACAAGGAGAATAATTTTTTTGCAGATTATTGCAACAAATCAGACCCATCCAATTCAATTACACTTCTTTTAGAAGAATTGATATTGACGGTAGTTGAATGATTAGTTCGGAACGCCTCAGACATAGAAATGGCGAGTAGAAACGAAAACAAGGGAGAATACTCCGACGAGGAAATGGAGACTGAGACTTCAGAGAATGGGGGCGTGGATAGCGACGATGAAGGTGGGTTGAGAATAGATGACGATATCTATATCCCTCCGCCACCGAAGCCGATAACCGAACTAAACGCAAATGAGCCGAGGTTAATGATCTCTAAGATAGTGAATTTGAACTTCAAAAGCTATGCTGGGGAGCAAGTAATCGGGCCTTTTCACAAGGTGAGTAAATGAACGGGAAGTTTTGGGAAAATATTACTCACTAAACTGTTTTGTATTTCAACAGTGTTTCTCTGCGATAATCGGGCCCAACGGAAGTGGGAAAAGCAACGTAATCGACTCTATGCTGTTTGTTTTTGGCTACAGAGCCAGCAAGATTAGATCTAAGAAAATATCCGTACTTATTCACAACTCGAGCGAACATCCTAACTGCAAAAGTTGCACCGTGGCTGTGCATTTTCAGAAAATAATAGACAAGGTAGGGTAGTCACGAAACCTTCAGGCCTTGGATAAAGAGAGGCGAATATTTGTCAGGAAATATAAAAATACAAATTGTAAAACATATGTAGGATTTTTTTTCAATTCCATGTTTTAACTCTACAGCCAGGTCGTGACTACGAAGTTGTTCCGAACAGTCAAATTATCATATCTAGGACTGCGTTTAAAGATAATTCATCTTTTTATCAACTCGACGGGAGAAAAGTGCAATTTAAGGAAGTTGCTAAAGTCTTGAGAGGCTGTGGCGTTGATTTGGACTATAATCGCTTCCTCATTCTACAAGTAATTCATCATGTCATTTTTTGAAAACTCAACTGATTGTAAACCGGATCAATTATATCACTTCACTTTTTCTTCGTCTGTAGGGTGAGGTGGAACAAATAGCGATGATGAAGCCCAAAGGGCAGACAAGTACCGATACCGGTATGCTAGAATTTTTGGAAGACATTATCGGAACAGTGCGATTCAAAGAAGCATTGGAAAAGTTGTCAGAGAAGATAGAGCTGATGACCGAAAGTAGAGTGGAGCATCTGAACAGAGTTCAGGTAGTCCAGAAGGAGAAAGACAAGCTTGAAGAACCGATGCAGAATGCCGTGCGGTATTTGAAATGTGAAAATACAATAGCGAAGTTCAAGCATCAGTTGTATCATTGCAAAAGGTGATTTTCTAATTGTAAGACATATTAGGATTACCTTCAAATTGGCGAACGAAGATGATCAGAAGATGACTAACTTCGATTTTATTTTTCTAAAACAGGTTGCAAGCTCAGGACAAATGTGTGGAAGAGGAAACAGCTAAGGCTGAGTTGGACAAAGATTATCAGAACCTGGTAGAAGAAATGAAGCTAGTCAAAGCAGAAAAGGATCAAAAACAAGCAGAAGTAAAACAGAAATGTAAGAAGTGGGATGAGCTGCAGAACAAGAAAGACAAAGTGACTGCGAATTATAACGACATTAAGAACAAGGACGAACAATTACACGCGGAATTGGTCGAGACGAATAAGAGACGAAAGTCCAATATGGCTTCTGTGAAAACGGTGAGAATGCGATTCTTTCCCTGATAATATATTTCGACTGTATATTTAACTGTTTGTCATTTGAATTGTAGGAAAAGGCGAAACTCGAGGAACTGAGCAACGTACCAGAGAAAAATGCTAAAGATATCGCGGAATGCGAAGCCCTGCACGAGCGCTGCTTGGCTGATCGTGAAAAAGAAGAAGCTGCTTTGGCGACGCTGATGAACGGGTTGAAGAAAAAGACTGAACCGCTGCTGGAACAGCGGAGAACATTAGAAACGGATTTAATGTTGAGAAGGAAAGACGAGGACCAAGCAAGAGCCAGTTATGAGATCGCACAATCTAGTCTCCAGTTGTACATCGCGGCAGAAGAATCGGAAAGTGCAAAGCTTCAAGAATTGGAAGAAATGATGAAAAATAATTCTGAGTTATTGAAGGAACGAACGCAGCAGATCAAGTCTTTTGACGTCAAAATACCAGCGACTGAAAAAAGCCTGGCAGAAGCCCGAAAGGAATATGATGCAATAAAACAACGAGAACTGGAGACAACTTCACGCTTAAAAAACACCAGAAATCAAGTCGAGGAACAGAGATCGGCTATGACCGCCAGCAAGTCGAGAAACAGGGTGCTGGATGCTCTTACGCAGCAAAAAAGGCAGGGAAATATTCCTGGAATCATTGGCAGGCTGGTGCGTGAGACCAAAAGTTTGACTATATTTATGATTATGTTTCATTGATCTGATTTCTTCTTCATATTATATTTGGATATAAACCACAGGGTGATCTCGGCGGAATAGACAGGAAGTACGACGTCGCGATATCAACGGCTTGCGGTCCATTGGACAATATTGTCGTGGACACAGTTGACACTGCTCAACTTTGCGTAGCTTTTCTGCGCCAAAACGATATCGGACGTGCGACTTTTATCGCTTTGGAAAAGCAAGAAAAATTTTGGCCTGAATGCAGACAACGGATGGACACTCCGGAGAATGTTCCCAGGCTTTTTGACCTCATCAGAGTAGAGGATGAAAAAGTTTTACCAGCGTTTTACTACGGACTTAGAAATACTCTGGTTGCAAACGACCTCGACCAGGCTTCCAGAATCGGTTATGGTGCTCAGAGACACAGAGTCGTTACTTTGAAGGGAGAGCTGATCGAGACTTCGGGTAAATTCATTTCTGTATAAATATTTGACAAATATTTTTACGAATGTTATATTTTTGAACGAGTTTTTTTGTTCAACAGGAACAATGAGTGGTGGAGGAAGATCCGTCCTGCAAGGTAGAATGGGACAAAGCTTTGTAAGGGCAGAACCGAGTGCCGTAGATGTTGAAAAGTTGCAAGTTATTTTGGACAAAGTTTACCAAGAGTGTAACGAGCTGAAGGATCGCCAGCGGCAACTAGAACCGCAAATTCACACTTTATCCACATCGTTGGCTGACATGAAAATGGACAGAGAAAAATATATGATCGAAGTTGAAGTGAGTACCTACTGTGGAAAAAAAATTAAGTAATATTTTGCTTTTTGAATATGCCTGATTGAATATTCCTATAATTTTATGCCTTTAGTCATTGAAAAAGCAAAAGCCGACTCTGGAATCCCAGCTGAAAGAGCAGAAAAGAAAAGCAGCAGAGGCTGTGTCGGATCCAGGAAAAGTGAAGAAGATGAAAAAGGCAGTGGAATCTACTAAAAAAGACCTTGATGAAGCAGAAGCTGCTTCTAAGACGACCGAAGATAAAGTGGGAAAGATAAATCAAGAAATCGAAGAAATATCTGGCGGCACACTCAAAATTCAGCAAAAAAAGATCGCGGATTTAACTAAAAAGGTCGACAAGGCTAGGGCAGAGATTTGCAGACTTCAAGTAGCCATTAAAACTGCGGAGAGGTAAATTATTCGGTAACTGATTAAAATTTGTTGAATGAAATTAATAACATTTCAATTTTTACAGAGATTCCATAAAGGTGGCAAAACACATACAGACGTTGGAGACCAACGTTAATAAATGTGAAACGAAAATTCGCGAGATTCAACAAGAGAAAGTTGGACTTGAAGAAAAAGCTAAAGAAGTATTACAGGTGCTGAACGAAGTTTCTGAACAGCTTTTGGAAAGAGATGAAATGTACGCATCCTTTAAGACGGAATTGACCGCGTTGCAGGAACGAGAAAATAAGATGAAGGCTGTTAAAATTGACTTAGATCAGAAGGTCAAAGAGATGAACAAGTCCCTGGAAGCTCTTCATCAGCAAATCCCTGAATACACAAAAAAAGTAAGAAATTGCTGAAATAGGTATTTTTAAACCTAATCTATACTAATTTCTACAACTTTTTATCAATTATTTCAGATTGCGGCCATAGTCCCCCACGTTATACCTGGCGAACTTGTACAGGAATTTGAAGAACTCTCCGAAGAAGAAGTCCGCCAATTAGATCCAAAAGCCATTGCGCGAATGATAGAAAAAACTAAAGAAAGGTAAATAGCAGAGATCACATTTGACCATTTTCAATTGATGAAATTCTTTCAATTCATTCCTTTGTTATTTCATAAACATTTAGTTTTGCTAGTCATTTGTTAACTAACTTTGAATCTCACCTACTCTTCAGGTTGCCAGACGAGGTTCCAAACATGGAGTTAATTAAAGAATACTTGGACAAAGATGCTGTCTACATAAGGCGCGTTGAGGAGTTGGAAAAGATAACGGCTCAAAGAAACAAGCTCCGCGATATATACGATGAAAGTAGGCGACGTAGAGCGCACGAATTTCTTACCGGATTCTCAATTATTACAAGTAAATTAAAAGAGATGTATCAGATGATTACTCTCGGAGGAGACGCTGAGCTCGAGTTGGTCGATTCCTTAGATCCTTTCAGCGAAGGAGTTGTTTTCAGGTATAAATAATCCCAATATCCTGTACAAGTATTGTAAACAATTTATTTCGTCTAATTATTCTTTTTGCCGCTACTCAGTTTCTAACACTAATTTCACCCCTAGCGTAAGACCACCTAAAAAATCTTGGAAAAATATCAGCAACTTGAGTGGCGGTGAGAAAACGCTCAGCTCTTTGGCTCTGGTTTTTGCTTTACATCATTACAAGCCAACGCCACTATACTTTATGGATGAAATAGACGCAGCTTTGGATTTCAAGAATGTGTCGATTGTCGGTAATTACATAAAGGTGAGACAATGTTTCATTGAAATGAAATTCACATATCTTTAACGCTGTTAAATGCGGAATGCCACAGGAATAGTTTTCGTATAAGAAAATGTTTAAAAATCAAAATTTATTCAGAAACAAAATTGGGTTTTCACTTTTCAGTCAATAAACAAAGTAAATTGATTAAGTATTTGATTACTTGTTTAGGAACGAACGAAAAATGCTCAGTTCATAGTTATTTCTTTGAGATCTAACATGTTCGAGTTGGCTGACTATCTCGTTGGAATTTACAAGACCTACAATTGCACAAAGTGCGCGGTAATAGATGTGGGAAAATGCTGTGAGGAGCATAATATACAACTTCCAGTTCCAACTCAGAACAGATTACACCACAATTCTACGCAACTAACAAGGACGTGTAGTCAATTGACAACAAATCAGAACTTGAACGTAAGGTCAACGTGTCCGGCCGTTATTCCGGAATCAACATCAGAGTCGTCGTTGGATTCGATGTCAGCGTCTGAAACGAGGTAACATATCAAGTAGCCGTTGATTCGTTAACATGCAAAAGTTGTGTCAAACGTCTTCCGTTTCATTTAATATTGCAACGTTTCACAGGTTACCGGAACTCGGATTGTGCCCTTCGCCAATAATATCGGCTGCACCAGTTCAAGAAAGAAGAAGGTCGAGTAGAATAAATAAAAATTCAGAGGAACTTCCAGATGAACCCAATAGTAAACGACGCAAGTTATAAATTTTTTTTTACCTTTGCGTATTAAAAAATGGGAATTGGAGTTTTTAAATAAATGATTACTCGGATATGTATCTTGCATTTACAGAAAGCAATAAATAATATGTTTCATATTGAGGATAGAGTATAAATAGTAATATCGGTATCAAATAAGGAACAGACGTGGCGTTGCTGAGAGATAAATATTTGTATATGCATATTTTTCATACTATAATAAATATTTCAAATTAATATCTAATTCTTAATTTCTTATATATTTTTGTTTTCTTCTTTATTTTCTTTCATCGGGCGATCTATAAACTGAGTACTTTGAAATTAACGTACTATAGTTTTACGCGAGTTGTAATAAATAATGAACGTATGTTACAGCTGCAATGTGATTGACGTAATTTTTTGTTCACAAAAATGATCTCAGTTGAGATATTTTGTTGTCTATATTACGTGATAAATGAAATTTCAAATTATATTGAAAGTAAACATTTCTTTTCATACTTTTTGCGTCCACCTTAATTAACCTACGTAAAGTTGGCTCGAGGTTAGCAACTTCAATTTCAATCACGTTTCAAATTCGTAGAGTTCAATCATGGTTGTCCTCATTGTTGTCCAATTGTTGTCCAATTGTTATCTGCAGAGACTCCCGTGGCACCTTAAGGTTCAGATAACAATGGAACATAACAATGGTTGTATAGCATGGTAGATAGTGGGATGTCGATGTTTTTAGTAATCCAAAACCAGATTAGCTCCCATTCAGTCATTTCTGCATCAAATCTGATGAACTTGGACTCTAAACGTGTGTTTTTCCAACGCCGAGTGGCATCATACGCATGAGAAAGATCTATTCAGTGCAGCTCTAAGTAATCAAGAAAATTATGTAGTCGATAACGAATCTATAAAAAAATTGTCGTTATTTTTGAAAAATGAAACATCGCTCCACTTTCTGCCAAAACAATGCATGGATTTCCAAAGTTTCATTCCGATCGGTCGAGTGGAGTAGAAATTTTGGCTCTCCGCGTTTTCGAGGTGATAGCGCGTCTCCACTAGCCCCTTAAGAACCTTAACTTGAGAATCGACCAATCAGTAGCAATGCATGCGGCTGGGGAATCCTCTCTATTGGTCGATTCTTAAGTTGAGGCACTTTAGACGCGTGCATAAACCAGGCATGATAGAAAACTGTTTCACAATCGTAAAAGTTCGAAAACTTGAGAACGGGGCTTTATACCGATAATTTTCGGAATATTGTCGCGCGACAAAGTGATCGAAGTTCTGCCATGGGCTCTAGAGCGACAAAATATCAGGGGAGAACATCGTGAACCAATCAGAGGGCTGCTTGAGTTGTCGCGTCGTTGAGTCGCCGAAATGTATACGAGCCTTTTTCAGACGGCCATTTTGTAATGCTGGCTGGTTCTCTGAGGGCCTTCCTTCATCTCAGGTAGTTCGTACGTGGTTAAAATCTTCTGACGCGTAATAGTACCGAGTTGTTGATATATTGGTGATTTTAGTTCGATCAAAAGTATACATAAACAATGGGACGCAAGAAGAAGAAGCAGTCGAGACCCTGGTGCTGGTATCCTTTTGATAATATTTCATTTTTGTTAACATAATTTTTGTAGGTCACAGGCTGTCGCGATTATCGCCGCTTCTTATCCCTCGTCGCTCAACGGCTCGATAATAATAACGTATTTCGAAATGTCGAAATTCACACCGTCTCGATGTAAATTTTCCTTAGATCACATATCAGGTATTGCAACCGTGAATTTGACGACGAAAAGATCCTCATACAGCATCAAAAAGCCAAACATTTCAAGTGTCATATTTGCCACAAAAAATTATACACTGGTCCCGGCCTAAGCATACACTGCATGCAGGTGAGATTTCATTTCATTATTATATTCAACACCGACTCGAGTTTGCCTATCACGTTACATCACACCTCTCTTTAAATTTGAACCAAATATTCCTCCTTTCTAATCTTTTACCACTACTGGCCTATAGCTAGTCATTGGAACCACGTTTTTCGCAAAATAAGTGAACCAGCCAGAAGGCAGAATTCCAAAAAAATCAATTTTCCATTATCTTTCATCCGCAACACTTTTTGATAACGATTCTATGCCAAAACCCTGTTCAAGAGATCAAAAGGCGTTAGTTCCTAATATTTTTGGAATTCTTTACCCTAAGATCGTAATTTAATTGAGAATGAAAGAGGAATCATTCAAAACGACTCAATTTATATCTAAATCCGGTTATGTCGTCAGGTTCACAAAGAAGCAATTGACAAAGTACCAAATTCCCTACCAAATCGGAGTAACATTGAGATTGAAATATACGGAATGGAAGGAATACCGCCAAACGACGCCAAAGAACACGAGAGGCAAAGAAACGGAGGTCGTCCAGGATCTCCGAGTTCAGGAGAGGATGAACCTGCGCCAAAAAAAGCAAAACCAGAAGGTTTGCTGGGCTCGGCTCCTGGCGCTGTTCCTACCGGCTCTAGCATGATGTCTGGAGTTATGCAGGGGCTTCCTACTCACCATGGCATGCCACCGCATATGGGACAGTTTCCTCCCCACATGCACCAAATGATGGGGCCGATGGGACCCGTCGGACCGCCTTTTATGGGTCCTGGGTGCGTTGGAAACGGCTACGGGGTTCACAGCCTACCGCCTAAATTCACATGATTCCCTAAAATCGAGAGTTTTCTAGTAAATCCGAGGAGTACACTTTTGTTTGAAATCAGTTAGTAGTCTCCAGAAATCGGCAGGAAATCATGTGGCGTCGTACATGAAATCACTCGAAAATTAGATAAAATCACTTGAAAATAACTTTGAAATCACTAAGAAATTACTTGAAATCACTTGGAAATCAGCAGTAATCACTTTGAAATCACTAAGAAATCATTTGGAAATCAGCAGTAATCACTTTGAAATCATTTGGTAATCAGCAGTAATCTTCCGAAGTCACGGAGTCACTTGTGCACCGAAAGTTGGAGTGAATAACCCCTGAAGTGAATCTCTTGTTCTTTCCAGAAAAACTTGGTCCCTAAAATGATTTCTCATTTGATTATTTCATGTTCCTTTTGAAATAGTCGTAATTTTGAATCAAGATTCCTGTAAACTTTCCTAGTTTTTGTCATTCTCGATTTGGGGACTCTGAAATTGGAATAGCTCGATTATATTGGAGCATATGGTATACAATGTGATTTTATTTTTACAGTATGATGCAAGGGATGCCAGGTATGCCGCCAGGGATGCAGCCACCAGTTTCTGGAGCTTCGATGCCGTCGAGACCGCTTTTTCCAAGCGTTGTATCAACGGCGTCATCCACAGCTCCTGGATCGCTACCCCTGGGGGCTGATTTCAAACCAATAACTTCGATAGCTGGTGGCTCTATCGGACCAATGAAACCTACCTTCCCTGCCTACGGTGGCGGCGATAATAACGGAGCTGGTCTCGCCGGAAATAGTACAAACGATCAAAAAATTAATCTCATTGCAACTACTGGAGCTGCTAGCAAAATTATTCATCCACAAGAGGATCTTAGTCTGGTGAGATTATGGCTTATTTCTCTTTTTTTGTTTGTTGTGGATAAACTTTCTTTTCAGTTTTATGATTTCAATCCGTTTGATAATCGTTTAATAATTTATTCGGATTGAATTTGATGATCAGTGGCTCATTTTTGCCATTTTCAGATCTGATCGAATAACTTGAACTTGATATTTGATCAGGGAATATTAAACTGAATTATCAAAAGTAATTATTCAATACTAAACCATAATTCAATGAATAGCTACGAAAAATAAATAGAAAACTGTGCTCAGGAATAATGAACAATAATGAAATGGACCTGAGCTGAATGATAAACCGACTTTTGAAATTGCAGGAAGAAATAAGAGCTAGATTACCCAAGTACCAGCGTAGACAAACGGAAGATCCGCGTCCAACGCAATCGGAAACGTCACAGCAAGTTGCTGCGCTCCAGCAGCAGCACCAACAGCACCAGCACCAACAACACCAGCAGCATGTTGCCGCAGCTGCGTCTGCGGCAGCAGCATATCAGGACCAGCAACACAGACAGCAAGCTGCGCTTAGCGCTCTTCAACAACAACAGCAGCGATTCCAACGGCCACCTCAAACTGTTATGGTTCCGGCCTCTGCTGCTATGCCTGTTAGCTCTGTCGCCCTTATGGCTCCTCTTATGCGACCGACCATGACTCTGGCTGCGCCCGCTCTCATTCACGGAGGTAACATGATGCGACCGCCCCCCATGGGCCTGCCTCCAGGTAAGTGTCCAACGTCTTAATTCCCCGGACCAAAATTTACCTCAAAACCCCTTGTATCTTATCCTTTTTCCATATCCCTTTTTCCTCTAAAAAAAAAAAAACCTGCCATCTCTTTTTACTTCGTAACCCAGAGCTTCGTAAGCCCTCGGGAAATGCAGTGAAAATATATAACCACGTACGAATTTATGGGTGTATTGTATATGCGATAAATGCATATGTTTTATGGAACCAGCTGCTGTGGGAGAAACATTTCTTTTTTTCTTGTTCTCTGGTTTAACAGATACTTTGCGACGTTTCTATGTATGTACCTGTTCGTCTTTACTCTCGGGAAATTTATTGATTCATCGAGCGATTTATTTATTTATTTATTTATTTATTTATGTGTATTTACTTTTCATTGGATTTGGTGGATGGATGGATTTGGGGTCGATTTTGTCGGGTGGGAAGATTTGGGTAGTAAAATTGATTTGAACCTGATAATTATGACAATAAACAATAAAGCAATCGTTCTGACTAATCGATTATTTTTGTAACAAAGTTTCATCCGATTGTCTAGAGACACGGTACACTTTTCATTTACTCATTACCCCTTCTCTAGCTTTATTTTTCAAACAATTATTCACCCCATCCGTTTTGGATGTTGGATAGATTCGGTAAAAGTTTCCTACATTATTCACTAGAAGAATTCAAGTTTTCACAAGTCTTTTGATTTCTGATGTGTTGTTACTGACTCAGGAGTCTCTTACAATTAGTTGGATATTATATCATGATAGTATAATCGCCTGTTAAAAGCTCTGTTATTCAAAGTGAAAACAATTACCTATTCTTTTTGAATGTTTTCACACTAACTCCATCTTATGCTTTCATCAAATGAGAACAATGCAAAGAAATTTCGGAGCGGTATTATTTCCAAATGGAATCATTTCAGTATGTGATTTAATTCCTTTCAAAAATATTTATCAAAGATACTGAACCATTTGCGAATCTTTATCATCCGTTATCCAACACGACGTCGACCACCAAGTCCAGAGCCATGATATAAAAACTGAAAAAAAAAAAAAAAAAAAAAATTGATCAAAAGAAGGAAAGGAAAAAAGATATACATATATATACTGTAAGAAATGAATGGAAAAACAGAAAGAATAACACACTCAGGATTCACCCATGCGCTGAACTGACGACAGCGTCGTACGTTTACGTTATAACGGTGCGTTTGCAGGGCGCCCTGTCACTCCTCGGTGAGTGTTGAACGAACGTTCCCAGTCTGGTTACTAAAACCGTGTTTTATACAAGTGCAACAAGGTTGGTCCTTAGCAAATAGCATGCGGTGACATGGCCTATATCTCATTATTTTTATTTCATCTTCATCGTCATCGTCATCTTCATTGTTATTATTATTATTATTAACATTATTATGATTATTTCTATTTCTATTTTTCATTATTATCATTATTATTAATACTGATTCATCGTTCTTATACTTTCTACTTACTTACTAGTCACTGTTATCATATCGTCATCATCATCTTCATCATTATCATTGTCATCATTATTATTATTGTTGTTATTGTTATTTCAATTATTATTATTATTGCTATTATTATTATTATTATTATTATTATTATTATTATTATTACTGCCGTCATCATCATCTTCTCTTCTTTTTTTTTTCATCGCGAGGCGGCTGGAGGTCAATTTCTTTGGCTAACAGGTCGAGCGGTCATCCTTCTCACATTCTTGATTAACATAGAATTTAATTTTCAAAGCATTAACATTAAACACATGAAAATAATTTATTTAATCAATCATATGATCATTCCGTCGACATATTTCATTCACATGATACAGTAATACGTTATTTGATTCGATATAATAAATGGAGTAGGTGTATTATAGTCGATTGTAATTTCCTGTCCAAGAACGAGTCACTTTCATTGGTTTTTTTTTTTGTTTCTTTTGTTTCTTTACTTACATTTACGCTTCAATCAATTTTCATTTCTATTCGACAAGTGACCGTGCTTCATATATTATATTCTTGTTGAAATAGTTATTGAAAAAGACAATAATTTATAGATTGAAATTGGGGGGAGAGATTCATGATTGTTTATTAAATTAGAGGAAAATAATGAAGAATTCATATTTTTAAATAAATGCCTGGAGATTTGGGAATTATTTTACATTTTTGTGTAGGATTTCGTAGACTTTGGCCGCTCGGCAGTTCGATATCATATATTTTTCAAATTTATTTATTACATTTTGTTATTTCTTCTTCGATTTAGTTCTACTTTTAGCCTCTATTCACTGTTTCTCTCTACCGTACTATCTTGTAATCACTTACCATCCCATGCCAACCATAAATCATAATATATCCTGTCTCTTATATTTATAGCTTGAATCCTGGTGTTGTGATACAGTAGTGAAAATGCTTTTTGGGCACGGTTTTGTCCGTTGTTTGAAGTTTTCAATCAAAAATTGGCGCATTTTTCATGAACCCGAATTACTTTTATCCGTATAATTCGATAATTTAATTAACGACAAATTTTTCTAACGCGTAGCTTTTTATTTATTCATTTTTTTCCATCGACTTTTATCATTAAATTTAATTTTCAAATTTTTCGAACCGTACAGTAAAAAAAAAAAAATTTAATTGTAAGTAAAATAAAAATAAAAACTGGGTGCATTTTTATCCCAGACTTTGGAATAGAATTTTTTTCGTTCATTTAGGAAGCAAAATCATCTTCTCATTTGCCTTGAGTTATTTGGACTAGACTAGGATAATTTGTCGGATAAACAGTAGCTGCCTTGTTTTAGATGAATTTTTTAGATTTAATAAACGAATGAAGAATTCACAATATTTTTCAAGATCAATTTCTTGATTGATAATTTTTATTATAATATGGGAGTTTGTGAAAAATGCTACAAGTACATATATATACATATGGAAAAAAAAAAAATTGAGTCGATTATCTTGATCGCAATATATGCTTTTAGTTTGAATGAAATGTTTCATAAGGAATTTGCAACACCGAACATAACTAAATATATTCACACTAGCATAGCTTTGTGTCACACATAAATTTATATAAGTTGACCTGACCGACAGTAAGTAACGAATTCACGTACCAGCATATACCTATATTAAATATTACATATTCAAATTGCATATATATTTATACCTATACGTATATAAACCTACGTAATACCTAAAAATGGGGATTAAAGAATATTAAATCAATCATATTTAACAAATGGGGATGCGATGTTTGTAGATAGATATATATGGATATTCACAAAGCTGCTACACTGAGAATGAAACGAAATCTAGTGACCAATGGCCGAGTTTACGGTGATTTTAATCATTCCTTATCACAGCTTCATGTCGATTGGATACATAAGTATCTGTTCATTATCGATTGCTCAATTTATGCAATACGCCACTTACTGGGAGTTTCAAGCATCGTAGATACATCTCTTTCGATAAAACAATTGTAAGAAGTCTTCAAGCTTTCTGCCTTTTCTTTTTTTTTTACAATTATTGCGATGCGGAGACTGAAGTAGATTGTTTCATAGCTTTCAGATTCCTGGCTCTGATAGATCAATAATAGTAATTGGTGCTTGAAAGAATGTTTGAAATACATGTTCATATTCTGAATCGAACTGTTAAATGATGGAGAAAAAAATGTTTATGCTTAACTTTCTAAAACTATTTCTCATTTTCTCTATGTGTTGAAATTTGGGCAGCTATGTCACTCAGATTTCTTTCAGTTCCAGCATTGCTCAGTTGTGTTGTCTAGTCGGGCTCTCATCTATTCCACGTCGTATACTACGAATGGGTTTTATCCTTATAGAGTAAAAATATTATGAATCACTAAAATGATTTCCTTTGTCCAGTCTAATCAAAATTTAAATGGAAACGGTAATCTTTTCGAAACTGTAATTATCTTTGTTCTTCATAATAATTCTGTAATTCATAAATCAAATTTCAATCTCTAAAAAGTCATCCAATTTTGATTTTTCAACTTTCGTCCACCATTTCCACCAAATCTATAAATCGATAAAGAATGTCCATTTCAAAAGGAATCGATTGATCAAATCTGTAACGTTACTTGATTACACGTATACGACGTGGGGTAGGTAAATGCAAAGAAAAATAAAGGAAAATAAAGAGAGAAATATCCAGTATATCTATATAGATAATAAATATCCGCGGAGACAGACGCGCGGGCCTGACGTAAGTATTTTATTGAATAAAATGCTGTACTGATATGTATTACGATATATGAAAAAAAAAAGAGATCGTTTTTAGTCGCAGTGTACGTTGTCGAAAATTCAGCCGTCGATTTTTTCCAGGTATGTTAGGTGCCCTACCGCCAGGTGCGATGCACCCAGCATTCGCCACTCCAATGGGATTCCCCGGAGCTCCAATGCTCGCCCCGATGATGCATCCACGCTTCAGATGATCGCCCCCGTCGGACGGGCCCAATCCACCACTGCATTTCGTGCTTTGGGCCCGCCCGTGAAGGTCAGAATCTGACGAAGCCCCATCCCCCTCTATGACGATCGACGGATGACCTGGACCTAACAAAGTTTGGTCCTGAAGCCTCGTCGACCGCGGAATCACAGCTGCATCCTAAACACCCAAGTTAACACGAAGTTAGCCAAAATCTTTGTTTTTTTCATAACCATTATTATTATTACTATTATTATTATTATTATTATGTCATGATGTCAGTAACTTTACGACGATCGTTGAGAAAAAGAGCGATCCTCATTATTATTGTTGTATCTAAGCTCGACCGCAAATTATTAGCGTTGTTGAAATCTTCGCTTGAGTTTATCTGGCCTAGAGACACACCACGCACATTGGAGGAGATTTGTGTGCCGAAAGATATAGGTCTAATTGTAAAACTAAATTTTCTGGTAAAAATTGACTGGTTTTCTTCATTTTTGGTGAAGTAGAACTTCGGATTTGTAGGATATTGTATTTTTTTAATTTGGTGCAATCGAAGTAAAAACATTTTTGATATTCCAATAATCAATTTTTGGAAACTAGCCTGTTCAAAATGAACAAAGAAGTTTCTCAGTTACTGGCGATCAATAATTGATCTTGATTCTTCTGATAACTTTTTTTTAACTCTAATTACATCTAACTATGGAATACAATGGTTTGAAAATCGTGGCATTTGCTTTATAAAGCTTAGATAGACTAGTGAACTTGAATGAAGTTACGTTTTTGATAAAACTTTTTGGCACATGCCAGTTCTTAAAAATATACGCTCTTGAGGTATACAGATCTCCTCATTCCGCGAACTGTTGAGCATATCTTCTAATTGTTCCCATTACTACATATTGTTCAGGTTTTATTGGCCCTTCGTGGGCTTCGAGTCCAGGAGTTGGTGGTCTACAGCATATCGAATCAAAATGATTCAAAACTGTGTCAATTGTGCGATATTTGAATAGATATTTTTGGCATACATCATATTAAAACTAACTAAATCATTAATTGATAAAATTAGAATAAATTAAATAAAATTATATCAGGAAGCAATTCAGATTCGTGGTGTTTGTGCGATAATTGAGTATTCCGCGCGTGACGGAATGAAATGCAGACTCATGAGTTTATCGATGTGTCTATTAGGCCGCAGTTTGAGAGAGCCTATTGATATTCATAGTGTTTTACACAGCTTTGTAAAGTTTTCGCTCTTTTTCCCAACGTATCTCGGCACATCTCCCCTACACCAATGTCCTCTTGGAGAGGCTCCTCGAAAATGCGGATATAGGTGGTGCTTCACGCTGCTGCCAGGTAAAAATCAATAGAATTTCACCTTCAAACCTTGAGCGATTTTTTTCACCTGTTCAGGATGCAGAAAAAAAACAAAAAAAAACAGAAAATCAATTAGAATTAGAGAAAATGCTACATGAATAAACACCAATAACTTTCTTTTCGTAACGTTTCATTTTTAAACAATTGTCGAAAAATGTGCGAAACGAAAGAACGTTGAAAATATATATCGGAGAATTGGATCTACCCAAGTTTTGCCGATGATCCTCAAGATGAACATCAATTCTTTGTAAATATAAACACGCTGATTTTTGTTCATACGGTTATTCACTTATTTGTTAATTTCCGATGTGATTTTTCATTTCTAACATCAGATACATGAAAGCGACAAAAAATAAAATAAACAATAAAATAACAAATTCTTAATAACCGTGAATTTAAATCAATGTAATTAAATTTTTGACCCCGCGCTTGTCTGGAGGCAGCGTGGAGGCTGAGCCGCCTCAGGTTAGTCTGTCGCAAATTTTATTTTGTTATTTTCTCGGGCCGAATCGGAACTAAGTTATTCTGTTATTATGTGTTTCGATGTATAGAAGTTGTCGGGCGATATCTCAAGGGCGTAACATTAGACTTTTTTTTTCCAATTATACATTGATATCGTAAATTTGCAATTGTTGAATTAATTTTTAGAAGTACCGATTCGGCTCGATGCCTTTCTTCGGAAGGAACAAGTTGGCGACGATTGAGTGAGTGGTAAGTACGGAGAGTGTTTATCAAAACCTCGACTCTCTTCACTCGACTCACGCCGTTTCCCCATTTCCCTAACCATCGCTCAGTTTTCTTTAGCCACAATCAGACCGGTGACCGATTCTTAATCTCAATTTGTTCTTACGTTTAGCGAATGACGAAAAAAAAAATACTAATACCTAATAATCGTTCAAACGAGATAAAGAAGAATCATGACAAGATATTAGAATTGTTGAAGTTTTCATTTGCTCATTTGATTTAAATTTTTCTTTTCTTTGAACGCGTAATATTTTTCCTCGATTTGGGGATAAAATTTCTTTTTCTTGATAGCATATGAATATTGAATATCTTTTTCCGCCGTGGTCTTCGGTCCATTCTTGTTCCTGGTCTGTAGGTGGCTAGGGACTAAGGTAAGTGTACCAATTACTGACCCTTCAAGACCCAATTATTGACCCTTATATTTTCCTAAATTTGAAATCGATGGTAAGAATTCTGAATGTTTCTGTTATACAAATCAGTCGCTAGAGACTCGGAGAATACTAATTGATGTTTCTAAAATTTGAGAGCTCACAGATAAAAAGGAATCATTGGAAAAGGTCAATAATTGGGACATTGTGAGTAACTGGTACACTTACCTTACGTAATATTCCTTGAATACAACTATTCACAGTGTCTATCTTTTCCCTCATTTCCCCCCCATTTTCTCTTGATACTCAGAAACAGCATACTGTGCCCGTATAGACGTGTACGTATACATATACACATTGTTATTATACACATATACATCTAGTGGTTTATGTTCCTCGATAAATGGATGATACCTTATCCAAAATCAACTCGAGAACGGGGAATACAGTTCCTCAATTTTCTCCCTTATCTTATTTCATTATTCTTTCGACTTTCACCTTTACATTATACTATACATATATATTTTTTTTTTCTCTCTCTTTTTTCGTTCGTCAAGAGATCTTTTATTTATTCATTATTGATTTTTTTTTCCAATTATTATTATTACTTTGTTTTTCTTCTTCACACAACGCGCTCCTATGAGATAAGCTCTTCGCTAACCAGGTTTAGCGAATTTTGACTTTTGTCTGGTTTCTTAGCTAGTCAATTTTCTAGACTAAGATAAACGCGATAGTTTTCTCAATTGATGAATTATTATAAACCTTATATATATGATAAATAGGTAAATAATTGTGTTCGTATTACTTGTAAAAAAAATAATAATAATAATAGAATAATGACAGGTGACAATCGCGAGGCGTTAGATTAGATTATCGAGTCATTTCTAATGTAATATAGAAAATATGTATTCACGCGATTTTATCAAATTTTGCTAAATAAAATTCGATGTTCTTTTTTCTTCATCTTCTATTCACATTTTTCTTGTTCGTTAATGACATTTGACGAGGAAAAAAAAAAACATACAAAAAAAAAACGAAAAACAACTTTTCACTGGATTTCAACGATTCAATAAATTATTAGCAAATCAGATATATACTTGACTATTGTTACAATATAAGTATAAGAAAAATGCCTTAAATATTTGGTAGCTTCCATAGATTGAGAAACATAACCGGTTACCAAAATTTGGACATGTAGAAGTTCTGTTATTTATTGAGTGTCATCATGAAGTGTTTAAAATAAAGACGTTCTGTGGAAAGCTTGATTAACTGGACTTAGCCTCCGATTCTGGGAATTCATTGACGATATTTTTCTTTACTTTTTGTTTTGAAAATCATAAATGTAACACGATAGAAAAAAAAACAGGAGGAAAAAGTGGAGGAAGGAAATTTGGAAACTTTGTTCTCTCGTTTAAATTCTCGGAATCGTGGACGACAGTCACATATTGTTTCAACCAATCACAGCCTTAACTGCTGTTGGACCATTTCGGTTCCTTGCCTCATGGCAGGCGATTGTTTGGACCTACCGTCACTAAGTCAACGAATCACAAACCCCAGTTTTATAAATTTTTGAGCCCAGATAATTATCCGGAGTTTTCAAATGCGCTAGAACAGATTGAACAAAAAAAAAAACAATACAAAAAACAAAAAAACAGAAAAAAAACTATTAGCAACGAAATACAACGCGCATCACAGTCTAGAAAAAAAAGATAGTAATGATGATATCGAAAAATCCTGAGCAAGAAATCCATGTAAGAACAAAAAAAAAAAATTTTTTTAATGAAATAAACGGATAGAAAGATTGAATTTGAATCTAAAAGTGCAATAACATAGAAATATCAAGCTCATGAAGTATACAGACATACTGTGGCGTAGTAAATGAAAAGGGAACGGCTACCAGGTCGCCATTATGCAAAAAAAAAAGTATATGAAAAATAAAAAATGTATGTAGATATATATACATATGTATTGAATTTTATTCAAATCGCTCGTATAAAATATCGACGTGACGCGATGTAGGCAAGTAAATACGTATTTTATCATTCAGCGATTGAGGAGGTTGAAGAAATCGACGAGCATTGCCGCGATCGTATAGATATTTATTTGTAAAACTGGATATATTTTACTTGGCTTAATTGACGCGTGGCTGGACCGAGAAACAATATTAGTAAATTTCATTAAGAATCATAAAACACAATATATAAATTACTCACTTGGTGGTTGGAGAGTTGAGGTTGCAGTTTTTCGATTTCAATTCAAATCGCTAATATGATCGAAGCTAATTAATCTTACTTTCATATAAATTTCCATTTTCAGAATTTCCGATCCGATACCTATATGTACCTATACCCGCTCTATTCCTTTACCTCGATTCATATTGATTCGTGAATCGTGCGTCATGCATATTAAGTAACAAGTCGTGTAATTAATAGCTCTTCAACTCTCCAACGGAGAATGCTTAGCCAGGTCTGTGTGTATCGATCTCACTACTATGCGCATATCTTTACGCTAATCTATACACTTGGTGATAGAGAACATAATTATTTGGATGGATTTGATACATATAAGGTATTTGGACATTTTTCATTATTCTATACATACCAAAGTATATCGCGACTTGCATATACCATGTGAGATGCTGATGCAATTACAGCACTGTTCGTTTCAGCTGCAACACCCTCCCATCACACGCATACAAATACCAAATGTATTTCAAGTGTCTATATCAGTGAATAAAAGAAAAACTAAAATAAAATATATATCAATATTGAAAATATACATTATTGACATAACACAACATTACCCTCCAGTATCCTGTCCCATTATTCTACGACGAGTTTTCATACTTGCATTATAGAATTTTTCGGACGAAATTAGAGATTAGACGTAGGCTGCCACCAGTCTGGAATCGTAGTGAAATTATATACACATGAATGATTGAATATGTGTGGGGGTCAGTTTTATTTTAGTATCTAAGTTGCCTGTAAATTTAATATCACTGAGGTTTTTTCGTTAGTGCGGGAAAAACCTCCGCGTGACAAGTCAATCGGCTTAACCCGATGTATCAAAAAGCAATTTGAAAAATTTTATATTCTATCGACTCGGAACGACTAACGAATTTTCATTGTTCAACTTTTCTTCGGGTGTATTACGATATTTCAAGTATACTTTTGCTATACGAAGGAAAAAATGAATTCAACTTGCAGTAGTGATTAGGTAATGTTACATTACATACCTACAATGATTGCCGCAAGAATCCGACGTCTAAAAAAAAATAAACAGAAAACCGAAAAGTGGATCATGTCAGACTTCACCTAACGTTACGAGTTGAAGAAAGTAAGAAATTTCGAGGGTGAAAATGACTTCGCAGGTCGACGTATATTGGACGAGATTGGTCAACTCCTACCGACTCGCCCATATTTGAAAACCATCACTAGCCTCGACTTTTTCGTTAATAATTAGATAGGTGAACGGCGCGCTGCCCGAGGCAATTGCACATACGCGTAAACATTACCATTATATATACATATGATGGCTGTTTACGTGTGTATGTGTCTTACACGATCAAGAGGAAACGAGGCGCACTGCAAATACATACTTTGAAAAGTGAAAGCGCGATGTTGAGTGATGTCCTTCGTCGTACCTTTTGAGCTAGAGGAAAAAATTAGAAGAAGCAGCCGCCTATTTGTCCTAAGATATGCGGTGGAGTGCGAAAACCTTTTCACTAGTACGTTTCAATTCACATGAATCGTTATTTTTCGAACTCATATACCTTGTATTCTATCACTTTTTCGCGGCGAGAAAAACATCTGCGATTTTTTCAGTCTCATATCAAACAGTATATGACTACTCAATATTCCATACGGAGATGTGTGCAGCGTGCAAGGAATTCAACCAATGCACCAAATGGAAAAAAAAATAAATATACGTCTGCGACGCAAAACAAACACATGTATGTACTTCATTCAAAATTCTGAACAATGTGAAGGCGTAGATTACAGGTGTCGGCGTTCCTACTCGCTTGACCTATATGTATATATATCGCTGTATAGCTAGGAACGAGGAGAATGTAAACGAAACGTGGACATGCATACATACATACAGGTAAGTATTATCGGCACATTATTGTTCAGTCCGGAAAGGGATTCGTGGCGAATAATTTCAAAGTTTAGATTTTTTTCTAACTTATGTTTTTCGATCAGAGGTGTTACAGTCGACTTCTGTTCTCTAATCAGAAGTTTCCTTCGCGGTTATCCTTCGGTGAACAGATGGTTGTTCGTTTAGCGTGAGAAATCGGAAGAACCGTTCGTTGTTCCTCGATCGCGTACGTCGTTCAGTTCCATTTCAGTTGACACCGCAATCTCACCGCGGCAACATATCACGCTTCTGTTCCTTTCACAAGTGAGTCAAACTTTGATTATATACGCACCTGTGGTATCATATATTTAATTCATATACCGACGATTTAACCCGTTTGTGCATTGATAGTTATCATTGTGCGGCAGAAACAGTTTTTTCATTGTTTTCTCTATTCGGTTCTAACTCAGGTTCGTTCTTTTTTGTGTCCGATGGGTATTTGATTTTTAAATACATCGGGAATTCTCGGTGCGCCTGCATTCGCCGGTTAAAATATATCCATAGAAAGGACTCCGTGAAAGTTCGTTATTATTGTTTCCCGCTGCTGGTTTTGGCAACGTGCGTATATCGGCTCCTCGCATTTAGGGAATAGTTTACAACTTCGTTATGTTCACGTTTGCTTCCTGTTCCAATTTTTTAAAATATTAGTTCGACTCCGTATCACCTCTTTGAATATTTTGTTATAGACTTGCAGTGCTCTGGCCTCGCGCGATATATTCAGGGACGGCCAGAGAAAGGCCGTAAACCGTAATGTGTGGTTCCGAACCGGTTTTTTGGCGCGAGATATACTTACAGCTTATTTAGAACAATAATTCTCGTCTTTGCAACTTGCCTCTTGGTCATCGGAATCTACCGAAATCTATCACTCCGGTTATCCTGTCATTTATCCTTATTGCCAGTATCTCTGTACTGCAATTGTACTCTGGGGAACATTTACCCATGAATTATGCATCTCACTCATGTATATTTTATATCTACAAGCCGCAATCATTCACGTGATCTATTTACTATCATTATATAGACACATGCACATATTGTGATATCATTAATTACCAAGTGTTACTAAACCAGGATCGGATTTTCAATCAAATACCCGATTACAACGTGGCCTAGCCTCATAATTTTCGATCATGATATACATATACCTGAAAAACCGGAAGGACATAAAACAAAGTCACGGACTTTTATAAATAATAGTATGTAACTGGATTTTTATTTCTGAATCACAAAATCGTATTTAACAAAAATCAATGCGAATTATCATACGTATAAACACCCCGTTGTCGTTATGTGCTTTAATGTTCATAAGTATAAGGAACAATCAGGGAATCCTAGATTATAAAAAGCGTAGGCATCTATATTCTGCGGTAAATTGGTCATCGTGGCTGTCGTGGTCATAGGATTCCCAAGCGTAGAAATACTTCATTGGTCTTCATGCATACGGTTAACGGGTAACGAGAAACATGACGAACGACGCAGGCAGATACGGTGTGAGTCATGGTGACCGTGAACCATGCATTCCTGGAAATATCCTTGTCTGTTGAAAAAATGATCTTTTTTTTACATTCGCGTACCCGTTACGCAAGCTATCGCGATTTTTCCCCTATACAAGTTGCACTCGGTACCCATCAAGGTCGAGACGCGAATGACAATTGGCATTAACTTCCTGAAAACCTTGAAACGCCGGCAAAACGTCCAGTCAGTCCAGTCTAGGTATACATTACTTATCGGTTATCTAATATCTGGAATATTGGTTCAATGACAAGAGGCCGCTTACTTAGATCCAGAGATCGCACAATAAAGTGTACATCGATTTTAGCGACCATCATGCGGAGTAGCGGCTGGCTTAGCCGTGGTCTGGCCACAGCGTTTTTTCTGGTCATCCTAAGAGCACACAGAGCGAGAGCTATTGATAATCTTCGAGTAGCTCACCAGTGGAAACTCATAGATTATTCGTGGCCAAATGAAGACACGAAACAACTTTTTCCTGCCTATAAACGGGAGGATAATCTTCCTCTGGGACTCGAGGTAGCCGGCGACAAACTCTTCATCACGGTACCAAGATGGCGTCACGGCGTAGCGGCCAGCTTAAACTACATTAACTTGAACGGTGAGTAGGCGCTCACCGGCTACTTGAGAGTTTAGATCAAAAACTATAATTCAAATCATCATTTGCGATGGTATAATTTTCTTCCTAAATGTAACGGCACCCTTGGTCATCCAGATACGAGCGAATCGCCGTTACTGAATCCGTATCCTTCTTGGGAAGCGCATCAGTACGGTGCAGCTGGAGTGCCAGAGGTTGTTTCCACCTTCCGAATTCGAGCCGACCGCTGCAGTCGTCTTTGGGTCCTTGACACTGGCCTTGCTGACTTAATCGGAAGTCCGGAGCAGCAGGCTCCACCGGCTCTGATCGTTTACGATTTAACTAACGACCAGGTCCTCCGGAAGTTTGTCATCCCCGAGGATCAGAGAACCGTAGATTCTCTTTTTGCAAATATTGCCGTCGAGGATGCCTCTTGCGAGGATTCCTTTGCATATCTCGCAGATCTTGGTGGTCCTGGTCTCGTCGTTTACTCCTGGCGTCGCAACTCATCTTGGCTTGTTAAACACCACTTTTTCCATCCGGATCCGCAGGTATTAATACACCTGCAGATAATTTATATAGTCTAACTCGTTGGCAGGTGGCTATTTTTAGAATCTCATCCAAAGAGTCGACTCAATTAGGCATTTAGTTTCGCACGGAAAAAACATCTAAACTCTAATGCGCTTGTTTGAAGAGTGGAGAATTCAACGTCTCTGGAATATCCTTTCAATGGAAAGACGGACTCTTTGGCCTAGCCCTGGCCCCATCAGACGACGGATACAGCACCCTATACTTCCATCCACTGTGCAGCACCATGGAGTTCTCCGTTAACACGCGACTACTTCGTGATCCTGATCTCGTAGCAGTCTCAGGTGAGTCTATAATACAGTTGTTCACGGTACGTCTATTTGACATTACCGTATTGATGATGTGTTTGTAATAGCAACACGATAATTATCCGCGGTTCGTCAAATTTCAGACAGTTTTCACAAGTTCAAAGCACTCGGGTCTAGAGGACCAAACGGGCAAAGCAGCGTTAGCTTCTTGGATCCAACCACTGGAATTCTATTCTATGCTTTGACGAATTTGAACGCTATCGCGTGCTGGAGAGCCGGGAGTAGGTACAGCATTTTGGATCAGGGACGCGTCTACATGAATAATGTGACAATGGTGTTTCCAAACGATCTTAAGGTCAGCTTTGCTTCATTTTTCTTCGCACCGATCTACGATCTTCAAAAAATTCTTCTCCAATGGTTGAGCATTGTTCTATTTTTTAGATCGATCGCCAGGGAAATATCTGGGTGTTGTCAGACCGACTTCCAATCTTCATGTACGCGCAGTTGGATCCGAATGATTACAACTTCAGAATTTTGACGGGATCCGTGAAGGAGGCAGTTACAGGAACTGTGTGTTCAATGGGTTCAATTGGTCGGGGAGTCCAGCCATCGACTTCAACGCTGTCCCCATCGTATACGGTTTCGGCAACGACTCCTGAACTTAAAATGAAACCTTCTTCGTCACCTGGCGTGGGAAGTGGTCAGTCGAAAAAGGTCACTTCAGTTTTGGCTGTCATGCTGTTCACTTTTATTGCTAAAAACTTTTTCTAATCTTCTGAGTGATATAACGTTGTTCAGCGATAATTCACCCACGTGTTATATCATGTAATTATGTATAGAACTGTACACGCGATCAGGCAGTAAAAACTTTAGTTCCTCAAGTTTTTTTTGTTTTTTGTTTTGTTTTTTTTGCTATTTTATTTCGACTTAGCTCGAAAAGTGCTCGGAGTGTATTCATCGTCGTTTTCAATATTACGAACGCTGCTCCACCGACTGGGGGACCGGTGCCATACCTACGTATACAATATCAGGACGTGATTTCAATTGTAATTAGTTTTGTTCGTGTATGAACGCAGTCGATACTTCTCCATAGATATAAAAGCCATACCGATGCATCGAACTACACATACCTTAAATCGCTGGCTGGTCATATTGTGTAATAGTATGTATTTCGTAACAGTATATAATCGACATACTGTCTCAGCGAAGCTGAGAGCGCAATAACCTCTGCGACTTCGCATCTATACCGTGCGTTCCAGCTTCAGTCTTTACCATAAAATTTTTGTTATGATTTCATTATTATTTTCATTATTATTGTTACTCATAATAATTATTTTTCACATACTGTGTATTTTACATATACGCTATATGTATACAGAGATATTATATATATATATATATATATTTTATGTATTTGTGAGAAAATACCTGTTACAGTGTAACGGAATAAAATGTTTCACGGATTAAAATATTTATACAATAACGAAGAATAATTAGTTCAAATTTGTACATACTTGTACCACATACCTATACCATTGCACTAAGACCTTTCACATTCTGGCCTATAGCGATCTCTCGACAACAATCGCCTATGGCAATGCTTGCCCGTTGCCCGACTAAAACCAAGGCCAACCGTTACATGAATAAGCTATGCTTCGTAGATTTTCACGGGATTCTCAATTTCCCATTCAGTACTCTCATATGTTGTATAGCTTCATCATACGGTCATATGCTACTTATATACCCAACTAGCCGAAAATCCATGATCTATAGATGTATTTTGATTTTCTGTTCCCATTGCACCGTACGAAACGTATTATACTTTCATAGTTTCATTTATCGCTTCTTAGGATGAAGAATATTTATTTATCTGTGCTATAATTGCGGATATTCTTAATCACTATAGGTAAGTATGACTCCACAAATGGATAGTTATCATTCTGCAGCGTGAATAACAGATAGAACAATGCTGAGAATTTGTACTGGTTGCGGCTTATTATAGCAAGCAACCCGCGCGCCGGATGTGTAACTAAGTTTCCAAGTTGCATATAATAAGGCGTTCTAGCGAAGTTTTTATTTGGCAAAAGTACCGGTTTGACTATTTTTGGACAAAGGAATCAATTGGTGGATTCTGATCCATTGATCATCTTTTAAAAAGCTGCGAATTTCCCCGATAGGCGCATGTCTTATCCATTTCAGGAATCGAGCTACCTCCTCTGGAATTCAAGCGGTAGCTGTTATAGCTGGTTAGAGAAAATGTTGCGTGAATCGACTATTTTCAATTTGAAACACCGAAGAAAGTTTCGTATATGGATTTTATCCGTAATATTTTGAATAACAATTTTTCCGATCAAAGGATAAGTGAAAACCGGCGAAATGAAAAAATTTCAGCTCTTGGATCGCGGGATCACTTCCAAATTTCCAAACTTACCAAACAATACACCATGGCCGTCACGTGGTTGTGAAAATCTAAATATAGATACTGATTGCGCAGCGTCAAACAATCAGCTGTCAAATGTGTCCACGATTTTGAGTTCCAACTCGCAGAATATCGATAAATACCGGTAAATTTCAGGATGGGAAAGGCTAAAGACATGAGTACAGACGAAGAAATAAATATTGGTAAGTATCAAATGAATCTTTTGAACTTGTTTCAGTTATTTATAACCTTATTATCATCTTACAGAGGTTATGTTTGACCAAAACAATCATCGAAACACAAAGTATTCCGATTTCTTCAAACTATCATAACATTACAAGTTAAATTCCTGAATTCTGTCAACGATTCTCCATTTTTTGATCAACAAACGCTCAAAATCTCATTAACCTCCAAAGACTAAATTTTTACAAATTCCCTCTGATACTTTAGATACAAACGATGTATCGCCCCAGAAGAAACACAAAAAGCACAAGCATAGAAAACACAAGAAAAGAAAATTGGCGCATGACGATGTTGAAGAATTTATGGAAGTTACGACACACGATGTGGAAAGGAAGAAAGGGATCAAACTGAAAGTGAAAAAAGAAGCAGAAAAGCCGTTAGTAACACCATATAGTATTTTGAGTTTTAGTCTATCCCACTGACAATTTTGCGCTATTTCGATTCAACAGCAACTTGACGAATCCTTTCTCTTTATCCGTTATCACATTCTTGTTTCCAAATCATGGAATACGAAGGTTTACAGTTTCCTAGAAAAAATCCGGGAGAAATCAATCAAGCCATCAACCTTGGCAGCACCTGGTCCCAGTAGCTCGACTTCGCCCAAAGTAGCAACGAAGAAAAAAATCTCCAAAGGTAACAAGGGAAAAGATAGCGGCACTAGCAGCGAAGAGGAAAGATGGCTGGACGCTATCGAGTCTGGGAAACTTGAAGAGGTTGATTTAATTTTTCTATGAAATCAGATTATGTGTATTCAAGTTTATCTCTCAAGATAGAGAATAATTATTGCTGGCAAATTTATTCACTGGTTTTTTCCGATTAGAGAGAAGAGACGAGCACATTTCACCCAAGAAGTTGGCGCATTTTGAACAATCATTGAACAGGCATTTTTTGGTCTACAGGTTGACGACGAATTGAAAAAAATCAAACCAAAGGATCCTAAATTAATGACCGCTCGCCAGAGAGCAATGTTTGAAAGAAAAACTGATGCTGAACCAAGCTCTAGCGTCGAACAATTAATGTCTTTGCCATCAGGGTATAAAGAAAAAGTGATGACCGCTGAAGCGATACAAAAGGCTGCCCTGAAATCTCAAAAGAGGAAACAACTTGCTGATGAAAAACGGGAAAAGGACAAGGTGAGTTTTCACTAGATGTGAGATTGGGAAAAAAAGATAATTCAAATGGCATTGTACTAAAATAAAATTCTTTCCTCATTTCTCAATTTATAGAAAAAAACGATGGAACGATTACTGAAAAAACAAGAATCTAAGGCTTCGAAAATTATGGGCAAAGGAAAACCGTCTAGACGACAAGTTCCTTTAGTCAGCTATCGGATCACGGTGGAAGGAAGTTCGATTTCGTTACCACCTGGTGAAGAATTTCCACTGCCTTCGACTCGACAGTCAGTAAAATAGAATGATATATAATATTTGACAAGAACTAGTTCCTATAGATGTTGAATGAGTATAATTATACAGGGTGATTCCGATTAACCGCCCACCCTTCAACAGATAAGATTCCAAAATGTGATTGAAAACTCGAATTCCTCAGCGAAAACTTCGAGGCTAGCAACGTTTTCGAGTTATCAAAGGTTTATGAAAGCCAACCCGAGGGCTTATGCTGCCGGGGTCGTCTCGATCGTATCAGTCTGTTGTGCCGCACGTTTCATTCATTCCTATCGTGCGGTACAAAGCGACTTAAGATTTTGCTTCGTTCCCTGCTATCTTTTGCTTCTTCTTACTCGTCTTCTTTTTCTTACTCCTTACGTTCGTAAACTCACTTTTCAGGTCAACTGACATTGTAGCTCACAACTCAGTTGACCTGGAAGGTGCGTTGACACACTAAAAAGCGCTGTACATACAGAAAATTCAAGCAAGCTCTTGATTCCCTTAGTGCTGCACATTAGGGTTGAATGGAACGCTGGGCACAACAGGCTGATCTGATCGGAACGACCCTAGCGGCATAGTGTATAAGCCCGCGAATTGGCTCACATAAACCTTCGATAACTCGAGGACGGTGCTGACCTCGAAGTTGTTGCTTACGTTACTAGAGAATCAAGGAAAGGATGCGGTTCAAAATCTCTGTACCGTGAGAATAATACTGAAGTTTATTTTCGGACGGAAATCATTTTCAACCAAAACACAGCGCAAGCCTCTTTCCTTGATTATCGAAGTATGAATGGCAAAAATACATAGTTTTGGCATCTGCGAGATCCACTCTTTCAGGATTTGCAAGCGAGCAAAAAAAGTCGGAAAAGAATAGAAAGTGAATCGACGATTTGAAATAGAAGGAATTTTTCGATTCCGAATCGGCTCGCAGATTCTGAAAGCATAGGTTCCGCAGATTCCAAATATATGTATGATTCCTAGATTCGGACGACTTCGGAAATTTCACATTTTTTAAAAAAAGGATAGGGGTCCCCCACCCATTTTTTTGGGCGAAAAAACTTTTCGTCGGGCATCGGATAACCATGATATTTTTGAAGGAAATTGCACACTGATTCCGAATATACGTATCAGTTTTTGATTCGGGAGCCTGTGTATGATTGAATAAAAATTTCCATCGACGATCCAACACGGAAGGACGTATCGATCTGGCGTCGAAAACTGGGGATCAACCTACCCGGACCGCAAAAACGGCGCACAACTCAGTTGACCTGAAGAGCATGTTGACGTACTCACTAGGCACAACGTTGAAGTTAGCAGCCAAAATCTGGAGTCTTTTCGCACCGCACGTTGGGAATAAATGAAACCCGGGGCACAACTGTGATACGATTGAGACGACCCTGGCAGCATAAGCCCTTCGCTTGCATAAACTTTGGATAACGTGAGAACGATGCTCGCCTCCAAATTTTTTTCTAAGGAATAGAATTTTTTTCGTCACAATTAGGATTATATCGATTGAAGGATGGGCTGTAAATTAGAATCACCCTATAATCTATTTAAATATCGATGTGCTTTTTATTCACGGTCCTATAATTCAACAGATCATTATTTACTATTTCACATTTCAGAGAGAAGCCAACGTCGATCGTCCTCTGCGGTGTGAACAGATGTAAAAATCCAAAGAAATACTCTTGTTCGAAAACAGGAATACCTCTCTGCAGTTTGAAATGCTACAAAGAAAATTTATCGTCCCAATTCGAACTTGTTACTACGTGAAATGTTCAAAGCAGAGAAATTAAAACCTTTGTATATTTTCAATTATGGAAGTTCCAAATGCTAGATTTAAAGTGAATTATTCAACGAGACAATTGATAATGATGTAATAGTTTGAAAGATAATAAATTTCTATCAACGCCGTGGCAAATCACATTCATACAATTTCCTAAACTCAAATGATAAGATGGTAAGTAAATATTCACATAAGGCAGAATAGAAATATTTCTGACGTAGTTTTTATAACTTATTCAACGAAATGCACATTATATTTACATGTCTGCAAAAAATAGTCGAGTACTTTCAACATTTGTACGCTAAATTACAAATTGTGTAAATTATCATCGTTCATATAAGTTTGTAATAGTCAATATTACTAAGTAATATACTTTGCTCTATAACATATAGGTAATAATAGTTCTTTATCTAAACATCACATTGGTAGATTATTATTATTATTCTCATTATTAACCAGCAGGTATATCTATTATATTATTTTATAGTTATATAACTGTTATCTTATAATATATTACAACCATATTTACACAATGAGTTTCTCGGATTACATGTTAAGGTAATATCAAAGATATAAAAGTAAAAATGATATTCATAATAAGAATATTAAAAGCCTAAGATACGGTAATTCGTATGATACAAGTAACAAATTACATTTTAGATCAATCGTATTTATAGTATTTGATTTTCCATTTATTTTACCTATAATGCAAGAAGTATGCGTTAAGTTTGAAAAATTTCTATCGTCGAAACTGACCAACACGTCGAGAAATATTTCCGTGTTCTTTAAAGTACAAGAAAATAAATAATTTTTCGAACCTAATTATCAATTCACTCATTTTTCTATTCTTAATTATTATCGCATAACTAACTGGTCGTATATAATTTTTCAAATAAAGAGTATTCGTATCCACACGGTTCCTATTATTATACAGTGTCGATAATAAATCATAATGCCGAATATATCAGTATAAATCTAATTTATAGAGAAAATATATTAAAAAATATATTTCATCGATGAACAGATATTTACCTATAAACTCGCTGGAATACAAAGCATCCTTTACAATCTCATATTGTATGATTGCAAGAAAATTACTTGTAACAGACAAGTGTGCAAAATATCATGTAAATCGCTTTGATAGAATTATTCACTATGCCACGCATTAACGAAAAATAATATTTCACTCTAGTAATAATGAGATAAAACGTACAATTTCTTACATTTTGCCTAAACACCATTGCTTTCATCCTATACATATACTTAGGTAATTAATAATCTTTATATCTGACGAGATTTCGATTAGTTTGTAACTTATGTATACATGCCTACTTATCGTTTTCAAATTCACCAAGAAATTACACTATTAACTGGAGAATAGATTCAATATACTTATGTATAATTTTTTGATATTGATACAAAATGCATTGGAGATCGTTAAGGTAGGAAAAAAATCGAGAGAGAGCGAAATCGCAACTGGCAAAATTCGATGAGATAAACGGCAAACTCTGAGAAGATGAATTTGCCGACAACGGAAGGGATTTCTTTTGATGACAATTGATTATTACTCTCAATATAAATAGATTTGAAGTAATTCCAACAAAGGTTTGTCAATCAGCTATTTCCAAAACTCAATTGTGTTATTGTAATGCGAACAATAATGGCAATAGATTGTCATGGTAACATTTCGGTAAGCATAACGAAGAGAATATAATATAACAAAACTATTTCGAAACGTAATTCTTCATAATTTTAAGCTAGAATAACATTAATTTGGATATATTTTTAATAAACATGAAACCAAAAATCAGTTTCAAGAGATTCTAACATAAATACAACTCTGTGTCTATCAAGTATATAAATCTACAAGTTTAGTATTTTGGATTTAATTTCCGTCATTACTCGCTTGTCTATAACTAGCAAACTTATTATATGATTAATTTAATCTTTTTTGGAATGTCATAACTGTGCACAACAAAAAAATGATTATTATCTAGCAAAAGGAATTTACGCTGGTATGATTACAAATTGTCTTTCAACAAGTCGCTTGTTAGAGATTGTCTCGAAATTTTCCCAATATAATTGTCCATAACATTGGATCTTTTACACAGAAAGCAACTAACAGATTCCAAATATTGAAAAAGAGATGCATGAAAAAAAAAAAATTGCAAACCGGATCCAAAAAATGTCTAAATGCATATAAAAATTTTACCGAGGCTATCATTGGCAAATGATTATATAAAATACTTGTATAAATACAATATTCTTCTCGCTGTTAGAAAATTCTACCTTGATTTATGATAAACTTTTTCGTTGGACTTGTGTTATTTGTACTAGATTGAAAAACATTGACGGAAAGATTATTATTCAAATATTTGTATTAATTTAATATCTTATTGTTGGACGACTTTCAAGCACGATATAGTTAACGAGTATTTATTGAAAATTTAACATGTATCGACGATTATTACATGCCAAAGATTCTTATATATTTATTCTGTTAATACTTGTAGCACCAATATTTATAATTTGTGCGCATTTCGTAGTCAGTCTTAGTTCAGAGACTGAAAAAAGGTAAATCCATGAATGATTTAATTTCTGGTAATTTTTTTCTATGCATAATGTAGTCTCAATAAATCAACTTGAATATTAAACACTTAACAGATTCATGAATGGCTAGCGTCATGAGGTGAATATCTGTAAATTTATTATTGTATTTTTACTTTCAAATATTGTAATAATGAAAATACCGAGAAAACTGATGAACGTTATACAATTTTTATCACAGTATGTAATGATGAAAAACAAGGTAATAATGCGTGATAGACAAGACGTGTACATAAAAGAAAAACGTACGTTATAGATAAATAAATAATATGGAAGTAATATCATTAAGAAACTATTTACAATGACTGAAAAATGAATTTTACCAACATTTTGGTAAACGTTGACGAAAAGAAAAAAAATTATTGATAATATTCGTCAACTCGAGTTAGATTCAGCTTATACCTTCTATTGTCCTCTTTTACCTATTCTTCAGAGTCTTTCTTTAAGCAAAGATCCACGAGGATCCTAAAAGAGAATGTTTTCTCCCTCATAGACCCCAGTTACAGTTCAAGTTCCTCGGCAGTACGAGATAGTCTGTGATTGTCGATTCTCCGTCTCTGACTACGTCTTACAGCATCGGCTCTGCGATATGGTTCGGATCTAAGACCAAGTAGAATATCCTCCAGAGCACCATTGTATACCTCGTCTTGTTGCAGCAATTTCTTTTCTTGAACTAACTTCGTCTTATTCTTCAATTCGTTTATCACAGCGTCCTGTTACAAAACAATGCAGAATTGAATTTCATCAAATCTATAATAAATCAGATGAGAACATCAAACAAACAATTTTAATCACACTCGAGTTTACATTTCAATTTGATTTCAGAACCTGATATCATTGATTTTATATCACGAGTCTGGGTCGTTTCGTTAACACATTATTAACAACAGGGAACGAAGACTATATTAATTAGATGAATCATATAATGGGTAGAGGTACAATTGGCGACCAAAGGGCAATTTTGTAATCAGAGAAAATGAAATAAAGTGTAAAATTATGACCTGGATTGTACAGCGAACAACGCACCTTATAAAATAATTAAATATACATACTCATGTATTAAAATTAAAATTGACATTGAAATTTTCAATGCAAATTCAGCATAAAAGCAGTTTTAGAAAGAAACTTTTTTTTTCTCTCAAGCAACATCAATGCAATATATATATATGTATATGTGCGTAATATGTACATGCCGTTATAAATTATTTCTTGTCCTGTATCCTAGACATAGACAGTAGTAACGAAATTGCATTGCATATTACGGAAAGCTTGAATATAATTGAGCGAATGATGAAACTTCTTGCTCCAAGTTTCTATTGTTATTTTCAAGTGATTATTATTACTTGCGAAGACTTCCTTTTCGATCTATGTCTCTTTTTACAATTTATAGAAATGAATCATTATTTAGATGTCGATTATATGGGAATACAGTAAATGCTACATGTACATATACAATGTACAAATACCTGCAGTACGATAAATTTCATTCTAACAATGCAAGTTATTTGTGCGATTTTCAACGCATTAGAGAAGTAAAAGTGAATTAAAGTCTATAGAAATATACATAACGGCAGACAATGGTGCGGGGTGCGCATACGATTAAAATAAATAAATAAATAAATAAATAAAAGAATGAATGGATGAATAATATATAAATAATGAGACCAAATCGTTTCAAAAGCAGCGGATGGTATGTATGTTGTACATGTTCGTATGTATGTGTATTATTTTAATACCAGAGAAAAAAATAGAATAAAAATTGCGATGAGTTGTGGTATTAAAAAAGGTGGCAAAGTGAATCAATAGGAGGAAGTGAGCAAGGCCAGACTTACATGTTGTGAATCGTTTCTACATTGCTACGTTCTGAGCTCCAGTTCATTAAGATGACGGTGTAACAGACTCTTGTTCGAGTTACAGCAAAATTTCGGTGACTTTAAATCCGAATCAAATATGTAACAAATAAGAAAAAAAGATGTTCATCAAATATACATACAATATGTTAATTGTAACAAAAGAAACTACTGAGGAAAAACGAGAAAAAAAAAAAAAAAAAAAATAGGAACACCACTGCATTGTTTGTAATAATATTCGTAAAAGAACTACCGTTATGAAAACTTCTTTATCGTAATTCTCGATGTATTATTTCCATGCCAGCTCACAACATGCAACAATCTAGTATCTTTTTTCTTTCTTTTTTCTCTATTTATATTTATTATTTACGTTAAATAGTCACCTTCTTTATCGATATTATTATAATATTATTATTGAACGATTAAACATCGGCCTTTTTACATAATATAGTTCATCTTTATATGATAATGATTTGTCGATCGAATGAGCGAATGATTTTGCGATAATGATAAGCGATGCATGATTTAATAACGAATCATATAAAATCTAGTATGTATACACAGATGTAACGATGAAACTTCAACCTATGAAATTATTGTTAGAATGTTAAAGGCATGAATGAGTGTGAAGGTATTTACGCCAGAATGTGCACAAATCATGACTAATCATTAATTCAATCAAAGTACCAAGAATAAGAAATCATGTATTAGAAATCGTTTGTACTTGAATATTACGATAGAATTAGTTAGTTATAGTTATAGAGAGAAAATTGCATAAAGATCAAAAAGCATTGATGCTGAGAGGAAAACTACTGCTGTTTAGTATAATATGTATACTATATAGTTATTGTTATAAAATAAGCTTTGCAAAAAGTTATCCCAAAAGTAGAAAGAAAAGTTAGAAAATAGTGTACAAATATTTATAAATACCATGTAAAAATGTAAGCCTAAACGGTGAGAGGAACGTACCTGTTGTTTCTTTTGATTCAATTTGTTTCTCTTGACTACTTCTTCGGACGTATTCAATGCCTCGGCTGCGGCGGCCTCTAGCCTTCGACGCTGTTCGTTTTCTTGATCCGCAGCCTGAGAAAAAGTTCGTAAAAAGATTTGAGTATTGATTAATTGAAGTGGATCGTGAGGAGTTTTGCTAAATACCTACATTAGCCATGAGATATCTGAAATAATTTATCAGAATCGGAGAATAATCAATAATTTTCAACTCACTTTAAATGCTCTCGCGAATCTGACCAGTAGCGAGAAAAACGTATTGGCGTCAGCCTGCCTTGGACTTTCCCCAAAGAATTCAACGCACTCGCGAAAAGCTTCCCCAGCTGTTCTGGCGTCGAGTTTCAATCTGCGTAACTTTTCGTCAGAATTACTCAAGAAATCGCGTAATACTGTATTGTGTTTTTCTTTCCCTCGAAGTTCGAATTCTTTTCTAACAAGATCCATTCCTTTTTCAAGCTCGTGTACGTCCGTTGTGATATTTTCAATAGACACTGTAAATCGAATCGTATGCATATTTAGTGAAATGTAATTAAACTAGTTATTCTTATCCATCTGAATGAATATATATTATGTTTTACTTTACCTGTCGCAGCTTTGTCGATATACATTAATTCGGATTCGAAGTTTATCAGTTCTGGGAACTTGAGTCGTATAGTAGCGACGATGTAGTGCAAAAGACACATACGTTTGTCGGTTGATTTGGTGTCCAACAGAGTGTCCAAGCTTTGCAATTTAAAACCGTAAGCAGGTCCCCGTTTGCTACTGTTTAGATAATTACCAAAGGCAAGAATTATCTCCAATACAGCTCTGAGTTTTTTCGAACTTTTAACGGAACTTGATGCAGATATAACTGCGTGTATTTGCGGAGTGATAAGATGTAGATTATCAAAGAAATTCCCAATGTAATTCATGATCGATAATTTAGTGGATATTCTTTCCACTTTACCAAGTTGCATAAGGAATTTATCCTCCTCTGTTAAAAGATTCACATTTTTCTTTTCTATTATGTATTCTCGGTATGCCTTTGTCTGTAAAAAACAATAATTATTTCAATTTAGTAAACTCGTACAAGTTGATATTCATTTAAATGACATTCAGATTAAATGAAAAATGATAACAACTTGCCTCTTGATCTGTTGGCACCATGCGTTGAAGCAATTCAACATTCTCGAGGGAGAGTACTTTTAAATCGAGAGTATTTACAGCTGCGATTACTTTTTCCACTGGCATTTCCATTTTTCTTCGCGAAATAGCTTAAACAATGAATAAAAAAAGTTTAAGAATATGATACCGCGATACTACATGGATGAAATTCGATAGAGAAAAAATTGAATCTTACCGATGTTGCGAAGTCTAGTATGTTCCAGTAGCGAGACATTTTCAGGTCTCTTAAACCTCTTGCTAGAGTAACTTTGTAGTCCATCTATCTCGCTGTTACCGTTTGAAACTGGTCCCCCAATACCGATCTTAAACCTTTCCTCAAAGTCTGAGAAGTCGATACAATTGTGAAGACGATCGTCGTCGAGCTCGTTGAAAATTGTACCTCTAACTTGGTTTGGCTTCAAAGCTACCCAGTTCAAAGTAGGGAGTTTGTACTTGGTTTGAACCTGTTAATAACACAAAAGAAGTCGATAAAATATCCTCAATACAAATATATCAATCTACAATATACAACTTGGATAATATCCCTATTAAGATTAACAAATATTAAACAGCAAAAAATTGTCAATATTCACCTTCCGTTTTATGGTCATAGCTCCGTCAGGCGCAGGCATCATTCCAGCAGGAGGTGGAGGCACTGGAACAGGCGGCGGGGCTTTATGGTCGCCAGGAGTAAACGGTACCATAGGTGGAGGCGGAGGGCACGGAGGAGGTGGCGGAGGCGGAGGAGCCGGAGCAGGCGCAGGAGTAGCGCAAGCCGAGGGACTCAGCGTAGGTGTAGAAGTTGATGTGACGACGTCATCGGAAGTTGGAGACGTCGAGCCGTTTCCAAGACTAGCGACTGCAAATAAAAAAGGGTTGGAAGATATGAAGTATTTTCTATCCTAGTACATGGAAAATTAAAGGAAAGAAATAAGCTGAGGAAAGGCACTCACTAGTCGAGCCTTTTGTTAAAGTTCCAGTAAGCGTTTCAAGCTCGATGATTTTATTTTCAAGGACGCTCTGCCTCCGTGCCGAGTCTTGCCGCTGTCTTCTCAGAGCGGCTAGTTCCTCTTCTGCTAATCTTCGAGCCTCGACCGCGTCTGAATATTCAATTTTAGTTGCACCAAGCTCTGTTTCCAGATCGGCAAGCTTAGCCAGAGACTCGCGTTCCAGTTCAGCCATTCTGTCATGAGCCTGTGGATTGATATTGAAAAGTTATTACGTTATTAGTTTGAGGCTGTAAAATTAGATGAAGATCTTTATATAGCAAAAACTCACATGACCAAGCTCGTCCTCAAGTTCTGCTACTTTTTCTAAAGCCGCAGTCTTCGTTTCGCTGTCTTCCATCAACGCGGCAACGTCGAATACGTTGTCTAGATAAGCGGAAATTTGAACCTGGGAAAAAAACAGATTTCTTTTAAAATGCATTGAAAATTCCTAAAAGAAAATGTAAACCTGTGATCAACGAGAGTGAAATAAATGTTTAATGAAGAATCTAAGGACTAAGAATATTTAAAAACTCGATTATCATCGATTGTACCTGCAAATCTTCGCTTTCGGTATGCCTAAGTTTTTCTAGGTACTCGTCCAGACCAAGTTTGGTGAATTCGTATTGCAGATGAACTCTGAAGTTCATATCTTCCACAGAATGAACAACGATATTGACAAACTGCATACAGGCGACCATAAATTCAATATGAAAGTTATCGTATTGAGTAAAGTATGCCATGAGGGTAGTAAATCTTCTCCTTTCCGTACAAACTTCTTTAAAATTATCGAACGCTGATAGTATTATTTCGTGTCCACCTTTTACCAGACAAATCGCAGCCAAAAGCTCCAAGACGAGAGCTTTTGTTCTGAAAAAAAAAAGGAGTTTTATTCATAATGTTATGTCTGCTTTGTTTAACAAAATGAAGAATTGAGCACTTTTCTCTTAACTTACCTTAAACTTTTATGTATCAAGCTAAGTGCGATGCAGTTTATTGCTTCTCTGTGTTGAATGACCATGTTGAATCCATACTAAGGGAAATAAAGAAGGAAATTTTATAAATTGTAGGATATTTTTTCATCAACCGAAGAAAATCATCTGAAATCTTACCTTATTGTTCATTATTGCACGCATGCAAAGTATGCAAACATGTATGTCATCTTTTGCTTCTCCCATATTCAATTTGGCGACATGTTTTGTGCGCCTTTTCACTCCCGGACTATCTTTTAGTTCATGAAGAGGCGGCCTCAGGCATCCGTTATTCAAAGTAGAAGTGTCTCCAATTCCACCTGTAATGAATAAATTTACAAAATGAATAATCAGTCAAGTTTTGATTTCCAATCAGAATAAAATAGTTGTTTATTTTTGACTTATGAGTTTAATAATAGCCTACCGCTCTGCAATCTTTCTTCAGACTCTGATCTAGACTCGATTAAACGTTGTTCGTGTCGCATCATGAGAAGTCTGAAGCTGAGATAATCTATCAATGCATCGAGGCCCTGGTTTTCTTCGTCTAAAAATTCTCTCACCCATCTGCGTGGGAAAGATTTAAAAAATGGGTGTAATAATGAAGAATAAATGAATAAATAAATCGATAATCAATTGAGTAAATCGGTAACGTATCGTATTAAACTTACTCTATGTGATTTGTTCTCAAAGATATTTCCAAATCGCGAAGAACTTGAGTCGACGTTGACTCACCGACCATTTTCCGTTTCTGAAAGAACGTAAAGAAACGATACGTCTGTGTAATCGTTAGTATCTGTTTTACAGATTTTTTAGTTGTTGTTTAAAAAGTTTGTTTTTTTCTAACAAAGAAAAACTTTGAATAAAAATGTTAATGTATCGCTATCGAAGGGAAGTGATGTATAATACAGAGAATGTTCAAATAGTACATTTTTATCGCCTGTTTCGGTTAAAAATAGATGATTTTTCATTGATCTATGTAGAAGGTACGGTGAAATTTAAAGAGCAGATGATATGAGGCATATACCCTCTTGATACTTGAACCCAAAATTATTGTACGAATTGAGCAAATATTCTAAAACGCGTATGAAATCATGAAAAATGTGTAAATTGTAGATTTCGTGAATATATTAATCGCGATTACTTACTCGGTGACTTCGGGAAGCCTTAGGATCCAGGTATGTCCTCAACTTGGCGAGGTAATGCGAAGGTGGGTCTTTCGCTTGGACCCTTAACTGGAAATGAAGAAAAAAATGAAAATTGTTGTGAAGATGCTCGGTGTATTCTTTGGAAAATTGAAACGATCAAACGCAACGTATCTCTATATTTCTTCCAAGAAGCATTAATTTTTATGTCGATAAGACGGGGTCGTATAAATATTCATAGAAACTAGATAAAATAGCGTGGCTAGGGCAAGATGAATAGTTTAAGAAGACGAGAAATGAGTTCTCAGTAAATAGAACAGCGCATCTTTTTATTTCTGGCCTATGAGCTACCACAGGCAATAGTCTTCTTCTGCTTCATTTTCTTAGAGTCTTCTTTGCATCTTCTAAACTTCATAATTTTTTTCTTCTTCTTCTTGGTTCAGTGGTACGCCTACGCGAGTCCAGTATTCAGGGTCTTGTTGAATCCCAAGTTAGTCACCATAGTCTAAATTAGACAGCGCTGATTTGTGGCCCAGTCCTCTAAGGATGTACCCGTTACGTTCAACGTTGTGTACGGTTCTTCATTTCTTCGTCTTATTTTCCTTCTTCCTTCTTTCTTTTCTTTTATTTTTCTTTTATTTTTTTTCTTCTTAGTTTTCGACTCAGCATTTCTCAGTTTATATACCTATACCTTTATTGTCAACGTCAGAGGGTCTTATATTCACGATAAGAAGGCTAAGGGTGATCCTAAATAATGCCTCTCACTATCCTAATTCCTATTCTCCGGCTGACGCACTGCCTATACGTATACCTTCAACTAACAAGATCTTAAAAAGGTCTAAAGGTAAAGAAAAAAAAGAAAAAATATAGAAATAAAGATAAAAAATCAAAAGATCTGCACGCTTTTACATCCGTCGTCAAATTTCGTGGCGAAGGAATGCGAGGAAGACAAATATATACATGTCGAATTTTATTTAATTATCTTACAATTCATATATTGTCAGTTACACACGAACGTATATCTATACGTATATTTCCTAAATGCATACATAGGTGAACGCGCATATTTTAGTTTGTAGTTTAAGCTATGCGAAGCATGCACGATACGGGAGAGAGGCAGAGGAATTAGAAGAAGAGCCCCTGCAAGTCAAAGGTCTACTATTCTTTCGTAATGTCAGAACGTGGGCAGCGGTGGTTCAGATACATAGATGATCAGATGAGAGAGACGCAAACGATCGGATCAATTGATATTCCGAAGTGAGTAGGTCGAAATTCTTCATTAAAAAAAAAAAAAAAAGAAAAAAACGTTTTTTACTATCATGCTGTGCTGCACGAGCTTGAACCCAGTAAGAAATTTTTTTTTATTTGAAGAAATGCGATCGTTCATCGTCTATAATACATATATTCAGCATGAAGATACATGAAAGAAACTAGCACGTATGGATATATATTATACCACTATCCGCGTACAAAGTTTGTCTTTCGCGAAAGAAAATAATCCCATACAAGACAGCTACTATAGGTAGTTAGGTACCGAAAATAATTCCAACGTCGTAAACTATCGCGAAATATTTCCCAGATGTATGTAAAATAAAGGAAAAAGGAAAGTTTACGATATTAGCTTATATCTTTCAAATATATGCAGGAAGCAACGACTTTCAATACCGTATGAATGATCATAGTCGATTAGAAAACTGTAAAGTTTATTGATAATGTCTTATCAGCTTGTGAAATTTTTCGAAATTTTTTCACCAACCAAATATTCTTGATATTATAATTATGAAATAACTATGAGTGATCTTATAGTTATTTCAGAAATTTTTTTAAGAAATAAAAATGTTCTGAAATTTCTTCAAGCAATAACTGAAATAACTGCAACAACGTAAACTGCAATTCACACGTGATGTAATTTTTGTTTGTAATTTTTCTCCTGTTTCTTTCTCGCTTCCATTTTTCACATTTCGTAACAAAATAGTTATTTTTTCAGTTGTTTTAATTGTATTATTTTCCAAATGGTATGAGAAAGCGCGGAGGAGAACCCATATGCAGGGAGGGCAGGCTAACGGATTAGTTCGTGGAAGCGGGATGGATCAAGCGGGTCCATACGAGAGTAGCGAGGGATGCTGTAGAATTTTTTTGCGGGGAACTTTACTGGTCTTGTGTCGTATAATAGCGCGGCTTGCGTTACATCCGTCTCGAGTTACCCACGAGATGTGATGATCTACACGGTGTTCCCTTTCGACATCGATCATATACATATATATAATATATGCGCATATGCATATACCGAAGAAGAAAGAATATACCTATAAGATATCAAAAATAAGAGAGAAAAAATATGGATGAATTTCCAGACACCCGCCACAGCGTAACTAACTCACCCTTTCACGTATACATACGGTGTATACCGATATACCAAAAACGACGAAGAACTTATGTACTTATATATATATATATACCACGTATACCTAGATGTATCAATAATTCAAAAACGAAAGCAAAAAAAAATGAAGGAAGAACCATAAATCAAAAAGTTCTTTCATCCCTTAAAAGTTACGGATTTTTTTTATATTGACCACATCGTCCATCGTCTTGAGATGTATACTCACGGTCAGCACGCAATCGAGACAAGAAACCGATAAATTATTGATAACGTTATTTGATTGGTATGAACTTAATATTCTACTTATGTTTTTCGTTTTCGTTTGCCTTGTCTTTATAGCTCTCAGTCAGTCTATAATACTTTTCTAATCAATAATACATCATATTAATGTGATGAGCGTTTCCTATGCAGATAAATAAATCATTCCGTACAGATTTTTAGAGAAATTGAAAACTACCGTAGTTATTCACATACATGAGAAGTTTTTAGTTTCTCTGACTTGATCGACCATAAAACAACGAGTTGTTGAATGAAAAACTATCAAAATGTTTTGATTCGAGCCTATACGATCGGATCAAATATCTCTAAGAATTCGTAGCGAAATTCATGTACAGGAGTAAAAATTTGCTCGTCAAAACAATTCTTACTGAAATTGAAAAATAAAAAAAACTCCATTTTCGAAACATACTGTATATTTCTATTTTGGTATATATCGAGATCTGTAAAGGTCGTAGTCCTCTCATTCTCTACGTCTATATCTCTCAAGGCTTTGACCTATCGATCGAAGTCTGCAAGAGTAGCAACAGCAGCTGCAGCAGCAGCAGCAGCAGCCGAGGAACAACCTATACACGCCTAAGTGTGAGAACTCTTTTTCTGAGAAAGAGATGATAATAATATAAGTAAAAGAGGAGAAAGAGGATAGAAAAAAATAAAGGGCAAAAGATTTAAGGGGGCGGAATATCACAGACGCAACTTTGTCTCGAGGTATAAAAATAACCGGCACGCTGCGAGATTACCATATTTTGCTAATCGAAAAACAGGATACCCTTCTTCTGCAGCAGTCCTAAAATATATGGTCCATTGCAGCAGCAGAGAGCTGCAGCCGCAGAGCGGACACCACGTATAACAAGCCTCGCCGCGGCGGCCATTGATAAATTAGATAATGCATTAGTGTGCAGCGGCTGCAGCATCGCCATCAGCATCACCATCACCATCACCATCAGCATCAGCATCAGCATCGGCATCACCATGAGCATGAGCAGTAAACACATGAGGCAATATACCCGCATCCAGGCAAACTGTATACCAGTGGACAACGCCCGACGTAGCACACAAACCACTAAACTTGTTCAAACCGCATAGTGAGTGAGTCAGCTAAGAGAGTTGGGAACCTCACAATCAGTCAATCATTCAGTCAGTCAGTCAGTTGAACTTTCCTTCCTTCCGTCCTTTGCCGGTATACAAATTGCAATTATGATGAATTTTTATAATAAGTTATAGGTACGGTTGCAAATATCCGATTACACACTGAACCCTTTCTTCATTTTTCGTTGAATTTGTATTCGTCAAGGGTTGAACTCTTTTGAAAATGTTTCACATCAAGTAACTGGAATTGCATGAAATTTTCGTCATTTTTTTTTCTTTAGATTCAACCATATCTTAGAGCAACGTCTCGGCAATGAAAAGCATTTGACAACAGCATGATGTCAGGGACTTTGAAGTATTCTGATAAAATAAGAGAATTTTTTTGAATCAATAAGAAATTCCATGAACTCGTAACGACATTTTTGGGAAAACGTCAGATATCGAAGAAACCTTCTGGTATATATTACATTTCGATCTTTTGAAAACATGTCACGTAAATTGGCGACATGCCCTTTCGAAGCCCCATTATGGAATTCGCGGAATCGAGAAATAAATCTGCCACAAATTTCACGGTAAAAATAAGATCTTAACTCTCTAGATCTTGAAAATTCGCCGAGAAATCTTGATTAACATTTCCATAAGATCTCGAAGTTAATTCACATACGAATGTCAGATTTTCGTAAAACCGGAGGGAAACGCTTGACACAGAAACCATTAAAAATCGAGAGGAATGATCGTTAAATTTTTATACACAAACCAGCGAAGTATAAATCAGTGTATAAAAGTATTGAGATGGAATGGAACCTCCGGCGATGTGAAACTTTGAAAATCTTCGGAATCTCTTTGCAAAAGTACGTACATTGACATGCAAGTACACGTAATAAGCATATAAGTTCGCGATGGTTTGACCCAGTTTGAAAAACTCGTTCTCTTTCATGACCGGCCAGTGCAGTGCAGAATACAGTAAGTATACAGCAGGGGATTTGCAACATGATCCCTGCACATATGAGGAAGGAACACAACGGGAATGAAAAAATAAATATACATACACGTATGTACATACATTCATATCTGAACGCGTTTACGTGTATCTACGTATACACGTGTTGGCCCTAAATACGTGTTCAGATACGAGTATATACATTATACATATAGGTAATAAAATTCCCGCATGCGAAAACGGGGTACATATATGTATATATGGGGTATTCCACGTGAAGTGGACCGGTTTTTGGCCGATGGTCATGGAATTTGACGCAAATGCAGATTTGGGTTCTTTGTCACTATAGAAATCGCCACCACAAGTTGTAGATTTTTGAAAAAATTTTTACGATAAATATGGCGCTGGTAATTATTGAGAAAAATATTTTCAACTCCATATATCGCAGCGATCCGTGAACGAAAACATGACTTGTCATAGTGCATTTTACTCGCAAAAACGAGCACTTTCCAACCATGTAACAATCAAATTGCATCTGAAATTTCCAAGAATTAAAAACTCAAAAAACGTGTATTTCCACCAAAAGGGTCTAATGGATTTTCTTGAAATTTTCACAGAAATTACTTTAAACCAAAACAAAATTATCGCGAAAGTTTCAGCTTGCCTTACGTTTTTTTTTTTTTTTTTTTTTTTCTTAAATCAAATTTACTAAATGAAATTAATTTTAAAAAAAGAATTAAAATCTCGAAAAACCTGTATTTCTACCACAAGGGGCTAATGGGTTTTATTGAAATTTCAGCCGAAATTACTTCAAACCAGAATAAAATTATTCTGAAAGTTTCAGCGTGCCCTTTTTTTGTTTTTTTTTCATAGAGTCCGTATAAAGTTATCTGCAAGTTTTGGAACTATACAACCAATAATTTTAAATTGGAAGGAAAAAAAAACGGAAGTTTTCTGGGCCACTAGGTATACGAACGCAAAGGTACAATGTGCAATGAGTTTTCGAAGTAGCGGAATTGATGATTAAATTGATTGGTCATATGCTGCAGTTGAGATTTTTGGATTAATTTTGTTTAACAAATTCAAAAAAAAATAAAAATGAAAAAGGGCAGGCTGAAACTTTCAGAATAATTTTGTTCTGGTTTGAAGTAATTTCGGTTAAAATTTCAAGAAAATCCATTAGTCCCTTCTGGTAGAAATACAGGTTTTTCGAGATTTTAATTCTTTTTTTTGAATTAATTTCATTTAGTGAATTCGATAAAAAAAATTTAAAAAAATAAGGGCAAGCTGAAACTGTCGCGATAATTTTGTTTTGGTTTGAAGTAATTTCTGTGAAAATTTCAAGAAGATCCATTAGACCCTTCTGTTGGAAATACAGGTTTTTTGAGTTTTTAATTATTGGAAATTTCAGATGCAATTTAATTGTTACATGGTTGGAAAGTGCTCGTTTTTGCGAGTAAAATGCATTATGACAAGTCATGTTTTCGTTTACGGATCGCTGCGATATATGGAGTTGAAAATATTTTTCTCAATAATTACCAGCGCCATATTTATCGTAAAAATTTTTTCAAAAATCTACAACTTGTGCTGGCGATTTCTATAGTGACAAAGAACCCAAATCTGCATTTGCGTCAAATTCCATGACCATCGGCCAAAAACCGGTCCACTTCACGTGGAATACCCCATATATATACCATACATACATACGTATAAGTAACCTGTGAAAGTTCAACAGTGGAAATTACACTGACGTAATTCTTACACCGTTACCTATACATACGGTGCATACGTTCAACGTACAGATATGCTCGCGTGAGCCGACCGATCACTGACATAAGCTTTCACTCGATTGAGAAAGTATCTCAGGACTCAGAAAAGTGCGAAAGCTCAGAAAAATCTGGAGACAAAACTAGAGAGTCGAAAAGAAAAACAAACAAAAATTGAAATTAGTTCACGAGGGTTTTTCCACCGCGTATCGATCACGTTTATTTTTTCAATTTCTTCTCATTAGTATAACATCAATAATTAATAATCAGTCAATCGATTGAAAATTTCGCATGTTTTATTCTGTTTCATTTTATCCAATGGTATAAGTAATATCACAGGAACATCATTCATCTTTATTCAGCTGAGAATCGGATAAACGTGACTTATACGGTTATATACCTTATTACGCCGATGGAATCAGAAATACTTCGTTATACCAGTCATTCAGGTTAATTAGCTATGTTTGTCGCGGCGAAACATTCCTCGTGATATGTTTGTACATCATGCATGTTTCTTATTATCGATACACATACACATATGCGTATGTATGTGTATACATATGCGATTAGAAGTTCTAAATAAGTCTGCATACAATTAACACATACCTAAACAAATACTTTCATTATACAATTGAGAAGAAGAAGGCCAGTTTTGGAACTTCTTTTTTATTTTGTGATGAACGAAAAACCTCGATTATTCATGGGAAGAAAAAAAAAAAAAAATATATATATACATTGAAAATGTGTGATAAAAAATGCGAAAAATATCTAATACACGTATACGAATTTTTCTGTACGATTTTTTGCATACGTGAGTAATATAACACTTTCTGTGTTATGCTCTCGGTTCGATTGAATGCCCGAAAGAATTTAGGCCAGGTTATAGAACAGGTTCGATTTTAGATTCATTGTCTAGTTGGTATATAGTTATACAGTGGAAGTTTCTGACTGCAGGTTTTACATTATGTATGTAGATTAGACACGTGGCTACAGAGAGCATAGCAAACCGAACGAAACCAAACCAAGCCAAACCACGGACATGATATTATCATCTCCAGATCTTCTTCAAGTTACAGTACTATTTTATTCTCTTGCTTTTTCGTCTCACACATCATTTTTGTCTTTTCGCAAAATATTGCAGATAAACTCGAAAATAATCAAATAACCGAAAAAAAATTTATTCTTTAAATAAAATAGAAACCTGAAGGAACAATCTTCACACACAATTTTCGACATATACATATAGGCTTCTTATACGTATATTATCAAACAGACGCTATAGAACGTTACACATACGCCCACCCACATTTTTTACTTTCTTTCTTTCTGTTCTGTTTTCTTTATTCTTTTTGGTTCTGTTCTTTTTTTTTTTTTTTTTTTTTTTTCTTTACCTCTTCTTCTTTTACATTCACGTGTTTTCTCAGTTGCGTTCATCCGCCCGTATGTTAATACACATACGTATATACCACACAAATATACCCTGAATATGGGATATATACCTACTCCTACAGCCTTTCCATGACCCCTATTTTTCATCGTCAGGGACAGGATTATATCATCATCGTCATCATCATGTACGTATATATAATGCTCGCAGTCCTTCGACGATCGAACTTATGTGCCTCTATGTATATATTTGTACACGATTTTTACTCCAAATTACTTTAGAAACAATTTTCTTATATGTATACCTAGACAAAAGTATATATCACATAATACTATGTATAGCTATTTATAGGAGGAGAAATATGTTTGCCAGATGTCAGTTTTTTATGTAGGTACTATATACATAAACGTCGATTCAAATCAATCTTCAAATCATTAAGCCTTCCGTTTCATACAAGAAAAACACATGTCTTGAGTCTAGAGACATGTGAATATGGAGGTATGAAATTTTTGGAAATTTTTCAACACTATTCAACATATTTCAGCATTAGTATAGCGAGGAAATACATCTACACATACTGCGACAATGTGCGTTTATGATAATATGATATAAGGATCGCATCATCAGCTTGATATTATATTCAGCTGGACGGATTGAGCAAATGGGTAGAATATTTTCGTCATTAATTACCGTACCAATTACAGAGGATAATGAACTTTAACATGGGAAGACCAGAGATATACCAGATGCGGTTTCGGTAGCTTTGCGAGTTTCAACAACGAGACATGTATGTAAGTTACATATATACATACGATATTAAAACGAGTGTATGAACACACCTATATTATATTATCAAAATAAATTATTTGACTATAGGATAATGAATAATTATAACAAAACGAGACGCTTACCTGATCGCAAATTATGTCCCATTTCTTTTCGTCGTCGTATTGCTTGAGAAGCTTCGCTTTGTCCGGTGGCAAGTCCATGGAAGCCTGAAACGATAAAAAATTACGAAAAACATTAAATCGTGGTTGAAAATTATATGTATTTTACAACAAATTTATTCATTTACTATTATATAGACGATTTTTATTGTTTATGCTGATAATAATACACTGTAGCGCCATGATCTTAATTAAAACTCGGAACTTTGGCTCATAAATCGCGAGGCCAAAAACGAATGATAATATTGTAATAAAAGTTGAAAGTTTATGATATGAAAGTTATGATAATTTTCTTGGTCCACATCATGAGGACGACTTGCTCTTATATGTATACCAGGTGTGTGGGGGGATAAAAATAGGGCTTGGATAGACGTAAATATTAATTAGGGAATGCTGGTATGTCCATGTCACGGAACAAAGACAATAGCGTAATTATTCTCGAGTTTATGTGTATTCACTCATAGTCAAGGAGAAAGAGAGGCTGTGGCTGAGAAGAAAAATTGAAATTTCTACATTTTCGGAGGCTAGAATCTAAAACATTCGAGTTGATAAACTAAGATTCAGAATTTTTTCAAAATTATCCAATAAAATGAATAAATTATCAATAATTATCAACAAGAAGACATAATTTATTGAATTATATTCACGTTAGTCGATCGAACTTCTATTTCTATTGATCTATATGATTGAGATATAGAAACTGTAAGCGTATTGCTAGTTCAATTTTTTTTTTTTTTTTTTTTTTTTTTGAAAAGCGCCCTTAGGCGGATTAATCAACCCTTCGATGCACGTACGACGAACTTTGGTTTTCCCTTCGAACGAGCAACAGTTCATTATTATCCAGAGAAATTTCTGTACGCGCGCCAGGATTTAATCGTAGACGGCTTTGAAGTTAGTTAGCCTCGAAAGCTTTCGGCCAGCCGGGTGAAATAGCCTCTGTCTCGTTGGGGAACATCAAAGTGGAAACTAAAAATTATTGTCCCCCTCAGAGTATTGATCGAGCAAAAGAGGAAGAGGAAACCAGAGGAAAAAACAAATTAGAAAAATAGAAAAAAATTAGAATCGAAATGAATATTAGCTCTGCGTGATTCTGTACGTGATAAAATTTTCATCTCAATCTGTTGTATGTATATAAAATGAAAAGTGGCGCGATATAAACTTTGATAAATAAGTAATTAAACAAATTATTGAAGAAATTAATAAATTTGCCTAATCTTTTCGAGTACAAAACTGTATCATGTGTAATAATCATCACAATGAGAAAAAAGTTAATGATTATAAAAATCCCTTGAATCCTGTAACTTTGTATACACTGATAAATTAAGGTGTGATAAAAAATTGACTCTTAATTAGGGATAGCAGATCTTTTTTCTCTCGACGAATCAGATAGAAAAAAATGACGAAAAAAAAAACAGAAATGCATGTATTAGAAAAAACAGAAGAAATTTCGAGTATACGACGTATATGTACCAATCGATAGACACGTAGGTACAATTTGATATATTGTGACGGAAACGGGATAAACGGATGCGGAAAAAGAAGAGAAAGAAGGATTAAGGCGGAGGAGAAGATGTGTAGGTGGAAAGAATCGATGGGGTCGTTTGAAAAAGGCCTCTCGAGTCGAGAGACTGCAGTCGTCGAAAGTTGTTGCGTATAATACAGCGATATTCAAACTCTGAAGTTTCACGTGTCTATACCTGCGGCAATAATTATAATAAATACACGTATCCTTCGATGATGAGGGGGCTGCAGGTATAGACATAATATATATGTATAGACGCGCTGGACGTGCAGCGATCACTAATTACAACGAAAATACATACACACACATTAGTTTACGTAGTTTTTCGCGATCATCGATGATAATTGCGCATATGCATACATACGACGATATATAAAGTCCAAAGGTATTTAATATCAGTGCCTATGAGTGATAAATATGAACAATGCGATGTTTTATTTTTTCTGATACGACGTATGCATCTCGAGAGGGGCGCGATTGAAGTTTCGAATTCCAAAAGTTCCGAACGGTCTGCAGAATTACGAATTTATTTGAGACCCAATTCCGAGTTTCTAGAAACGCTAAAGTTCAGAACTTGCAAATTCCTAAAGGTCGAGATGCAGGAAGCTCATAGATCCTTTCCAAAAACTCTATGAGTTGGTAGTATAAAAATTCGGAATTTTCAACTTTCGCAGCTTTTGAAATTTTGAATTTCAATCCCACCTCATTTAAAGATTCAGCCCTTTAAGGGATCGTCTCAGTGTGACCCTTCGAAAAATCACTGATTATCCGCGATTTTTTTTTTTTTTAATGTTGTAACAAACTAATCGATCCGGTCTTTTTTTTTATAAATAAATACATTCATGTCGAATACAAAATGGTTTTTTTTACTTTTATTTATTTAGTACATAATGATTAAGCGCGTTTTTCTCAGAATGGTGTTTTTCAAAACGGTGTCCGCTGCCGAGAGAAGAGTTTTCAAGCTATCGATTTCAAACTTTTACAGAACATTTTTCTTGTCATTCTCTAACGTCCTATGGAAGCTTTTTTTTTTTTTAGAAAACTTCTTTTTTTTTTCTCGGAAAACTGTCGAAAAAAAAGGCCAAATTCACTACTTTTTGTTCAAATCGCTGACATTTTGTCAAAAAAAATTTAAAAAAAAAGCCTCCATAGGACGATAGCGGCTTTCTTACAGATTAATAATCTTTTCGAAATTTTCGTTTCAGATCAAAATTGAGCCCGGAAAAGTGGACACCGATTAGGACTCTTTTTTTTTACAACATTTTTGATAATTAATAAAAATAATAATAAAATAATAAAAATAATAAAAAACTAGATGATCCCTTAAAAATTTCTTAACGTGACGAAACAACGAATTTTTGCAAATTCAGTATCAGATCAAAGAATCAAGCAAATAAAAACTGGTGACCGTCACAGGTTGGTGGCAAAAATTCGCGTGGAATACTCCATAATACTACATATAGAGAACGGTACATCGTCATTTCCGTCATGTCAATCCTCCGACTCGTTTGTCATATCTGTTAATTAATACTACTCCTTGTATTGCAATACCACGTACGGTGTGTGGCTAACTAAGCGATACACATTTTACTTGTCACACGATACGTGCATCGTATTGAAGCTTATATCTTTTATTGTTTCTTATATATAGTGTTTTACCGCAATTTGACACTCACAGTAACAGCACACCCCACGAACAACACCATATAGGGGAGAACCTATACATATAGCCAAAGTGGGCGATACCAATTGAATATTGATAGAAATTTATCATTCTATTTTATTTTTATTTATTCTTTGTATTAATTTTGTTTTACGACATCACATTATTGAGAGAAAAAAAAATCAAAATAAAAAATAGACTATGTAAAATTGTCCTGTGTAGACAAACTTTCAGAAACGGATTCGATAGAAAGAAACAATCACTTTTGAAGAAATATAAGTTTCCTCTTTTTTCGTTTCTTTATCAACCGCGGAGACGATCAAGTGATGTTAGATGAGTGAAGGCAAATTAGTATATTTGATTAGTTATAGTACAGCGAACGATCGATCTTCGTTATCGCATAAAGTATAACATTTGGCCGACTATAATACAATATACCTGTCTAATAAAATTAGTTTTATATATTCCGCGTGAAATCTTTGGATTAGAGATTAGGTGCCTATACCTATGCATAGGTACTTACTTAGGTGCGTCTATGAATAGTTTTTTTTTTTTTTTTTTTTTTTTTTCCGGGTCGTATAAGCCAGGGCTGACTAATTGTAAGAAGGATATAGAAAAAGTATATAGAACAGCAAAAAAGCAACATCGTCATGTTGTGTTGTTATAGCCTTAGAAATATCGTACGGCTGCGTGAAGATCACGGTGCGTGTTAAAAATTTCCTATTGTATGTAGGTATATGTATGTATGTGGTGGATATATTTGTAGCTGCAGCTAACGTAATCAAATGATTATAGAGAGATCAGCTGGTTAAACCGTTGGTAATCTAATTCCTATAATATTATACGCTTATTCTCTTCCTGTTCCAATAGCTGATTTGCTTACAAAAAAACTACTTATCTCTCAATAATCTCATGTCCACCGCGAAGCCCCTTCGAAATACATACCCTGCATGTAATACCTATAAGGATTTTTAATTGACTTTCACGCGTTCGATTTTCACCTGGTGAGTCTTTTAGTATAAAATTTTAACATACTATTCAGCAGCAAAGAATTTCAAAAAATGAATGATAAAAAAAACCATCCAAAAAAATCGCAATCCGACCCAATCAAGTTCATTCATGACGAATTTGTCGGTCCATTGATTTGTCAACCCTATGTAAGTAGTTCGTTACAAATGACTCAAATGTTTCGGGCTGACAATGAGGCTGGCTGGACGATGAAGAAGAAGAAGGATGACGCATCAATTCCAGAATCCTTGACTCGTATTCGCCCTAGATATATATAAGAACGGTGGTCTGTCATACGAAGTATGTATAATGTATACTCATACCTATACATCACATGTATAATATAGACTTGGCAGACTATATAAAAGAGTATATATATGTATATTATATATATAACACAGAACACTATGAGTATTGAACTGAAGGAACATCTGTTGCCGTTCGCGTATACCTATACGTATATCCTACGTTTCGACGTAGTTATATGTATAATATACTACCAAACTAAATGTGCGGTTCGATGACTGCAGCCATTCATGTCGAGTTCTGATCGATCAAAATTTGAGAAGGGTGTGGCGAGGCACACACTTACATAGTTCAGATCTGCTATTTTTCACAATACACTATATATATTCCTACGCGCATATTTCGCACCCATATGATCAGATATTCAACGGTATATTGAATGATCTGCAAAACCGAATGCTGAAATTTCGAAATAATCAGGAGAGTTTGCATTTGCTTTTCATGGAGGGAGAGTGAAAGTGAAAGAGAGAGAGAGAGAGAGAGAGAGAGATGTGTTATTTTTTTATCGTTTAGTACGGCCACTATTAAGTTTTCCTGACCAAAAAACTGAATTCCCTGAACAACCTGATCATCTTTTAATTACCTCACGTCATTTCCTGGATTTCTAGGTTACCCGGACCCTGACCAGGGACGGGATTGAAATTGTGAATGTCAAAAGCTGCGAAAGGTCTTTTAGAAATATTATTACCCTGAAAGTCTACGAAGCTAATTTGAAAAACTCCAAATGTTAAGACACCGATGGTTCAAAATTCCGAAAGCTAAAGATCAGACAAGCCAAAACTCCGAATCTCGGAATTTGCTTATGCAACGTCGTTTATTTGACAGCTCTGTCATGAACTTCCCTTAAATTTGCGGATTTTTGGACATTCTGAGGTTTGAACTTTCGGATCTTTGCAATGAGCTGCCTGCATTTCGACCTTTCGGAATTTCCAATTTCTGAACTCTAACGTACGTTTCTAGAAATTCTGAATCGAGTCTCAAATAAATTCGGAATTTTGACCGTTCGGAACTTTTGGAATTCGGAACTTTAATCCCACCCACCTTCTGACCAGTGGCGACCGTGCTATTGGATCAAACTGTATATTGCCACGCTTTTTTCAATCATGTTCAAAGTAATGTACCTATTCGCGAATGAACCTGCACCGGCAATACTGCAGTAGGTATATATTTATATACGTATATATATATGTAGATATACGTGATTTGACTGTAATTTTCGAGCGCGTAAGTACGCGGCATATATACTATATATACGAGGAGGCATATGTGTACGGCACACCCGCATGAATACTAATTCCTACAGAGCAAATATATATAACCACGACGCAGGGTATTATTCTCGCGGATATATATATATGAGAATTAGCTCCTATTTTGCCAGGGAGGAAGTCGGCAGTTAGACAGAGTAGGTATATACTTGAGTATGTATACGCATATATGCTACACACATACGTATTATAGGTAAGTACATACATATAGGTCTACACGAGAGTGCGAGAGTGCTTCGAAATAAATAAGTGAATGAATGTTCATTATATGAAAAAATGTTTAAATCACGAAGTTTCGTTGAAAAAGTCATTCTCTTAGGAAAGATAGCCGCATCACAGAAATGGAAATGTATATTATTTACATAGGATACGTTTGGCCAGAATTGTTGCATTTCACATAGCACACAGAATAGTGCAGTACCCACCTATAATATTATACTCATCTATATGAAAGGCGAAAAGTTTAAACGAACTGAGGAATGAATTTAATTGAAGTAATTAACCAGCCCCCCCCCCCCCCCCCCCCCCAGCCGCTATACATATATGTATAGCATATTTGAGCTGTCGTGTCCGTGGTCCCTTCATTATACTTACATGAAAGAATTTTAAAGCCGGCTTGACTTTGTCCGCACAGTTTTTCCCACATAAGTGTACAATTGTACATAGCAGAATTTTATTTTTATTTAATTTTTTTCTCAATTTTTAGAAAAAATACTCGTCAATAAATATCCATCGTCAAACTTCTACAAGTATACATATAAATAAACGTGAAAAAAATTGTATTCACAAAAATATACTATGCATATGTGAATATTTACACAGATATACCTACGAAGCTTTTTTTCATTCTTAGAATAACTTTTCAAAAATTTTCTGTCAATTTTTTTTTTTTTTTTAGTCTTGCATGAATGCATGCGCGAGTTCGAATATATGTAGTAAGTCCGCAAGCACACACATACCTCGTATATATTCTATGCTATACTATACTATACAAGTGATTCGTGTGTATACATTGGGTAAATGTACAAAGGTATGCACATATGGGAGCGGGTGGCTCGATGTACAGAAACCCAAAGGGCCTTCAACCCTATCCCATAGACTGTATAGAGTCTGGGAGGGCAGCTCGGGGTGCAAGTACGCGTCGCCTTCCACCAGCTTTCACGTTTATTATACGTATTTGTATATATATGTAGACGTTGCCCCGCGGTGAAAACAATCGATATCATCCTCGTTGCAGGGTGCACCGGCCTCATCACGACCCATGGAATATTGGTTTTCCGTCTATATCCATTTTTCTTCATTTTTTTTTTCTTTTTTCTTCTTATTTTCCTACTCCGATTGCGCGAAACGTAGATTATATCAAACCTATCTATATGTATACAGAGTCATTCAGAATTTGTGAACAATATTTTACAGGGTGAATCCTTGTCACATACAGCCAATTTTCTGAAAACTGGCTTTTTTCCTCAAAGACAAAGTAATTTGTTTTATCCAATGGAATTTGTCTAAATATTGTGTTATCGTTATGAATTTAATGAAATGAGAAGCGGATTGTGATTTAAGGTAAGCAATATGTCACGGTTGGAAAAATTAAATATATAGTCCAAAATCAATTGGTTTCATCATCAAAGTTCATTTTGCATCATTATAATCATCCCACTTGGAAACGGTTGCTGTACGAATTCAGGCACACCATGGTCCGTGAACATGGGTTTGAAAGAGTACATACCTGGGAACCTTGTATAAAAAATTCAGAATTTTCGAATGAATCTGTTTCCGTTTATCACCGATAACGTAAATTTGACGCTAAAAATGGCACTTTTGAACGTCCCGCGCATCCCGTAAAGAGATTCAAAATATCGAATCTTTTCACGGAGACCTTTATTTCAGCGATATCTTTGATTTTTGAGGGTAGCTGAGAAAATTTTTTTTTTTTCGATCCGCTCTACTATACATAGTTAAGAAAATTATGTATTTTCAACGGCAAACGAACATATAATTTTTTTTCCTTTTTTTTTTCACACGAAAAAACGTGAAAGTATATCACACATACATATATATCTAATACGTCATGTCATTTCGACCACGGCATGGAGGCGTATCATTATTTATCTCTCTATTCTCGACTTTGTTTTGGAGTCATTAACTGTAATTAAATTGACGTAGGTAAGAAAAATGGACAAATTTTAATAGCAAATAAATTGGTATCGTTCGACGTGAATATAAAAATTCCGTTAAAAAGCGATAGAAAAAATTAAAGGATTCGATTTTTGACTCGTTGTGACAAAAATCTGGAATTTGACGACGAAACGAAAAAGCTACGTTGAGTCGTATCCGGCTAAACTTAATATTTCTATTTTCTTAATCACAATCAATCCGCGCGTTTCTATTATAATTCCGACAACAAATGCGAGGTAATTAGGAAGAATAAGAAATGCCACGCCTGCTCTTTGCGATTGAATTCGTCTTTTCGGCGATTATACGCGTCCTTATATATTACGCCATTTACAGACACGAAGAAAATAATAAAGACACGCGACGCATTCTTCGCGCAATTAAACGTATTGATGAAATTTTCTTCTTATCGTTACGAACAATAAGGGGTATAACCCAGTTCTTTACTCTGTCTTTATCTCCTTCTTTTCCCGATATTATGCTTCTACGTATGTACACATACATAGGTATATGACGGGTTTCCGGCTTCCGCTATATATGTATAGCTGTACCGCAAGTCACATCCTTTCCGTCGAATCAGAAATCTTTCGTCACGTTCCCTTTTTTTCTCCGCATTAATCTTACAAAACACATAAGTGTGCTAATTAAATTAATTGATTCATTCATTTTTCAAGAAACCACATATGTCTTACAATCAACATATTGTCATTCATTCGAAACATAATTATAAAAAAACTAGAAAAAAAAATGTCTCTTTCATTATAAATAATGATCATATATGTATGTACATAGGTATACTCGAGTAATATACATAAGGGTATATACATTTGAAAATAGAAAACGCGTGTATCTCATGTATATAAAAAAAACAAGTCTATGATAAATACTCGAGCATATTACGGGATTGGACATGAATACATCACATAGTTCAATGAAATACATATGTCAGTTATTTCAATGATAATCGACTATACGTGAAGATATGCGTGTCATATGGTATATAGTTCTTTTATAGAATATGCTATATATACCAGAATATTCTATATGCCATATCGTCGCAATAACTACTAAAATTAGTGAATAAGTGGCTGCAAAGCAGTATACATACATGTATACAACACGAATACACATACATATGTTTACGACTATAGTATTTTACAATCATACATACATCTATATGTATAACAAAACTACGTGGTAACCCAATTTTTCATTCTACACGTACTAATAACTAGCCCAATTCATCAATTAATATAAATTCTCAAATCCAATCATAAACAGTCATTATCATTGTTATTATATTATTATTATTATTATTATTATTATTATTATAACCAGGTAGATATAAATTATTGAGAGGAATGTTCTTTTTGCAAAGTGTATATAATACTCCTTGATTGGAATATTCCATCATACGTATTAGCTATGGGCAGTTCCTAGTTTTTTTTTTCGGTTAGTAATTTTGATCGGTGGTAATTTGTTCATTTGAATTTGTACCTATCTTCCCCTTATGTATCTGAAATCTGCAGATAATTGTTCTAAATGATAGATTCATTCACGTATATAGCGGTTAAAATTGGTCGGTTTTTATTGAATGGTGGTTTGAAAGAAAAAAATCTATCCATCCATCCATCCATCCATCTATCTATCTTTCTATCTATCTTTCTATCTATCCACCCATCTATATTGTTTAGTATAGTCGCGTATACTTATATACTATATCGTAATAGAGTTAGGAGTTCGAGTTTTGTATAGGCATGAAAAATCACGGTGCGTCATTTCCTGTAACGGAGTTAGGCACGCGTGGCTCGTCTATATTCAAGCTGGATGTATAGAGAGCCGATCGGGATAAAACACAATACATTACCTTTATATACTCGATTTTCATTCAAGTATATTTTACACACACTATATTCCGAAAAACTTCCTAATTGTATTTTTATTCAATTCCTCTAAATTGGCAGATGTGTATCCAATGATGATTATACCCAAAAATCGGAAAAAAAAAAGGGAAAACGAAATAACAAATAACTATATAATTAAATATATCCGATCTGTGAAAGTTCGGTGCTGCCCTCATTTTGAACAGTGTTTCCATGTTAAATCTTATGGAGTAAAACTATAGTTGAAGCGGCTGCCGTCGGCGTAACTGGCCTGCATTCCCATAAGATTACGTGTTAAAATGACACTCAGCGCCACTCCTCCCCTCCAACGACTTAATCACGGACCAGGGGAATGAATGATTTTTTTCTCCCTGTAACTATATATGACTACGTGTATATACCAACGCGTAATATGTAATTCAGTTATCAAATTCCCATGATGTAATTGCCGATTTCGCATAATTTATCGTATTTGTATTAGTAATTTCCGAGATTTTATCGTTTTATAGACCGCGGATTATCCTTGTATATTATATACTCGCCATACGGTTGTTCCTATACATATGATTCAACCACGAGAGCGTTGATTATACGGACAATTCTCACCGTGTATAAGCATTAACTCCCAGACGTCTAAATATAATATAGTATACCTATATATATATACAGATTGTCTAATATGAGGTTACCTCGTCAAATTTCCAGCTGAGTTATCACCTAAATATACCGCAAACGTGAAGGCGAACGCGGGAAAGCGGCGAATTGCGTAAAACTGCCTGTTGTGTATACTCAAGATTCGTTTTACACGCGCGGTCGCACATGTGTCGGGAAACTTATACATACATATATATTATATACATATATGGGCAATTCCACCAATTATCAACGAATCTTTGAGCCCTAAGAAAATCGATTTGCCTCAATTTTTTTTCTCGCAATCTGTGAACCGAGATTGATAAATTCATCAAGTTTTAGCCCGATAGGACGTACCGTTCACGAAAAATACGATATTTAATTTTTAGGACAAAATTTTCATGCGCATTTTAACGTATTTCTATCGTCTCAATAGAAATTCGAAAAAATACGTTTTCTTTGTGAAAAACTCTCAGCTTTTTGAATCCGTTTTTTATTATTTGTCAACTTTGCTCAAACCCCCTGGAAAACACGTTTTTTGGCAAGAAACAGCGATTTCTCAAAGTGCTCAATGTTTCATCATTTTTTTGAATTTTTATTCGGAAAGCTGAGAATTTTCCAGTCAGGAACCCAAATTTTCAGAGTGGGACGACTACGGGGTCGCGCGTGAGTTACGAATAATTGATAAAGAGCGGTGAATCAAATTCACTTTTGAGACTCAACCGAATATCTTTATCCCCCCAAAAAGCACCTCTGGTGCAAAAACTTATCGCCAAGTACATTAATACGACAGACACCTACAAAAATGTCACCAAATCAGATACTATTGCCAAGTACAAGTCATTTTGTTATGCTACATTTAAACGAAATTGAAGAACGTTGTGCTCGTTCGCTCGCTGTGCTCGCTCACTCCATTGGTTTATGATTATCTGTTGAAAAAAAACAATTCAAATGAATAAAGTGGAGACGATCACGTTTATAAAAACATATTCCTAACGAAAAGTTTGTTCCAAAAGATCTGCAGAAAAAAAATTGGAGGTAGTGGTACTTGGCGGGCCTTTTATTGAAAAAGTACTGTGAAATATAAATTGAACGGTGTTGAGATTATGCATTGCCCCGCCAAGTACCACGTACTCCAATTTTTTTTGACAGATTTTTTTTCAATAAACTTTCCATTATGAATATTTTTTTATGAACGTGATCATCTCCACTTTATTCATTCTAATTGTTTTTCTAACAGATAATCATGAACCAAATCGAGCACAACGTTATTTATAGTATAATAAAATGAATTGGACTTGGCAATAGCATCTGATTTAGTGACATTTTTGTAGGTGTCTGTCGTATTAATGTACTTGGCGATAAGTTTTTGCACCAGAGGTGCTTTTTGGGGGGATAAAGATATTCGGTTGAGTCTCAAAAGTGAATTTGATTCACCGCTCTTTATCAATTATTCGTAACTCACGCGCGACCCCGTAGCCGTCCCACTTTGAGAATTTGGGTTTTTGACTGAAAAATTCTCAGCTTTCCGAATAAAAATTCAAAAAAATGATAAAACATTGAGCACTTTGAGAAATCGCTGTTTCTTGCCAAAAAACGTGTTTTTCAGGGAGTTTGAGCAAAGTTGACAAAAAATAAGAAACGGATTTATAAAGCTGAGAGTTTTTCACAAAGAAAACGTATTCTTCCGAATTTTTATTGAGACGATAGAAATACGTTAAAAGTGCGCATAAAAATTTCGTCCTAAAAATTAAATATTGTACTTCTCGTGAACGGTACGTCATATTGGGCTAAAACTTGGTGAATTTACCAACCCTGGTTCACAGATTGCGAGGAAAAAAATTGAGGCAAATCGATTTTTTTCGGGCCCAAACATTCGTTGATAATTGGTGGAATTGCCCATATATAGTTATATTATATTATATTCCTATGTATAGTTTTACTGGGACGGGATTAAAGTTCCGAATTCGCAAAGTTTCGAACGGTAAAAATTCCGAATTCATTCGAGACGCGATTCTGAGTTTCTAGAAACGTCAAAGTTCAGAACTTGCAAATTCCGAAAAGTCGAAATGCAGACTTAGCTCAGTGATCCGGAAGTTAAAAACTCAGAAAATCCAAGAATTAATCCGAAAATTTGAGGGAAGCTCATGACAAAGTTGTGAAATAAACGACATTGCATCTCGCGAATTCCGAGATTCGGAGTTTTGGCCTTCCGGATCTTGACACGGAAAAAAAATGTTGTTGGATTTAGGGGAGGGCCGGGCAAAATGGGCCCTCCTGAAAATTGTTCGTACTTTTTCAAAATCGAAAAATGTTCATTATTTACGTGCTCTAGCAAATTTCAAACACCGAATCAACTATACGTGTATATATATTGACATCTTTAGGAGAGGCGGACAAAATGGGCACCCTTGAAAATCTGTCAAGTACTTTTTCAAAATTCAAAAACGTTCTTGGAATTACATTATTTATTTGCCCTAGCAAATTTCAAACATCAAATCAGTGATAATCAAATTGCTGCAACACCTCAAAGTAACTTTAGAAAAGTACGCGTAATTTTCAAGGGGGCCGAAAACACATAAAATTGTTCAATTTTGAATCATTTCGAAAATATTTCAAGGGACCCATTTTGCCCGCAATTTTTGGACTTTTCAGATAAGAGCGTTCAACACGCGGCATGAGTCAGACTATCGTTTTTCGGTGATAATTCGAAAATTCATTTTTTCAAATCTCTACTTGGAGCTTTATTTTTTTAGGGGGCTCATTTTGCCCGCGCCTTCCTTACAAGAGTCGGAGACAAGCGAACTTTTTTGTAAAAATGACAAAAATTCTCGGTATTAGATACAGCCGCGGTTGTAAGTTTAGCAAGCGAACAAGTGATTCGTACCAGAGTTTTGTTCATTTTCACAAAAAAGTTCGCTTGTCCCCTATAATGCTGCCTGCTGACTCTTGTAAATACTACAATAATTTTTTTTCTGTGTAGCTGTCGGAATTCCGAACCTTCGGTGATTTTTAAATTGGCTACGTAGACTTTCGGGAAAATAATCTTTCGAAAAACTATCAGTCGGTAGTATAAATATTCGGAATCTTCACGTTTTGCAGCTTTTGAAATTCGCAATTCCAATCCCGCCCCGTTTTACTCATATTACATACAAATTCTTTTTTTCCCCACTCTTTTGGATCTGAATGACGATAAATTAAAAACGATCTTTTTTTCACATACCTATACCTTCATATTTTCCGAGATAATTTCATTTTTTCTTAGTTGATAAATTTTATTCATGTACATTTATATATGTACCTATCTATGTGTAATGCATGCATGTATAGATTACAGCGTACATACCTATACAAGTATCACATACCTATATACCTATACATGCAGTGTATTGGGATATATAACACGTGTGTAAAAATAACTCACGCAAGCAACAGCTGAATGAAAAACGTGCTAACGCGAATCTAAAATTATATCCTTTAACTATAAGAGTGACGTTTGTATACGCGTCCGTGTGTATAGCCAGCCATAGTGACGTCACCGTATTTTACGGTGCGTCACGTGTATATATTTATTCATTCGCGTATTAAATTATTTATTTTTACTATTATATCCACTGCAGGTGAATGAGATCAAAATAGTAATCTAAAGAAATTTTGATTGTATATATATGCATATATAGGGATGATTTAGATCCGTATATTATCTAAACCCATCATCCACATACTATTATACCGTCACGTCGGTATACAATAAGCTTTTCACCAAAGTTACATATGTATACAGGTATATATATCCTTATATACCACGAATGGAACGACTGCGTACTTCCGGTCATTCGATTTACGGAGAATAATTACGATTAATCAACTCAATCGACGTTGTTCCGTGTATCTATAATAGGTACAGTCATACATTGATAACAAATATACGTATGCAATAACGATTCGAATTACGAATATAATAATATTAATCATAATATCAATAGACAATGGAGAAAAAATCGAATTTGAATAAATATTTTCACTAATAATTATTCGGAGTGTATATTATATGGAAAAAACACAAGAACTGTATGATTCATCTTACTTCATTATAGTACATAGAAGAATACAAAATTATAAAAAGCCAGATCATGTCCTATTGATTATGTATACGTACATATCTACGTACATACATACGATACAGGTGAAAATAAGGAATATATATAATACAGAATCCCTCTTTCCTCCCGCAATGAATCCTCAGGGTTATAGGTATAATTTCCGTGTAAAATATGCATACCTATATACATATATGTATGTATGTATATGTAAATGTGTGCAGAGGTTGAGAATTGAGGGAGGTTATGGCTTAGGGTGAGGTCTGTGGTATGAGCCATAAGGGTGCCGCAGAGGACTCACTGGTAGACGACAGAGAAACTGAAATACGGATAAATGGACAGACATCGAGGAGCCAGTCAGCAACTGCACTGCAACTCGCCGCACCCCTGAACTTACTCCTACTATTACTATTACTACTACTACTACTACTACTACTGCCAGAAGACGACGATGCATAACGACAGAAAGCGAGAGCACATATAGACGTATACATATACCTACATAGGCATAGATATAGTATACGAATAGCCATTGTAATACGGATACTCATGTATGTATATGTATAAGTATATATGTATATGAATACGACATTATAATAAATAGTGTATGCGACGCGGAGTGACCTGCAGCGAGTATCGAACACCCACGCAACCCTTTTGAAAACCCTACTAATTCTCCAACGCACATAAATAACTATATTATACATATATATACCTATATAATTACTTACGGAGGAAATGTATGTACGTACATGTATAAAATGAGTATATATATATCATGTATATAGGTATATGACTACGCAGGCCTATATCACGGTTACTGCAGCAGTACAACCTTCACGAACGAATAAACTGAAAAGCTTCATATAAGTGAGCTATAGTGAGCTTTATACACGGGAAGAGGTTGGCCAGAGAGAGAGAGAGAGAGAGAGAGAGAGAGAGAGAGAGAGAGAGAGAGAGAGAGAGAGAGAGAGGGGGAAAGAGAAAAAGGGAAAAGAATAAATAAAGAGGAAGGTTGCCGGAGGTTGGAGCCGATGATCAAGGGACGAGAAGTAGTAATGGAAATTTTATGTGCCGAGCAAGAGTAGGAGAGACGTGATTCTGCAGGTAGTACGTAGTGGAGCTACGTATAGTCTAATCAATCTAGACTTTGATCCTCAAATAATTCAGCCGCGCATGAAAAATATACCAATCGACGCAGAAACTTGCCCAGTATAACATATCAAAATGTTTATTCACGAAATTCCCGGGGTCAGAGTTAAATTAATTAAAAACTATCAATAAATCGCGAGTTCGTGACTAAATCGCTCGGGGTTTCGTTCCAAATCATCAAAAAAGAGAAGAAAAAATAGCAGCTCGTAGAGGAGATCATTCCACACAAATTCGAAGCGGAAACCCATGTTCCACGATCAGCCGTTTTCGCGTTAAAAATTATTGAACCCTTTCTGGCCCAAACATCGCCAAACGATCAGCTGTGATTTAGCGACGCCTACCGCTAACGCGCGCAGCCTGGTGGCAGGCGCACGAATGCGCAGCGAATTCAAACTCACGCTACGTGCTATTCTTCATTAAATATGATTTTCATCCATTAGCAGTCCATTTTTGCTATGTATGTGTTTATTTATCATACAAATCATGGCAGTTTTCCAATATATTTGATAAAATGACGAGGTAATGAGGTAATTAGATAAAATTACTTACTACATCGAATGAATCATTACAAAATTTGGTACATTATCAATAGAATACATTAATCTGACTTAAAATCAATGTTTTTTATTCGTTTGATTAATAAATTTTGATAATATACCAAATTTTATAATGATTCATTCGATGTAGTTAGTAATTTTACCTTTGAGCTGTCTGCATTTCGACCTCTCGGAATTTCCAAATTCTAAACTCTAACGTTTCTAGAAACTCAGAATCGCGTATCAAATAAATTCGGGATTTTGACCGTTCGGAACTTTTGGAATTCGGAACTTCAATCCCACCCCAAATTTTTACACATACATCCATATACTATATCTACACATATTGTATGTATAGCTAATGTATACGTACACATCTATATACCTACACGTGTGTCGACTTCCGTCCATCCATCAATCCGTCTGAAGATTATTTAATGTCTACACGCACATATGAATGCGTTTTATATACTTATATACTCCCGTGACACACACTCCCGCAAGTTATAGCTTGATCATTGCGAGCATATTCAAACAATGAAAGTTCTAATCTCGAATTTACTGATTATACCCCCATTATTATTTAGTCTTCTAAAAATCTTTAAGATTCGATTCAAAATCAAGAAGAAGAAGAAGAATAAGTGGAATAAGAACCACAAAAATTTACTGTGACAATTCCTACAGAATGCATGCAACAATTGGTCTGGATGTTTTCACACCATATTCGAGGCTAATGCGACACGCAGAGAGAAAATTTTCCATTCTCACGTATCTTGCGGTGCGAATAAAAATGTGAATGTAATCCAATTAGAAAACAAAGGGTTGATTAGAACAAATTTTCTGTTATTGTTTAATTTTTTTTTCGTGGAGTTTTTGGTTGATGTCTTTTGTTTTTGTTTCCCCTGTCTTTTATGATAAGCCTGTGAGTTCCCACTTTGCTTTAGAGTTAATTTCCCTATTAATAGAACCCGATGCGAGGAGTGAAGCGCGAAGTGACTCTGAATATAGCACAGTCGCCTCTGTGTCGGCGTTGACGTACCCATGGTGCATTTATGGATGTTCTAAGCTCCGTTTATAGATTTGGGGTTCTTCCTCTTACTCTAGTTCACGGGTCCGATATGCTTCTAAACTCCAACTTAAACTTAACCCTGCGCGGATTAGAGATTTTCAGTGTCAAGTGATCCCCCCAACGTGCCTGATCGACGACTGTAAGGAAAACAGGTGGAATCGCCCCTTGGCGTTTCGCCAAATCAACTAATTATACCTAAAATTATACAAAAAATTGAGGAATCTTTTTTTCTTTTTCTATAATATTTACCTCTAACAGGCAATCAAAATTCATCGATATAAAAATCAATTGAACGTATATAAATGATGCAAATAATCGGGATTCGAAACTCATGAAGAAATTTTAATAAATATAATTGTAGATAGAAATGATTGGATTTTTCGATTGCTGATTTGTATCGATTTCAAAATCTATACAAATACGTATGCGACGTGTGTCTGTTCGCATTAAATCAAAAGGGTAATAAACTGTATTTAAAATATATGAGAACCCCTGAGACAACTTGGTCGTCTAAATATAGCCTCGGGTAGTTTTATCTTTTCCTGGAGATATTTCAGGCTCTCGAAGTTACTTATGTTCGTTGTTGTGTAGTACGTATTGTTTCGAGAAAGATGCACACAGCCCTTCGATTCGTACAATAAGAAGAAGAATCGCAAGTTCTCGTATACCAGAGACGCAAGAAAAAAAAATATTCAAATCAACCAAAGTCTTCTCTTTCTTTCGTCTCATGCCAATTTATATTCATAGTATATATATGGGGAATTCCAGCCCAACCTGGACAGCTTTTGACCCTCACCCCTCTCGATTTTTTTCATTTTTTTTTCTGATATTCGGTAGACTGAAAGGAGTGCTTGTGATTTATTTCAAATTTTTATCTCAATCCGTTTTCGATTTACATATTTTTGAAAATTCGCAATTCCCGATGATCGTCAAACGTTTAAACGCCTGTATCTCTGAATCTATCAGTCGGATTACAAAATGTGAGTGTATGAAATTCATCGGAAAGAAGTGTACTTTTCGAAAAAAATATTTCTGGATAATTGTGCCTCGTCCTTCATAGTGAAATCTTCGTTTAAACATGAAAAATCGATTTTTCTCAAAGTATGACATAATTCAAAATTTTCAAAAAATTCTCAAAAATACTTCGAGAAAAGACAAAATTTTTGAGCTATGGCTGATCGTGGGCCTCGGCTGCTTTCTATTTTTAACAGAATTTTAATCGAAATTTTAATTGAATTAATTAAAATTCTATTGAAAATTGAAAAACAAATTTAATTAAATTAATCAAAATCCTGTTGAAAATTGATTTCTCAATTTTTTCTCAATTTTCTTTATCTTTAAAAATAAATTTTAAATTGAATCAATTAAAATTCTATCAAAAATTTGAGAAAAAATTCAAAATAATCGATTAAAATTCTGTTAAAAATAGAAAGCAGCCGAGGCCCACGATCAGCCATAGCTCAAAAATTTTGTCTTTTCTCGAAGTATTTTTGAGAATTTTTTGAAAATTTTGAATTATGTCATACTTTGAGAAAAATCGATTTTTCATGTTTAAACGAAGATTTCACTATGAAGGACGAGGCACAATTATCCAGAAATATTTTTTTCGAAAAGTACACTTCTTTCCGATGAATTTCATACACTCACATTTTGTAATCCGACTGATAGATTCAGAGATACAGGCGTTTAAACGTTTGACGATCATCGGGAATTGCGAATTTTCAAAAATATGTAAATCGAAAACGGATTGAGATAAAAATTTGAAATAAATCACAAGCACTCCTTTCAGTCTACCGAATATCAGAAAAAAAAATGAAAAAAATCGAGAGGGGTGAGGGTCAAAAGCTGTCCAGGTTGGGCTGGAATTCCCCATATACAGTAGGGTGGATCGAAAAAAAAAAATTTTCTCGGCTACCCTCAAAAATCAAAGATATCGCTGGAATAAAGGTCTCCGTGAAAGGATTCGATTTTTTTAATTTTTTTAGGGGGCGCGCGGGACGTTCAAAAGTGCCATTTTTAGCGTCAAATTTACGTAATCGCTGATTAACGGAAACAGATTCATCCGAAAATTCTGATTTTTCGATATAAGGTGCCCAGGTATCTACTCTTTCGAACCCATATTCACGGACCACTACCAATTGTTTCATATCTTCGAAAAAAAATTTTGAAAATCAATATTTTCACTATTTTTCAGGTAATTATCGTTGAATTTTGATTTTTTTCCTTCTAAAACGTTTTTGAATTTCTTCCATCGTTTTTTTCTTGTAAAACTTTTATCAGTATCGCTTACAATGCAAAAATCGCTGAAAAATAAATGTTATTTCGAAATATATCCGAAATATCAAAATTTTATTTTTCAGCAATTTTCAGCAATTTTTGCATAGTAAGCGATACTGATAGATAGTTTCACAAGAAAAAAACGATGAAAGAAATAAAGAAACGGTTTAGAAGGAAAAAAATCAAAATTTAACGATAATTACTCGAAAAATAGTGAAAATATTGATTTTCAAAATTTTTTTTCGAAGATATAAAACAATTGGTAGTGGTCGGTGAATATGGGTTCGAAAGAGTAGATACCTGGGCACCTTATATCAAAAAATCAGAATTTTCGGATGAATCTGTTTCCGTTAATCAGCGATAACGTAATTTTGACGCTAAAAATGGCACTTTTGAACGTCACGCGCGCCCCCTAAAAAGTTTCAAAAAATCGAATCCTTCCACGGAGACCTTTATTCCAGCGATATCTTTGATTTTTGAGGGTAGCCGAGAAAATTTTTTTTTTTCGATCCACCCTAATATACAGTAAGGCGGATCGAAAAAAAAAAAAAAATTTTCTTGGCTACCCTCAAAAATCAAAGATATCGCTGAAATAAAGGTCTCCGTGGAAGGATTCGATTTTTTGAATTTTTTTAGGGGGCCCGCGGGACGTTCAAAAGTGCCATTTTTGGCGTCAAATTTACGTTATCGATCGCTGATTAACGCAAAAAGATTAATCCGAAAATTCTGATTCTTTTATCTAAGGTGCCCAGGTATCTACTCTTTCAAACCCATATTCACGGACCACTACCAATTGTTTTATATCTTCGAGAAAAAATTTTGAAAATCAATATTTTCACCATTTTTTGAGTAATTATGGTTGAATTTTGATTTTTCTCCTTCTAAAACGTTTTTGTATTTCTTCCATCGTTTTTTTTCTTGTAAAACTTCCATCAGTACCGCTTACAAAGCGAAAATTGATGATTCATGAATCAATAAAAAATGAAAATTTTCGAAATAATTTATTTTTCAGCAATTTTCGCATTCTAAGCGATACTGATAGAAATTTTTACAAGAAAAAAACGATGGAGGAAATACAAAAACGTTTTAGAAGGAGAAGAATCAAAATTCAACGATAATTACTCGAAAAATAGTGAAAATATTGATTTTGAAATTTTTTTTCCCAAGATATGAAACAATCGGTAGTGGTCCGTGAATATGGGTTTGAAAGAGTTATGGATAGGCACCTTATATCAAAAATCAGAATTTTCGGATGAATCTGTTTCCGTTAATCAGCGATTACGTAAACTTGACGCCAAAAATGGCACTGTTGAACGTCCCGCGGGGCCCCTAAAAAAATTCGCCCTAATATACAGTAAATATTGATCAATTTTACGAATTCTCTTCGAAATTTTTTTCTCTTCTCCCCTCATCGTATATTTTTATCAAATTTTTATTTCTATTTATTTATTCGTCGATTTTTTTTCCAACAACATGCGATTACTTGAGCTACTCTATGTATTTCTTTTCGTTATCATCATCGCTATACACCGAAATATATGTTATATATATATATATACACATATACTAGAATAACTTGCGGCTGCCCTTTCCGGAATTAGGGTTATCGGAAGTGAGATAGGTATATTCGTACATATACTCCATAGATATATATACATAGGTATATATGCACGAATACTAGAGTTGGGGATAATTTAATCTGAGAAAAAGGTCGGGAGAGGAGGTCAGACACGTATAGTATATACGGAATAGAAGATACGGACAGACTGTGCATTCATGTATCGATGTATATATACTATCAACAGATATACATAAAATTATATAGCTCGGCAAGAAATCTGCTTGAATTTTTCGAAAGATGAAAACGAAACTGAAATTTTCTAGAAACAAAATATACATAAGTAGTATTTGTATAAATTATCAATAAACAATGCCCTTATCATTACGCGTGAGAAAAAAAATCTACTATAAGCGATGATTATAATATACAACAATTTCAAGTTCATGATTGTTATTATAGCTTGTGAGAAAATGTTCTACTACAGGGTTGGTATACGGTTTCTGGAATCTATCAGATTCCTTGATTTTTCCTGCATCGATTCAAGCCGAAGAATAGTGCGTTTTAAGAGATTCATAGACAAATATTCACCACCAAAGAATCGCTATTTTCTTAAATAACAATATCTTTGTAGTAAGAGACAACGTCGTTCCATGCACGCTAATGAAATATTACAGAATATATTATGTCAAATATGCTATATCGAGGTGAAATTCATATAATAATTCTTCGTGATATTTCATGAGATTTAAGTTTGTAACGAAATAATGGGGGAAAAAATCTCGATTATTCTTGACTAGAACGGTTCAAAAACATCAAAATGTTAGTGCGTTATTTTCCGAAGTGAGTAAAACCCACGTACTACCTGATCAATTTTGCAAATCTAACAACATTCGAGTGATGAAATAGTGAATTCACTCCAAGCATGCTGTTATTTCAACTTCATGATATTTTCAGGTTAAAAAAAAATTCAAACTCTATTTAGGTTTCTTCTGTTGCAAAATGTTTTCTAACGCTATATCTTCCGTTATATATTTATCGATTTTAGTATTTATTCTTTTATTCATTCTTTTATTCCTATTATTATTAATCTTATCTTTATTTATTTATTTATTTTTGTATCTTTTTTTCTCAAAGAGTAGACAGACGTCGAATCACGTTCGTCGAAGATATCACTTCAGCTGCGTATAGACACGCTCGAGTTGTTTTAATGCGTATATTCATGTATATCAGACGCGTCCGAGACTACATTACTCGTAGAAGGGAAAAAAGAGAAAAAAGAGAAAATTTTCATTTATGGCAAGAAACAAATTAGCAAGAACAATGCTCTTCCAACAATCCCGGGGCTGCAGCATACGTTATACGGTGGAGGGAAAAGGGAAAGGGAGAAAAATGAGTCATTCGTGAAAGCGGAATCACACGCGTGGTTAGTTGTATCTATATACCTATGTATATATGTAATGTACGTATATACACATGTATTATTACATAGACATACACATACGTTGCTTACACTCATGATATACTATTATACATGCCTATACATTGTACCGAGCGCGGGCTCAGCTCAGCTCAGCTCAATTGGATATGAATAGAAACCGTGATATTTATACGTGAAGAAATAACAATAAAAAATATACACATATATGTACACAGATACATACGTATACTATAGGAAAAAGGAAGAGGAAAAAAAAAAAAAAAAAAAAAAACCATTCACTGCATCCGAGCAGTTCCTGGCAACTCGCCGCGTGCTTCTTCGTTCGGTTCGTTCACTGCTGTAGCAACGGCATTAGTACATACAAATGTATATGTATAGGCATATTATATGTATATGTATAGGGAGGAGAATAAACGTGCGCTGAGAAATTAAACAGGCGCCTGGTGCGCCTCTAAAATAAACACAATGAAAGCAAAAAACATTAATTAATATAACAATTATTATTATTGTCGCCTTAATGATAATAATAATAATAATAATAATGATAATAATAATTCAAGCCTGCATCGCCACATGGCAATTGTACATACTGCAGATGCAATTTGAATTACGCAATTCGTGATAATATATTAACCTGGAGGATGTTATTTTTTGTTCTCTCGAGTCTTTCAATTATCCATACTACCCATCATTCGAATAATGCCGCGGTGTTATTAATTATTGCGACGTACGTAGGTACTTTGAACTTTATCGATATCTGCGGATTTTCCGTACACTTTACCGTACATTATAATATACTAAAAATTAGCAGCACGAGCAATGAATTTCCTTGAAATTTATGATGTAAAATTTGTGTTTGTACTCGTATGTTTGTTTAAGTATAAGTAATAACTATAATTAATAATAAACACCAACTATTAGCTACTGCAATTGTACATCGTAGGACATACGTTTTATGTAATAATAACGATGTTATCATCGACATATACATCCTTATAATATATACATGTAATATGAGGCGTATTTTCACGGAAATGAAAACCTTGAGACGGAGAGTGACGTCAGGCAGTTTTTATTCTCAAGTATATAGATGAATGTATGTATGCATGTATACGTATAATACATAAGCAATTGTAATAGTGGTCAGTTTATGAATCACACGAACCATCAGCCATACTTTTTTATAATCAACATTATTCACGGTGATATCACGCGCACGAGTTGTCCGTACCGTACGTTATAGGTACATATATATGTATACTATATATATGTATACGGGTTATCCGTTTTTTAAATGCAGCCAATAATGCATATATCTATGTGTTTCTACGTGTTATATAGAAAAAAACGCCGGTATACATCAATAGCTCGACAGGCGCAAATAGATGATGAATGAATGGATGAATGAATGACTGAACGAATGAATGAATGAATGAATGTTACACACTTATACACCTATTTATATTCACGTCTCGTGTGATAATCTATATACCTCACATGTTTTCCTTGCTAATTCCTACTCCAACAGTTTAGACAGAGAAATTTCTCAGACAACTGCAGCAATCTATATATATATATGGTGATGTATCATGTATACAATCGAATCCTGGAAAATGATAAACTGACTCATCGTCGATATCGTCGTCGCTTTGTTGTTGGTAATTCGCAGATAAATCGCGATCTAATTCTAAACGATTGATAAAGAAATCAATATTGCGATCGACCACGGCGATAGGTATCTGCAAATAGATAGAAATTCAACCAGATCGATTAAATCCTATAATTATCCGTCTACGGTTGAGTAATCAAAGATAAAAAAAACTCGTACCTAGACCTACTCCAAGAGGTAAAAAGTTGCGATCGGTATCAGCGTGTGCATATGTAATCTTGGATATATTCGCGTACATTATAGATATATAGACACGGATCTTTTGATACATTAATTATCAATGAAGAGTAACATACACACCACGACTATAATATGTATGTATAGTGTATACTGTATATATGTATGTAAAACATATATTTATACTATAATATATGTATGCGTAGATAAAAGAGTAGATAATCGCACGCATTGACTGATTAATACTATATCTCGGAGAAGAGAATCCCCCATATACGCGCATATGTATATTTACATACGCGTACTGCAAAGATATACATAGATGCGTGTACAGCAACTACCTTACTGTAGCTTGCAGCTTAGCGGGGAGCGAAGATAACAATCTTTGTCGTGTCAGTAGGGGCGCGAGATGGTAGTATAGGTATATACACATACGTTAGTCGTGTGGTTAAAGTAATGACAAACATGCTACTTGCGTGAGTCGCGAGTATTTTACCTGTAGCACGCGTTTCAGCTTTTCTCTCGTTGCATAAATTACCCCAGATCTAAACTGTGTAACCCCACGAAAATCATTCCTTGTAATTAATGTCTTCTATATCGCGTTAGTTATATCATTGGACAAAATTTTTCGATATATTTTTTTTTTTTGCTTGTTTCTTTTTATTTTAATCTTGAGATCGAATTCATTATAGGGCGGGATTGAAATTGCGGATTTCAAAAGTAGTACGTACATAGTATAACCAACCAACGCATTAATTATAGCGAGTATAGGTATAATACATGATATAGTTTATTGTTTTAAAATTAGAATGAAAAATTCTTTGGAGTATATTTCGTCGTTGTTCCCGCGGCCTCAAGACTCCAAGAACAATAGGGACTTATCATAATTTAACATTCCTTAGGGTCGCGTGGGTCGCGGGCGTTCCAGAACTATATATATACACATTATTATGTTTAACGGTCTCATTACCGCCCGTGTCAGTGACTGTTTAACTTTAAGTCGGTATATCATCATATCCCGGCTTCTTTTCTAGAATGTGTAAATTGTCTACATAATATACATCATGTATATTATGTATTATACAGCGAGATTTCAAGCTGCAAAATTCATCAATATTAGAATTCATTCAAGACACCAGAAAAGTATGTCACTAAAATATAACGTTAAAATAAGATTAATAACGAAACACATATATTATATATGCCGAGTTAAGGGCTGTTTTTCGATATACTACACAAAACTTATATAACAACGATCATTCAACGTTGATTGCACCTATAAATAAGAAAGCCAAATAGAAGAAACAAACAAAACAAAAATCAAACAATTATTCTATTCCACCCCGATGTGAAAAAGCAGGAATAATTTCGTCTGCTTTGCTGCAGTATAGGTACAAACTAACTTATCAATCATTCTAAACCCTCCCCAAGAAGGGACAAAGAGTAAGAGAAAGAGAAAAAGAGAGATAAATAATTAATCGAAATAGTCACGCGATAAAGAGAAAAATATCTTTACCGTAAGAATACGAAGAAAGAGAGCAAAAAAAAAAAAAGAAAAAAAGCAGAAAGAGATAGAAAGAGGGCGTAATAACACAGTGCCTATATTCATGATAACCCTATATTAAATCCATTGAGTTATAGCTTTAAATTGGATCTTGACCAATGGGAATTATATATATGATAAGGGGAAAAAGGGGAAGAGAAGAGAAAAGAAGAGAAGAAAAGAGATGAGAGGAACAGTCGCCTATCGTACAAACCAAGTAAGTATGTAGTACTACTCGTCATTCGTCGTTCGTTCGTTCGTTCGTTCATTCCTCCTCGCTCCTTCATTCCTTTGGTCGTTCTAGTCGTCCGACTACTCCCCCCCTCCCCCCTCTCCCGCCCTCGCCCTTCAAACCGAGCAACTCTCTCCGCGGGAAAGACGACTGGTTGATAACGAGAACGACAAACGTTAACGTATACGTATTATACATATAGGTATACAATCTAGCAGAAGCTAAAGCCACAGAGAGAGAGAGACCCAATAAGGGCGAGCCGGGGGTCTTAGAATGATCCATACATACGTATAATACATTATACCCCATACCTCAATCTCGCTTTGTTTCTCTCTCATGTATTGTAATTATTATTATTAAAAGCGAACGTCAATGAAAGACACGTGCTTTTATTTTTATTATTCCTCCTTTCTCTCTCTTTCTCTTACAGTGTTTTTTTTTTTAATTCACGTAATATAGACAAGATGAATTTTCTTGCTCATCTCTATACGTAGAAAGAATGAATGTAACTGAATAAACGAAAGTAGAAAACAAAAACATAACATTGGACTAGATTGAATTTTGGATGGAACATGTGATTGTATTATGGATTGATGTGATTTGCGCGAAAGATGATAAATTTTAGGGACTGGGTAAGTATCGGGTGATATACAATACGTGGATGAAACGAGGAGGGGTAGACTTACCAAGACTTTGGTAAAGCGTCTTTCGAGCTCCGTTGGGTCTGGCATGGGAAGTCTAGGTGTTGGACCGCGAACGCTTCCAGCTCGGTTATGGGGGCTGCCTAGAGTCCCCATTCCTGTTCCTATGGCTGGTTGACAATGATTATTACCGTTCCCTCCCCCGCCCCCTACTCCAACGCCGGATGATCCTATCCCTATACCAAGTCCTCCTCTTTTTTGTTGTACACTCAAAACACCGGCGTCTGTATCTCCTCTACGGCTTTGCACGATTCCCATAATAATTGACGAATATTTTTATAACCAAAATCACACCGCGGCACCACTTTCTTTCTTTCTTTAATTATTTCTTCTTTTTATTTATCTATCTATCGTCACTCACACGCTTTCGATTCTCTCACTTGAACATATATTCTTTCTTCGAATAACACACGGACAATACACCGTTGTTTCTTTCACTTGTTATCTACATTCATAATAATAACCACAAACGTCAACTGGACATCGACTAGTTACTTTGTTTATTGTTATTCCTTTTGGTTCGAGTATATTTATTCACCTAACTTTCGACTAACGATGCTATGGCGATGATAATAATGATTATTGCTAATCGTTTGTTGTTTGCTTATGCTTTTCTCTGGCTCGTTATTTCTTTCTTTATTACGGTATACGGACGTTCGGAGATACTAGACACTTATTGCGAAGAACACACATAAATCCCCGAATATACACACGATTATATTTGCCCTGCAGAAGGGCGAAAAACTTTAGTGATTGTTATAACCCTGCATGCGCAGAAGCGTGCAACAGGTACCGACGACCACGATCACGACTACCTCCATCCATTGTCGACAATGAAACCTTCCACCGCTGTAACGATACAGCTTCTGCAGCGGATCCGGCAACTGCAGCCAACTGGGTACCGAACCGCTCGACCGTTTCAGGCTTCCCTCTGGAGGGATCATTCTATTTACTTTACACCCCAGCGACATCTGTTGAGTTTTTTCTGCCGGCGTATTTCGGCATCTCGATTGTCGCGACGCAGACGGCGAGGCGAGTGCTTGGTAAGTAAGAAAATGGTATAATTTTATCGACTGAAGGTTAAGCGCTATCACCTCGACAACGCAGAGAGCCAAGACTTCAATACCACTTGACCGATCGGAATGATACTTTGGAAAGCAATGCATTGTTTTGGCACAAAGTGGAGTGATGTTTAATTTTTGAGATATTTTGCAAATTTTTTTATAGATTGGTTATCGACTATGGATTTTCTTTAATATTATTTAGAGCCGCACTGAATAGAGCGATCTTTAATTGCTTGTGATTCCACTTTGCGTTGAAAAAACACACGTTTAGAACCCAAATTCATCAGATTTCATGCAGCAATGACTGAATGATATAGCTATTCTGGTTTTCGATTACTAAAAACATTGACATTCCACTCTCTACCGTGCTACACAACTCTGCATTACCATGAGATACGATGAAATTTTCAAATCGTTCGCGGAGAAATTTGAATAGATTGATATTCAATCATGGAACGACCAAGACGTCGAATGGTTGGAATGTTGCTCCATTTTTGAATGTAATTCACCGTTTTTATTTTATTGTATAATATGTATAATAAAACACGATTACGTACGTGGAATTTTCGGATCTATAGTTTCTCAGCATAAAAACACACACTTTTTGATTTTCTACTATTTCCCATTACCGCATCTGATCAGCTTGACAATTTTTTCAGATATACCATGAACATTTCAGAATTAATTGGTATGCATGGAAATTAGTGTGTCTATGTCGTATGGTTCATCTCTACGAATTAAAATCTGATATACATCTATCGAGGGGAGTAAATTACGATAAGCGTATAATCTATAACTTGTTCGGTAACACTTAGGTGTGGCTGCGGAATCTACCGAAATAAGCACGCAAATAATGTCAAATAATCAGCTACGGACTCATCTTTACCTAATTAGATACTTTTTTCGCTCATTCGGATTTGAAATCGTCCCAAGTTTTCCAGCCAGGACGTTTATAGCTCGAAACGAATACATGGCTACTCCAGATAAGAGAAACGGGATGATTTCGGATACGAATCAACGATCTACCTTTGCGAAATATCGAGCACGAAAAGCTTCTGGCGCCTTCACGGCCCTTTGAGAATTTTTTACTCCACTTTTTCATAACTAGTTTCGTACGCAGCTAATGAAGTTGGATTACATATGGAATGTCGATTTTGTGGAGTAAACGGAGGTACTCGTTGCCCTGGTATAGCATTGGACGAGTACGAAATCAGACGAAAAATTTCGGGAGATTTTTTCACGGCCAGTCGTCATAGAGAAGATTTTCTTTCAGATTCTGAATCGTGATCGCAGATTCAAACTGACTCCGCAATTTTGATAGAGGGGTCCCGGAATATGGATTCGAAAATCGAAATTTCGATCTTAGGGATCGGAGGGACGTGGTATAGCGCATTGGAAGACTACAGGATCACATTGAAAATAGAGGAGATTTTTTCATGGCCAGTGGTTAAAAAACATCTTCTCCCAGATTGATGCCTCACTTAATTATTAGAAGCAATAAATCTATAGTGATTCTGAAGACAACAACACTTCTTACCAGGATTTAATACTACCCGAGATAAAGGTATAATCTCCTAATCAATCGTATTAGTGATATATTATTACATATTATCATGGGATCGATATATGCGATAGAAGATGTGACAGTAACTGCACAACAGTGAAAGTCACCGGTTCTTCATCTCGTACAATAAGTCACCGTTAAAACCTATTCTGTTAGTTTGGAATTTTATGAAATTCATTAACAATCACAGGCAAGCAAGACTGACTCACTCCAGGTATTGTTGTGTGTTACTTAAGTGATTATTGCTGTATTCTCAGCAAGGACATCACACTCGAGGCCCTCGGCCAAGATTTCTGGGGCCCGCGATTGGAAGTGCAGACTTCGATCTTTTTTTTTTCTGGAAATTGTAGGAAAAGTGGATAGGTCTACAGTGATAGATCGTAATTTTTGCTTCCGCAAAACTCAATTGTTGAAGATAGTTTTCTGAAAGTCTGTAAATCTTCGTCAATAACCATGTTTATTCATTTCCATGATCAGCCATGATTCAATAATTGTTGCTATTGTTCGTTTAGAAAAAAATATATTTTGTCGCACGAATATATATATTTTGCAGCGGCTCGAATCATCGCAAGAAAAAAATCATCGTATCGTTAGAACAACTATTAACAATTGGCGACCAAAGTTTCTGTCTGCCAGTATGGGCCCAAAAGTCCGACATTCTTTGCTTTGAATGTTCACTATTGACAAAACAGATTTTTTTTTCTGTTCAAATTTGGACCCATGAATCAAAACTGTTGATGCTATTGATTGACGTTTGTCTCATTATTCTATCAATTTTTCTACGCGAATTATTCACATCCAAAGTGAGGGGCCCATACTCTTTTACCTGCATGGGATATGTGGGGTTCGTCAAACTGTGAATACAATTACATATGATACGCGCTGATAAGATGATACGAATTTCGTATGACGGGTACGTCTCATAGAGATAATTCATAAAATAGAAGATTTCTTCCAGATGCGGGCACAGCAATGTAGTGATGAACTTATATGAGCTTTTTAAATTTCAATGATATCCGGCATTCGCGAGATACGAGTAGGTGTTATGGTTGTAGGGTCTTCATAGCTATCTATGTACTTCTGGATGTTATCGCTTCATATTACGCAGAAAATGCACACACGCGTGGCATTCACGTGACTTAAAAGGTCGTTCCGTTGTATGGCATACAGTGTAATAGATCGAACATACTTGACGATTTTTTTTTTAGTGTGTGTTAACCAATGCTATTATTAAATGTAAGTATAATAGCAACTCGCTGATGATATTATGCTATAAAAAATAATCATACTCTTTGATACATTAGGGGCATTTCACGACAGGCGGGCCACTTGTTTTTCGGTTGGTTCTTTTTATTTTCATGAAAATTTTGTGGTGTCTTCAGAAGGTCCGAGAAACATGTTCTGAACAGTTTTCAACGTCGCAATTCGAAATTTCACAAAGCTACGCTTTATCTTCGTAGTCAGCGATTTTCCACGTTTTTTGTTTTCTAATAATTCTGTCGCACTGGAACGGGAGTGAAAACATCAGTGGACACATGTATTCTTAAGGATTTTTTCCGTACTTTCGTTGAAAAATATCGGCATCATTTCAAACGAAGCGCAACATCGTGAAAATGCAGTTTCAAAATTTTAATCGCACTTTTTTCAAATTTGGGTCCGATTAAAAAATTTTGAAAAATTCTTAAAAAACGTCTGATTCCTTCTAGTTTATTGCGAGTATGGGTAACATGTAAAAATCTCGTTTTTATTCCGCTACGTCATGAAAAGTCACCGGACCTTTATTCGATTAAACTCCGGAAACCTGTTTTCCTTCGAAGGAATGTCATTGAGGAGGGTTGTTATTATCGAAGATTGTCCAATTTTTATTTCCTTGGTTTTATTTTATATCATCCTCAGCCCATAATACCCATTAAGGGGAATAAACTTGAAGGAATTGGACGTTTTTTTAAATAATTCTTCAAAATTTTTAAATCGGACCCAAATTTGAAAAAAGTGTGATTGAAATTTTGAAACCGCATTTTCACGATGTTGCGCTTCGTTTGGAATGAAGTCGATATTTTCAAACGAAAGTACGGAAAAAATCATGTGTCCACCGATTTTTTCACTCCCGTTTCACTGCGACAGAATTATTTGAGAACAAAAAACGTGGAAAATCGCCGATTCCGAAAATAAAGCGTAGCTTTGTGAAATTTTGAATTTTGACGTTGAAAAGTGTTCAGAACATGTTTTTCGGACCTTCTGAAGACACCACAAAATTTTCATGAAATTAAAAAAATACAACTGAAAGAGTGGCCCACCTGACGTGGAAAGCCCCATTATTATTTACAGTAAATGCATACCAAGTAACAAGTTCATGAATTTTTGCAGATTGTAAATAGAGGATATCGTCACATTTGTTTATCCCCTTGAAGATAATTAACCGATAATGGTGAGTCAATGCTGGGCAGCATTATCCAGGCGAAGACTTGATTCGGGGGAAATCACAGCGGATACGGCGCTATCGCGATGTCTTGGGCTGCTCGACTTGACGGCCCTTGGAGTTGGTTCTACTCTGGGTCTTGGAGCCTACGTCCTTGCAGGAGAAGTTGCGAAGAATACTGCAGGACCTGCGGTGTGCGTATCCTTCTTGATTGCGGCTTTTGCATCCGCATTGGCAGGTACGTATATAGATGCTATGTAGTAATTCATTGTTCAACCACATTTCTAATTGTATTAGAAGGGCCATGTGGCATTTTGACATTTCAGCATTATGCTACGCAGAATTTGCATCAAGAGTCCCTAAGGCTGGGTCCGCGTATGTCTACAGTTATGTGACAATTGGAGAGTTCGTTGGCTTCATCATTGGATGGAATCTCATCCTAGAATACGTGATCGGTAAGACATTCTTCGTCATAAAAATCTTGCTAGTGGTACAATATTCACCACGATTGATGTTGGTTCATCGAATTCCTGACGGTTCTTATTTAATATCCAATCGTACAATCAATTCACAGCTATACAATAATGAATCGTTCACCTTATATTAATAATTCAGGCACAGCGAGTGTGGCCCGCGGATTCAGCAACTATCTTGATTTTCTAATTGGAAATGTTATGAGTAAGGCATTGCAAGATGCGATGCCGATTAACGTTTCATTTCTTTCCGAATATCCGGATTTCTTTGCTTTCGGAGTTGTTATATTACTGGCAATATTGCTCGCAGTCGGGGTTAAGGAATCCACCTTGATGAATAACGTATTCACTGGAGTCAACCTGGTCACTATATCAGTTATCATAGTTGCCGGATCAATGAACGGTAATCACACCTATAACTTGGAACAATAATTACTCATCCAATGCTTATACATCGTATCGATGTTATTTTAATTGCTGACTTTGTTCAATTTTCTTTCGTTCAAACAACCGATAGCCGATACAAGAAATTGGTCCATCGCTGAAGAAGACATTCCGAAGGGAACAGAAAATGCTGGAACGGGGGGCTTCGTACCTTTTGGTATTAAAGGAGTGTTGTCAGGTGCGGCCACATGCTTCTATGGCTTCATAGGTTTTGATGTAATTGCTACAACCGGAGAAGAAGCTAAAAATCCTCAAAAAAATATACCGTTAGCGATCGTCATATCTCTGACGATTATTTTCTTCGCATATTTTGGAATTTCAACTGTACTTACCATGATGTGGCCCTACTACGATCAGGTTCATTTGAATCATTGAAAATTTGCACATTTTGAAAAATCACTGGGGATCTTCACCTTTGAATGTATCCGCAATTTTCAGTATGCGGAGGCACCTTTTCCGTACGTATTCGATGAAATTGGGTGGTCTGTTATCAAATGGATTGTTAATATCGGTGCAGTGTTCGCTCTATGCACCAGCATGCTCGGTGCTATGTTCCCTCTACCCAGAGTTCTTTACGCTATGGCCAAAGATGGCATCCTTTTCAAATTCCTTGGAATGGTAAATCCTAGAACTCAAACACCGCTGATTGGTACCATAATTTCTGGATTATCTGCTGGTGAGCTGTTATAGTATAATCGAGTACAGAAAGACGGTGCTGCAGTACCTTATCTGTTGGAAAATCCTGAGCTAATTATATCGACCTCGATATGAGAATCTTGCATAGTTATACAAAATTATCATCGAAACCATCACGTTCCAATGCTAATTCTTCCTGCAGGCTGCATGACACTTTTATTCAATCTGAGCCAGCTTGTCGATATGATGTCAATTGGAACTCTAATGGCATACGGAGTTGTAGCTCTAAGCGTGTTGATACTGAGGTATATTGTCGCTAATACTGCAAGCTAATGAAAATAATCCAAAAAATCTCCGAGATAATGCAATTACTTTTGCAGTACAATTGTTTTCATTCAGATACCAGCCCGAATTGCATACCAGTAACGTCACCAATAAGTACGCCGAGAATCATCAACTATCTTTGTGGGCTGGCATTAAACAGATCTTCAATCTCAATGGTTTGAAAGAGCCGACAATAATCTCGGGCCGGGTTGTCAGTTGGGGTGTTGTGGTATACAGTAAGTTACCATTACTCATTTTTCCGATGATCAATCGGTAACATATTCACAGGCTTTTGAGACTGTATCTGATATTCGTACTGACGCATTTTTTCGGTCATTTCTATCCGCAGGTATCTTCGTACTAATATTCGGGTTCACGTTAAATATGAACACATCGAATATAATGAACGGTCATATGGGGGTAATCGTGGCCCTAACTATTATAGCACTTATCATGGTGCTCATCGTTATAGCCATTGGCAGACAGCCTGTTCTCGACACTAAACTGGCTTTTAAGGTAATTTTCACCGGCTTGATCATAATTGTGATTCAGTATCAATTTTCTACAATTCACAATAACAGGTTCCTTTCGTACCAGTTCTACCATGCGTGAGCATCTTCATCAACATTTATCTGATGTTGCAACTGGATGAGAACACGTGGATCAGATTTGCTGGTTGGATGATTATTGGTAAGATCTACATGAAATTTAGCTCCGACGTGAAAACGTGATATAAATTGTTAGGATTGGCCGTAAGTGATTATGATCTCCGATATAATTTGAAATGAATAATGATGGTATGCCTTGTAAGAATGTTAATTTGTTTTACAATCTGGAAGATAAGAACGTTGAAGAAAGTACACCTCTGTCATAGGTTTAATCATATACTTCACGTACGGAATTCGTAACAGCGTGCAGGGCGCAAAAGACAAAATCGAACGGCAGGAGTTGGCTAATGGTAATCGAACTTCCGGTAAAAGATTTTCCGAAGATACCTTTCATAATTATTTGTGATATTTTACTGAAGAAAAGTTTCGCACGATTTTATCCTCGTCGGTGGATCGACGCGCACCAATCTTACGATATTGCAGGGATCGTTTGATCGATTAGACAATCGAAAATTGGAATATTGATCACTTGGATTATAAATCAAACGATTCATGTATTGAGTGGTTCTTCAAATAATTGATTAATCGTATGATGAACCGATTAATTGATAATGACTAATGAAATAACTGCCTATAACTGATCCAATTATTTTAGTAAACTTAATTCCACGACTTTCATATTAGGTATAATATATGAAAGCATATGGGGAATTCCAGCCCAACCTGGACAGCTTTTGACCCTCACCCCTCTCGATTAAAAAAATTTTTTTTTCTGATATTCGGTAGACTGAAAGGAGTGCTTGTGATTTATTTCAAATTTTTATCTCAATCCGTTTTCGATTTACATATTTTTGAAAATTCGCAATTTCCGATGATCGTCAAACGTTTAAACGCCTGTATCTCTGAATCTATCAGTCGGATTACAAAATGTGAGTATATGAAATTCAGCGGAAAGAAGTGTACTTTTCGAAAAAAATATTTCCGGATAATTGTGCCTCGTCCTTCATAGTGAAATCTTCATTTAAACATGAAAAATCGATTTTTCTCAAAGTATGACATAATTCAAAATTTTCAAAAAATTCTCAAAAATACTTCGAGAAAAGACAAAATTTTTGAGCTTTGGCTGATCGTGGGCTTCGGCTGCTTTCTATTTTTATGAGAATTTTAATCGATTATTTTGAATTTTTTCTCAAATTTTTGATAGAATTTTAATTGATTCAATTTAAAGTTTATTTTGAAATTCTGTTGAAAATTGAGAAAAAATTGAGAAATCAAGTTTCAGCAGGATTTTGATTGATTTAATTAAATTTGTTTTTCAATTTTCAATAGAATTTTAATCAATTCAATTAAAATTTCGATTAAAATTCTGTTAAAAATAGAAGGCAGCCGAGGCCCACGATCAGCTAAAGCTCAAAAATTTCGTCTTTTCTCGAAGTATTTTTGAGAATTTTTTGAAAATTTTGAATTATGTCATACTTTGAGAAAAATCGATTTTTCATGTTTAAACGAAGATTTCACTATGAAGGACGAGGCACAATTATCCGGAAATATTTTTTTCGAAAAGTACACTGCTTTCCGATGAATTTCATGTACTCACATTTTGTAATCCGACTGATAGATTCAGAGATACAAGCGTTTAAACGTTTGACGATCATCGGGAATTGCGAATTTTCAAAAATATGTAAATCGAAAACGGATTGAGATAAAAATTTGAAATAAATCACAAGCACTCCTTTCAGTCTACCGAATATCAGAAAAAAAAATTTTAAAAATCGAGAGGGGTGAGGGTCAAAAGCTGTCCAGGTTGGGCTGGAATTCCCCATATATTAATCGAATGAATATCGATTTCGAAGAAATAAAAAAACAGTCAGAGCTATTGTATGTCTTATGTTGAGTATTTGTTGAAAAGTGTGTATTGTAGAGTATTGATTCATCGATTATTCAGTGAATCGATTCTAATTGATACGATTGATTTGAAATACCTACTTAGGACTTGAAAAATGTATAGTTACAATTTTTCAGAGTATGTATCGATTATACAGCTATAGCGTAACTATGGGTGTTCCCAATGGATCATCAAAATGTTCTATGCTTTTATCCACATGTGCAAAATGTATTTTTTGAACCATATCTCTAGTGTAAATATTAGGAGTTCAATATACATGTAGTACATGCTGGGTGTATAAATAAATAATCAATTGATTTGGTCTCCATCGTTTGTTTCATTCGTCCACACTCAATGTAATTGATTCTGAGACGAAAGCTACACGCGAATGCGGAATCAATCAATCGGTGCTCCTTAATAGTTCTAATACACACAAACGATAATCCATCATGACTGAGTTACTTGGAAGAAGATGACAAAGTTGAAAGTTGGTGTCGGAAAAGTGGAAAATATTTAATAAAATGGTTGCCTTTCCCGTATATATTTTCGTGAAATCAAAGATCTGGAAAATAGCTCCATCGCAGAATATCAACCCGAATCCAATTCAAGCACACGGCGATCTTTGTAGGAATTAGCTTCAAGCTCAGAGAGAAAAAGGAAAAAAGAACAGTAATCTTTGACGCTACAATCTGTCTTACAATAAGTGCTAGTATACGTTGGCTACTGACTCGAGCAGTATAGTCAATATAGTGTGATTTTTCTCATTCGTGATATGGTAACATCATCAATGGCATTAGAGATAGCAAATGGCTTGGGAAAACATTATTTATCAACAAGATTAAATCTAATCACGGTAGGGGACTGATCCGTTAGAAATTGCACTTGACTCTAATCGATGTCGTTGGGTCCACGTTGAAAAATACTGTCGTGCACTTCACCCTCGTCTTGTGTCGTCGTATGTCGCAACGTTTTGATTCCAAAAAAATGTATTCAATTTCAAAGTTCACTGATTACTAATTGCATAGATTCGTTCACTCGATCATCCCGTGATCGCACATCTTCTTCTTAGACTTATATGCCAATTGAAAAAAAAGAGAAAACAAAAATGGGCTTTGGAAAGACGGAAAATGCCAAGTTCCTTTTTTTTTAGTACAACTATAATCGAGATCTCCAGTGCCACTTGACGCTAGACTTGGCGATTAAGCCCTGCAGTATAGAACTGATCGGAGGCTATAATAAGTGATTATGAGGAAACGGAGCCGCCAGAAAAAACCGTTCACCGAAATGAAAGTCATATCGTGAGTGGATCATGATGCTGATATCCAGTCATCAATGTGATTCGATAGAAAACGCGACACTGTTAATATAACCGTCGCAGTCTTTCGTGCTTCATCGTATTTCAATATACTAAACAATATTATTATAATCTGTTGTATTGGTTCCAATTCCTATGACGGGATAACAATAAAGAAAACTGGAACTCGTAGCTTCAGGTATTGTATATATGTTGATAATTACTCCAGCAAGATCCGCATTTCCGCATGTCATCAACATGAATCCAGGAAGATATTAATTTTTCATGTTTAAAAAATTATATAGTAAAATACAACGACTAATTGATCCACTGTAATTATTGCGTCTTAAGCATAATATGCTGCAACAAAGATAAAGCTCCGCATGAAGCTTGATTGAGAGTGCCACATGACATGAATGAAATGCTCAATATATCGTTGGATATACAGTGTGCAAAGCAATAGATCGAACACATCAATTCTTTATCCACGCTATAATCATTGTGTGATCATATTGTGACATGTCGGGTGATGAAAGACATTAAGAAATATTATGTTTATCTGAACCTGACGTATTGGGAATTTCATTTGATTCAACGAAATAAGCCACTTTCTAAACAACGTCATTCAACCCAAATGAATTTTGACTTCTTGTCGTGTATGTAGCACTTCGTATCTAGCTTCTCGGAATACAAGTAACAAGACGAGTTAACAAATTCGCTAGTTCCGACGCTTTGACTCGTTCGTATTACTATTCGTCGATTTCATGATGTCGGGATTCCGTCGAGTCTGATCAAAAATACGAAAAAAGGATACCCACATACCCAAGAGAAGTTTCGTGAAGATGTAATATACGTCATTCTGGAGGAATGCAGCTCATAGAATCATTACATTTGATACATGCGGATGAGCTAGCGTCTAGAGCAGTGTTAGACATTAATCAATTAATATATTCATCAACTGATTGAAAAAGTAATCGCAGTTGAATTTAATCGCAACTGAAAGTCAATTGAATGTTGTAATTTAATTTAGTTGCAGTATCAATTAGCTGTGTATATGCCAATTGATTTGGTTAACAATTATACAGGGTGAGTCACGAGAAACTCCGAGAATAGGAGGAGCCTAATTGTCGAATAAGTCCATCCCTTCAACCAATCAAACGAATAACAGGTAATGACAATAGCAACTGTGTGAGCATAACATTCAAATCAGAGTTCATAGCAAGAGATGATAATCAAAATCACATCAGACAGACTTTACTCAAAACGTAAATATTGTTTGGACTGACTGCTCAAATCGATTATGTATGTACTTTCCTTGATTCTAATGTTATGCTCACACAGTTCCTATTCTCATTACCTGTTATTCGTCTGATTGGTTCAAGGGGTGGGCTTATTCGGCAAACAGGCTCCTCCTATTCTCGGAGTTTGTCGTGACTCACCCTGTATAATCATAACTAAGAATTCATTCGTCAATCACATTTGAATTTTCTGTACCATTTAATTCAAAGTACAATTCCAGTTTCCTTTTGTAGCATTTATCATTTGTTTTGATCGTTAGGATCACTCGGTCGTAGAAAGCGGGCAAGTGTCACACACAAACGTATGGGTATTTAATTTTTGAAGTAAGCTATAACATACAATAGTGAACTGAATTTCAACTGTAGAAAACTGATTGTGCAGAACAATTAACAATTGGGAATTGTAATGAAGTACACACAATCACAATGAATTAATTGTAATCGTAAAAATATACAGCAATTACAATTGAATAATTTTAATTGTTTATCATCACGAAAAATGGACTTTTAATCGTCGATCGGTAATTGTTCGAACAATTGAATCTTGCTCAACACTCGTATACAGAAAAGCTGTGACAAAAGTCTAAATGTTCTGCAAACGAATTTTTCTAAAGCCAGGGATTATACGTATGCATTAATATGATTCATCGACTTCAACATTCATTTTCTTTAGATCAGAAATCTAGGCCTTCTCCCAACTTGCTCAACGAATACTTTAGCCGACAATGGCGAAAAGTTGCTGTGCAGCGATATCTCGAAAAAGACTAGATTTAGAGCATATCACAGCCGATACGGCACTGTCGCGATGTCTTGGGCTGCTCGACTTGACGGCCCTTGGAGTTGGTTCTACTCTGGGTCTTGGAGTCTACGTCCTCGCAGGTGAAGTCGCACGGAACACTGCAGGACCTGCGGTGTGCATATCCTTCATGATTGCGGCTCTCGCATCCGGATTGGCGGGTACGTGGATTTTGTAATTGATTGTTCCGAACGGTTCCTAATAGCGATACAAGGGCAACCGAGGTTGATGCGAGTATTATCGCAATTGCTCGTATTCCTGGCAGGGCATTGGTTATTAAACTATCTGACGTTTAAGCCAGATTTATTGCATTCCATGTGTGTTTACAATCCATCAAGACGTTTGAATGTGCTGTTTTGGCGCATTACAGGACTGTGCTATGCCGAATTTGCATCAAGATTCCCTAAAGCTGGGTCTGCGTATGTTTGGGGCTATGTGACAAAGAAAGAACTTTTTGCATTTATTCTTGGATGGAATCTTGTCTTGGAATATGTTGTCGGTAAGACACTCGCCGCATCATTCCAACATATTACAATATAGACAATTAAAATCTATATCCCCCGATTGGAAGAACATGGAACATTGAACCGAGTTCCTTCGTGACACTTTCGATCCACAAACGAAACGAAAAATTACTACCCTAGTATGGCATTGTCAACCATATTGGATATGAAATGATATGATTGAATCACACAGCTATAACAGTCTTGCACTAAACTGACCTTGTTTATTTATTATAGGTATAACGTGTGTGGCTCGAGGGTTCAGCGTTCATTTCGATAATCTGATTGGAAATGTTATGAACAAAACTTTGCGACGGGTAATGCCCATTAACGTTTCATTCCTTGCCGAATACCCGGACATTTTCGGTTTCGGAGTGGTGATGTTAATAACAATATTGCTCGCAGTTGGTGTGAAAAAATCCAGTCTGATAAATACCACGTTCACAGCAATCAACCTGATAACTTTATCAATTATTATAGTTACTGGATCAATGAAAGGTATACCTACTCACATCCATAATCGATAATAACAATGATTATTCATTTCATTTTGTACCTCTACGATATTATATGTTGCTTGTTTACTCGATATGTTTGACTTGTTATCGCACAAACACCCAATATAGCTGATCCAAAAAATTGGTTCATCGGTGAGAAAGATATTCCGAAAGGAACGGAGAACCCTGGAAAAGGTGGGTTCATGCCTTTCGGTATGAACGGAGTCTGGAGCGGCGCAGCGACGTGCTTTTTTACTTTCATTGGTTTCGGTGCTATCACCAGCACCGGAGAAGAAGCTAAAAATCCTCAACTAAATGTACCATGGGCGATGATCATATCTCACATGATTAATCTCTCTGCGTTTTTCGCAATTTCAATTGTAGTCACGATGATGTGGCCGTACTACGATCAGGTGAAAACGAGTCATCACTTACTCTCCAAATCAGTGTACAGGTATAATGCACCTTAACATTGAGAATTCAACGCTCCGTTAAGAAATTAAATATTCTCAGAATACGTCCTCACCTTTTCCGCATATTTTCGAACAAATTGGATGGCCAGTTGTCAAGTGGATTGTCATGGTCGGTGTACTGTTCGCTATATGCACGAGCATGATTGGTGCTATGATTTCTTTGCCAAGGATTTTATACGCAATGGCCAGTGATGGGTTACTTTTCAAATCTCTAGGAAAAGTACATCCTAGAACACAGACACCGTTGGTTGCTACCATAATTTCTGGATTGTTGGCTGGTAAGTTGGGATCACTGTTCGTTATGATCAGTGGTTGTTACAATCAAGTAAGCAAGATGATACTGAAGCTTTTTGCTTACGGGAATACATACTGTGAACTGAACTGTATGAACGATGATGATAATACGAGAATTAGTATAATGCACTGATATCAATACGAAAATCTTCACGAAGGGATAAATGAGGCATTGCTTTGCACAATTATTACCTGACCATCATGTTGCAATGTTTCTTCCAGCTTTTTGGGTACTTCTATTCAATGTGAAGAGTTTCATCCATACCATGTCTCTTGGAAGTATGATTATGTATGCCATATTACCTCTGGACGTGTTGAGACTGAGGTATATCGATGAAACGATCACGTCAGAACTATGTTATATGTACTGACAATCTCCGGAGAATCTGAGGCATAGCAATTATTTTGTTCAAATTATTGTTATGTAGATACCAGCCCATATTGCACACCATTAATCCTAAAAACGCCGAGGAATCCCAACCGACTGTCTGGAGAGCCGGTTGGAAGAAAATCTTCAATCTTAATGGCGCAAGACATCCAACACGTTTCTCGAGTCGTGTTGCCGATTTCAGTATCTCGGTGTTGGGTAAGTTGTTAGTATGTACTTATGACTTATCTTCCCATCACTTATGCCTGTTCCATGCTACGTTTTCCATAAGCCATACCACATGCGCATCACTTCCCAAGTCCCAGCTCCTGCCTTCAGCTTCTTGCTGAAGGAGTTTCGCATGTGCTTCGGTGTAGGTATACTTATGGCATAGTGTTCATTCTCTTCTAGGTATCCTGGCGATGATATTCGTAAATATATTGAACAAGAATACCTCACGGGTAATGAATGGTGACCTAGGTATAATCGTTGCACTATCTGTAGTGGGACTGATCACAGTACTGGTCCTTGTTGCCCTCAGCAGACAACCCGTTTTTGACGAAAAACCAGCCTTCAAGGTAATCGGAACCAACTAACTTTATCAATTAATATTATATTAACTTCTCATATTTACGATCTCAGGTCCCGTTCGCACCGCTTCTACCATGGATAAGCTGTTTTCTCAATAGCCACTTGATGTTGCAGTTCGAGCTAACTGCTTGGATTCTATTGCTAGTCTGGATGGTTATCGGTAATGTCCAATATCTAATATGACATGTGTTGAATACAACCTTCAGTACATGTTCATTGTTCATGCACTCTCACCCCGCAACAGCGATTCGTTGCTTGGTCGCCCAAGCAGCGCAATGATTCGGGAATGAAACATTAGGGATGAATGCTTTATTTCATCAGTCATTGGCTGAGTTAAATTAGCTTCCTGAAAATAATAATCGTTGGGCAAATAAAAAATGTACTTAATTACAAACTTATGCGAAGAGAAGTTGGAATACATAAGAATAACTTTGTCATAGGTTTGATCATCTATTTCACATACGGAATTCGTAACAGCGTACACAAATTGAAAGATGAAGTTGAAGAACAGATTTTCGTTCCAGTCACTACAGATGATCAAAACAAACAAGCCGGAGTAATCGGAATTGCGGGAACAGGATTACAATCAGATACATTGTTTTCAATTGATAGTACGAATTTATGACCGTTTTCTGTTCGTCATTTTGTGATTCAACAAATCGATGAAGGTATTAATTGAAAATAATTGAATACCCACTTCATTTCTATCATGACAAGAAAAATTCTTCTAATCACATGTATCGTATCAATTCGTATTATTGAACATTCCTTATTAACTGTATAATTTTTATCTGTGAGTTTTATTCGATCGTGTATTTGGAGGAATTTTTGATACTGCTACAAACTCATGAGAATATATAAGTTGGTTTATTTTGAATGAGCCAAGAGAAGTCTATATAGACTCTGAAAACTAGTAGACCTCAAATTACAGAAGTGCCACAGTTATGACTATTTCGATCATATTTCTTTTAATTTTTCGTTTCTATACGATGACATCTATCTAAGGCAGGGGTCGCCAACTCAGGACGTCTGCGGTGCACCTGCACGCTACCTGCTCGGTAGCGAAATCAATTGACTAATTATTCACGTACCCTCGAAGTCGAAATCGATAAGTTGGGGATACTCACAGAAATCAGAAGAAATATGATCAACTTTCTCCGCATGAGTCGCGGAACAAAGTGAGGACGTATTTTATCTGTGATCGGTTGAGAGGCATCTAGTTTCACGTAAATTTGTGTGCAGTTTATGATAGTCAGTTTTCATTGTTGGTTTTATTCGTATAATCAGGTGATACTATTTAAGTTACAGTATAATAATTGAATAATGAAATTAATATATAAGTTTGGTAAAATATAATTTGGTAAAAATATACAGTCATTGGAATCACAACTTCATATCTCTTGATTGGAGAGAATATTCCTATAGATTGAACGCGTGGAATACATTCAGGATTTGTGCTATTGAAATAAATATCAATAAGAAAAATAAAATTAATCAGGTAATAGGTGTATACATTAATATTGTCATCACGGTATGATGCGTAAGACTCAAATAGCTTTCATGCTGTCGTCTTAAGGAATTAATCATGACTGTAGTTGCATACAGAAAAATGCAGTAATAGGTACGCGTTCATCTCTAACTTTTCAATCGAAAATGTCAGAATAGCAATTGGAAAATTGTTCATCGGTTTTTCGGATAGTGGGTATTAAAATTGAAGGAAGATAATCCATAATCAAATTCTTAGCAACTAAACCTATTACATAAAGATTACTTTGACCCATTAGCTGTTTGAAAATTCACAAGTAATATTGAAAGTGATAAATTATGCTTATTGTCAGTACAAAAGTGTCTTCAACTGTTATCAGAAAATATTCTTATAGAATCTTGTAAATAAGCCAAAATAAAGAGATGAGAATATCTAAATCTGGTGTTTACGTGCAGCTACCTAATAATGAAATTAAAAACTAGTTCAAAATAAACTTAAAATCACAGCTCTTAAAGTGTAACGTTGTATCTGGGAATGATTGATTATCAAATTAGAATAAGAAAGACGGAATAATAATACTCTAAAATAATTCATATTATGCTTCTTAATTATGGAGTCGAATTTTCAAGGAACAAATGCGCTAAATAAATCTATCTAATGTCATAAAACCGAATGATGGTAAATATATGTAATTTACAAAGACTGGCAAAATTCAAAAATAACAAGTTTACACCGTCGGAACTAATCGAGTCGAACCAATCGTTTATTCGGATAGCTATGACTCGGCGTTAAGCTTGCAATTGTGAAGCGAATACATGCCGTTTCCAGTCTCAAGACATAATCAATTACCTATCTCTACTAGAATTCCAATAATCTTCTGTCATTCGCCTATTCATTGTATTATATGTATATATGTATATCGATGATATTGGAGTCGAATAAAAATAGAGTATATCTCTTCAGCTAGATAAAGGTGTGTCTGACAATTCGAACGTTGGAAGTATTGTACATTTAGTTCTTCGGATATACTAAATCTACCAATGGTTCTTTTTTCCTGTGTGCATACTTTTGCTGAATTAATAATAATTCAGTTTATTTTTGTAGATTCGTCGATGTTATTCAAGGAGAAAAATTGGCGCTATTTTTTTCGGTCCACAAGACCGCCGGCGCTTATATGTTGCCAATTTGCCTGAAGAATTAAATATGATTAATGCAGGTAATTGGTTTGAAAAATGCAATTTGTTTATACGATAAAATCATATCACTTACGCCAATCCCAGTCGTCCATCCTGTACCGGCTGGGTTTTCATCGGTTATACCTATTCTACGGCAAACGATACCAGCACCAGAGACAGCCCATACTTGACCCTCTTCTCTTCCAACGGATACATGGCGAAATCCTTGTTTCGCAGTTGGCACAGAAGTATCTATGCACAATGTACAACAATCGTCTACTAAGTTATCGTTTTCAACAATTGTTGCTACAACAAAAGAAATAATTACGATTGTACTTAAATGAAAAGTGCAACGATAAAAAGTACTCGCTGTTAATTAACACTAATATGCATGCAATAAACAATATTTCTATCTTATAGCTTGAAGCGTGCAAAAAAAGTTTCCTAATTCAAATGAAAAAGAAAAACAGGAAAAAAATAAAAATAAACAAACAACAATTAAATACTAAAAAACGATGTTACGAAGAAGAAAAGATATCAAAGTAGAGACTCAAGTATAAACGCACTTTTCAGTGTTTCCAAAAAGTTGTTTGCAAAGCATTCCACCGTATCAGAGAAAACAAATGGGTATAAAAAACTGTTTATTAAAGTATTATTCTCCGCACCGATATGAATCGGATCATTTGGCATAGCCGGTAAAGTTTGCCAGTGTGTTCCTTCGGGAAAGATATTTGCCTTGACTTCTCTCCTCACAGACAATCGACCTGTCGTGTCCAGTGCCCATACCACGTCTTGACCAACTGAAATCTGTTTTAATTGAGCTCCAGACGGCGGTTCTACATTATGCCATGTTTCACCTGTGGAAAAAGAAAAAAATGTCGATAATAATGATTTGATTGAATCTCAGATTGATGTCTTTCTGAATTTGATATTCACCTGTAGGCTTAGAACCAGTTATTCCAAATCTCCAGTACGAAGTACCGTTCTTACCAACAGCCCAAACCTGACCATGCGGTCCGCAGCTTATGCCGACTAAAGCTTGATCGCTTGGTATGTGTTCCCAAGAAACTCCCTGGCAGGGGATAAGAAAAAGTACATAAGTGAAGAATTAACGAGGAGAAGAATTAAGTAACAGTTGTTCAAATTTAAAATGAATAACACGAACCACTGGAGACGACTCTGAAACTCCTCGTCTATACAAAGCTTCTCCATTTGCAGCGACAGCCCAAACATGTATAGTTCCGTTTTCTCCTGGTTTGGATGTTGTCTAGACAGAAGTTAATAGAGAGATGTACTTAGTATCGTCGAATGCAGAATCTTGTTTTAAATTATCATGCTGGCGACAATTTAGCTGGAATGAAATTCCCTGACTTTTCCCTCCAGAAAATGCATCGTTCGCTTCTTTATTTCCACCAAATCCAAATAATATTGAGAGTTTTCGGTGAATGAGAAGTACAAAATTATCTACCTTTATTTTGTTCAATGAGACTATATAAGTTGAAAAAACAAACAAGACTAACTGAAAGAAAATTCCCTGCAAGTCTATGAAATTCTCTGACTTTTCATTGACTTTTCCCGACTATCAAAATTTCTTGACTATTCTCGGTTTTCTCGATCTGTCACCGCCATGAATATTATTCTAGAATTTCTTACGTATAAAGAAACGTCTACGATCTTAGTATTTCCCAGCTCTTGCCAAGGGCCCGTAGTTTTTAACTGGCAACGTCTGAACCACCTTCTTCTTCTAACGTAATCTGTAAACTGTTTACGCCCGTGATATTGATGCGGGAAATCCATGGCGTATTGCCACCCGTCTCTGTCCACACCTCCGGGAGTGTGAAAATCCACTATCCAGTCAGATACCTTGATTGAATAAAAATATTAGTCATTCTTAAGTAACGAAGACCACGTAAGATCCTCAGAATCTAAAGGATTTCGGAGTAATGACCAAAGATCAAGGGAGTTTTCGGGGATTAAGGTATCCGCAATTGAGGCAATCAGATTACCCACCCATTGCCAGTGCATTGAGAGAGTTTTAGTGTGTTCTCTAGTGCGCTTATGACGCCCGGTCACATCGCTCCACATGTAACGATCGGTGGGTAAGCCGTGAGAAGTGTAACCAGTTACGGGATTCCATCGTTGATTTTCGTATACGAAATAGTTGTGCGTATCGACCATTGGATTAATGACGGAATTGTTATTTCCTAAACCTGAGGAAAGTAAATAAATCATCTCCAATATTATGTATAAATAAACATTTACTCATTTGAGTAGTAGAATAAAAAGATAACGAAACCTGATTGCTCACCTTTTAGGAAATCACCGCCCCAGCCACCTGTGTAAACCCAAGCGGTGTTGTCGTATCCGATTCCCCAGGTGACACCCACGCTGCATGTTTCTACCCTTCTCAAATGGCCTCCCATTTGTCTCCAGAATATTTTTATCGGCTCGATAATCACCTATGCAATAAAATGTGTGTAAAAAGTCGTGAATATATCTAATACATTTTTTCTGACTAAATTTGGATGATGTAGATGGATTTTTAGTCATTGAAAACAACTTACAGATGTCGTCTTGTAAGAAACACTGTTCAAAGTCATAAGTCCTTTGATTCGAAGGTGGGTAATATTCTGTGGGGGTATTCGGTGGCTGTAAAACGTGTATTCAATATCGTTGATAAATATCCTATAACCCTGAGGCTCACAATTAAATTCAATCGTGTAATCTGAGCCTGCCTTCAACGGACTCTCTCCTACTCTTTCCTCGTCTCCCCATTGACCAGATTGGTATGTATTTCTCACAATCATATTGTCGTTTAATCGAGGATTGAAGTGTAGAGCTATGTCATGTCCCTCGGCTATCTTTTTCTGTTTCATTGTCGTTGTCGTGTAGCAAACCAGGTTCATTGACAATCTGTTATGAAGAAAAAGGTTTTTCTTATTCATATTAATTAAAACATTTGATTCGCTTAGGATAATCTTGCAAATTAATCAATGAATATTGCTTTTCATCATTATCCAACTTTTTTTTCAGGAGAATACAGCGATCGTTGTGGATCATACGAAGTAGAATATGTGTGAATGTAATAAAATATATTTTAATCGAGATATCAATGTATTTATCTATTGAGCTACCTGTCGGCATCGTCATAAAGACAAACTGATATAATAAGAGAACTTCCAGGGCCAAAACCGTTGTGTAATATGCTTTCGAACGGTAACTCTTTTCCAGATGTGAGTAATTCCTGGGTGTAAACACCTTCTACATATTGGCTTGCCTAAATCAAACGATAAAATATATATATGAAAAAAAAAAACTGATTTCAATGTACAAAGTTGTTGAATACAATCAATTACTAATGCATATATTACCTCAGCGATTTCTGTATCGTAGACGAAAACATCGCCTAGACCGGTTGTGACCCAAATCGAGTTCGGTCCTGGCCTTCCGTGCAGATTGTTCATTTGGCAAGATACTGAAATGAACAGTTTCGAAGAAACAATCAAATATAGCCTTTTACTTATTCGTATGATGTCTAGGAATAGTTTATTGTACAGGATGTTTTGCGATTCTGGGATTGAAAATTCCCTCTTTATCCGAGACATCCTATTTTACTAATTCAAGCGCAAGAATAAAATATTAATCAAGATTTTTCTGTATCAAACTACCTGTAGTGAGATTGTCCATCCAATCCTCCATCTCAGTATCGCTAGCGAACTGTAGTCTCAAGATTTTTGAGCGAGGTAAATTTGGTGTGTGTATCGCGAGTCTCGGACTTCCAGGTTCGCTGCAGCACACCACGCAGACTATCTCGGATATCGGAAATTGCATCTGTAAAATAAATTCGTGAACTTGTTTACTTTGGAAGTAATATTATGAATATTGCAACAAAAAATAAATACAAATAAATAGCAACTTGAGTGCCGTATTATTACCATCGTAGTCGCGCCGTCTGTATTCAGTATCGTTAGTGTACCAGAATCTACACAACCGCTAGTATTGCTGATCCATTCCAATTCCAAAACACAGTCTTCGTAAGCTTTGCCACCCTTTAGCTGGCATCGTGCGTCGCCATTTTTAACGCAGGATGACCTAGAGCGTAGGAAAGTTGATAGTACAAATTTGATAATATGTTATGATAACGAGTTTTCCAATGCAGCGACTAGTTAAATCCAATGATTACTCATAAAACGCACATTTCAATGGCCTTTTCATATGACGAGATGCTAGCATCAAGATCATTCAATCTCTTCTTAAGATTGCAGAGAATATGCTCCCTCCAAGGCTCGGCTAGCTCGCCATAAGTCATGCCATTCCCTTCAATGATCCTATAAGCACATAGAAGATTTTTATAGTTTGAAAATCCGGACAGATTTGAAACAAGCTAAGATTTGAAAGAAAAAATACATTGTTTATGTTCGGTGAAGGCCGCAACATCACGCAGCATAATCTCATGGTTGGAAGAATTTTTGGTTGAAAGTTGAGATCTAATAAAAATTATAGTGCGAGAAATGATGATGAAACGTTTGAGAGACTGTGAGAATGAGAAGAACTCAGAAAATCCTACTCAGAAGACTGAAAGTCTTGCGTTATTATTGAAAATTTGTAACTTGCCACTTTGGTGGGTTTGCCAAATCGATGAAACAAGCTCCAGCTTCGACTTTGCACCACAAGACGTCACACTCAGCCCAATACATTGCGGCTGTACTTTCGTCTTCCCCGTAAACTCCAGAGTCGCCGGTCAAGTCCGGGTCAAATACGCTTCCGTCAGTCTCGGGATGGGCTTCGACTCCAACCATCGATCCTACGGAATGCACAGGACTCCACGCAGCTGGATTCACCTAGAGGAATGATCCGATTAGTTGAAAATGTTTGAATATAAAGTTGTGAGATCAGAGATTCTAGGCTTTGTATCAACCTTAACGGTGCTGCTCATTCCTTTGCCGGAAACAACGATTGATTCTCCACCTTTACTCAAGGACTCGTTTGAAATCGTGATATTGGCCATACCAGCTTCGGTCAAATCGCTTGCGTTCACTGAATTAGATGATCTAGAACATAAAAAAGAATAATTAGTTATGGAACTTTGAGAATAAGAATGTATGCTTGATTATAGATATTTGTCTTCGATACAGAGACTGGATCGTTCAGCTCGATTGTTAAGTCGATCCATAAGTTCGAGATCACTGTGCATATTTTAAGGCAGGATAAAAAGTGCAATATCTTAGCAAAAAAGAAGGATGAAAAGAAATTTCAAACATCAGTTTGCATTCGAAAAGACAAGTTTATCAAAACTTGTTGTAAAATATTTTCAAGTTGTTTTTCTTTCTGGTATCAGAATAGTTTAGAAAAAGGGTAATTTTTGAGATTTTCCCCTTGTAATAATCTCATTTCTGCTCAATTTTGACTTGATCTCAACTTTACGGACCGCAATACACGTACCGGTTTTTATTCTCATTAAGATACGACTCCTGAGACGAAGTCTGCTGTAAATTGTTTGTCGAAGTACCATCCGTTGTTCTCTGCAATAATTTCAGCGATGTCGGAGTGGGTGCCGATCTAGATTGCTCTTCCCAATCTCTGATCAGGGCGGCGCCATCCCCTGTACTGTGTGGTCGGCTCTGAAAAATGATATTAGAATATGAAATATGAAAATTACATTGTTGAAAGGACCGAGATTCAGCTCGGCTTTAGTTCAATTGGGTCTAATCGTTAGCTGCACTCAACAAATTCGGTACTGATTCTCTTCACGAGTGGCAAACTGCTCGAATTTGTGCATATATGAGCATTAATATTATTGCAATAGTCTGATTTGTTTGCTATTTGTTCAAAAGAAGTTAACATATTTTACCCCATACCAATGACCCCCAACTTTCGTGTCTATTCTGTTGCGGAGTACCGCATAGACTGTGACGATTGCTAGATGAAAGACTAGCGTTACTGCTCGCCCTGCTCAACTGGAGAGGCGCATTTATCATTCTCCATCTTTTTCCAGTTCTATCTCCACCCCTGACTCCAGTTCGATAATACAAGCAGCGATCGTCATGACCAATGGCCCAGACCTAGAAAACCAAAAGTAAAGAACATGATTAGCTTAGACTTTCTTGTCTGTACTTTGCACTTACAAGTACCGCATGTTTTTCATTCATTTTTAACATTCCTTATGCACAATATCTTCCGGGATTTAATTATCAGACTTATTATCATCTGCTTTTCTTCATTCCTTTACCTGATCGTCAGGCGAAACTGAAACTAATGCCATTTTGCTAAGCATATCAACCCAGCCAGTGCCTGTTGCCATTTGTTCGCAAACTGTGCCCGACTGACCGCTAACTCCTTTTCTAAACCAGACGCTGCCGTTGTCTGTCACAGCCCATACAGAATCTATACCAACGCCGACTTGGATGAGTCGCAGGTTTTTTTGGGGTGGCTCAACTTCTGCCCATCCATCTCCTGCAGATTTGCAATATGTGTAATTGAGAATCAGGTAAATTTCGCTGAAAATGTTGAATTCCTTTGGTTTATGTTTTCTATTTCGTTTTTATTTACCCATTAGATTTTCTCTTCCTACTCCGGTTCGCACCAGGGCTTTTCCGTTGGTCAATATCACCCAGGCAAGTCCCGTCGGCCCTACGCTGACCTGACTGGCCTCGTAGCCGTTGGATGTTTTGATCGCGCTCCACCTTTGGCCTTCGGGCGATGTTGTACTCACTCCGACTCTGAACATTATCTGAAAAGATTCAAATGTGAAAGATTCAAATCTGACTGAATGTTGAAAGGAGTCAGGGACTCCTTGGAATTCTCTATTGCTTACATTTCGGAAGGAAAATGCAACAAAAATGAAACTGAGGAGCTAACGAATGTGGGAAATTTTTTTATCAAATTCAGAATCGGAAAGAAATTCTAGAGAAACTAGGCTACCCTCCCGTGTGCAGTAACTGCCCAAACCACCATGCTGCCTGCCTGCCCTCCTAAAATCTGATTTCCACCAACTGCCACGTCTATGAAAGGTTCCTGAAATATTGAACATATATTTTATGGTGTGTATGTTTAAAAACGAGTCAGATTCGATTTTTAGAATAATTAAATGATGGTTTTCTTTACCTTTGTCGCATCCTTGTGAAGAGGCGCTATAGCGCACCATGAATTCATGGCACTGTATCTCCGATACCGAACCCATTTTCGTCTTCTTACGCAGGATTTCCACTGTTTTTTTGTTGAATATGTAGCTGGGAAATCAACTGCGTAAGTCCATCCCTGAAATTTGAGTTCCAGTTAAATATTTGCATTTTTATCAACATAAAATAAAATGAGGTAAATAATGAGACGTGGAAAAAGGACCAAAAAAGCTTAACATACGTCGTGGTCCAGCGGCTGACCATCAAGAGTCGTTTCAATGTGCCAATCGCCTTCCCACTGCCAAGCCATTGAGGGTAGCTTGACTTTGTCTCGACTACGATCCACTGTTCCATCTTGACTCGAAAAGTTGTACCTATCGGTCGGCAAGAGTCTGCCGCTGAAACCTTCTAATGGTAGCCAGCGCTAGAAGATGAAAGAAATTGTAGAAATAATCATTTCTTCTTAGATTGATCGACTCATGATTGATTATTATTTCACGTTAAATTAAAACAAGGGTTCCAGCAGGGGGTTCATGGCACAGTCCATATTTCAAATACTCATAAATCAGAAATACTCTGTTACTAATACTTGATGTTGAATCCTCAAGTAAATGTGAGTTTCTTCAAGTGTGAAGATCGATATTTATTAAATTATCACATTGAAATTAACAAGGGTACCAGAATTTTATATGCGAGTTAGAAGAAGACTTTTAGGAGTTCAATCAGGATTTAAAGACAAAATTAAACAACTTTGTTTAGAAAATAACCAGAGAATTCCACTGGGAAATCTGAGATTTTACGGAATTATGGGGGAACGATTGAAATAGGAAAGTTTTAAGGAAACGATATTAAAAGTAGCAATATTAAAATTGACTGATTCTGTGAGTGTAAAGTTTTCTGTTTTGTTCTCATGATATTGACCAATAACAGATAGACCAACCTACTTCATTCTCATAAGTTTCCTCCTTGATGCGTATCGGTATATCTAAGCCATGGACGTGAACGTAAACTTGACGATCACCGCCGATAGCCCACATGAAATGAGGGACTGCTGATAACTGTTTGAACTCAAGTCCTAAGTACATGAACTCTCGCCACATATTGCCAGACGTCGAAAGCCCAAATACTCTTCCCTCATTGTTAATAGCGTACAAATGTGAACTCGGCATCTCGACTTGAAACAGATCATGAAAGTAATCTAAATATTGATCGAGAAGTGGAGTTTGATTTATTTTTTATTTTGCCACATCGATGACAATCTGTTCATTTGGCGATAGAAAGCAATAAAAGGTTCAAAGATAAGTTTTTGAACATTTTTATTTGCTATAGTTTCTCAGCGGTTTGTTTTTCACAGTTTGCCATGGTATTTAGCTAACCGTCATGTAATTCTATGAATACGACTACTGATAAATTTACACTTATATCAATGTTTCTATCAAAAATACATTCTGACAACAAATTCTCTGTGTTTACTATTTTCCAAATACGTAACTCGAGCTGTTGTCAAATTACAATCTGCTAATGAAAGCCTGAAAAAATGTGGACATTTAATTTAATACATTTTTTTCACAGTTTCGCAAATGCGTGTTTCCGAATAAAGGAATTCGATCGTAAAATAAATCTGTAGAAGAAATCGGATTTTATTGTATTTAGACAAGTATTTGAATTTCTTGAAAATTGGGTCTTCAATAAAAAGACGAATGATGGTCATAAACGATATTGTGTCGGGTGAGATAACGTCTTGGAGATTATAGATATAATTAAACGTATGACATCAGTATGTGCGATAGATTTAAAGAGAAAAAGAATCAGTAAAGGGGTTTCTGTACTTTAGCCTCGGAATTTTTTCATCTTATGTGTCGTATTTGTGTCCCCGATTTTTTAGGTTAGGTATTTGAAACTAGAGTTAGAATTGATTATTGCATTAACGAGTAGAATTGGTATTGTAAAGATAGATTTTCAACGACCAACTAGACGATTTATTCATTTTTTCTGCTCCAACTCACCGAATATTAAAACATCAACAATATATCCGAGTGAGGTGGGCCTTGACGTTTCAGGGGTTCTGACACTTCTGACAGGTTCCGAGCATAGGAGTCGCCGGTAAGTACGGTCAAACCGGGAACTAAGGCTACGGGGCGCATTGCATGTATGCGTGCTCCACCGATATATCTATAGACATTCGATTTTCGGGCTCATTTTGTCGGTTCGTCAATAATCCGTTCCGAAAATGAACCAAAATATTACTAAAATCGACACAAAGTGCGCTATGGTTAAATTGAGGGCGTGTTTTGTCCCGGAAACTAATCAAATGCGAAAGCAAGTGTCTTTATTCGCGTGTCTTACATGTGTGGGTAAAAGCTGACTTTGCTGCGTCGCGTGAAAATATAGTATATCAAAAATTGGTTTGGTATTTTTGCGGCCCAACCTGACCACAGCGCACTGCCTGACACATCAAAGATAATTTGGAAAAAATGCCAAGCCGATCCGTCGATTTACGAGCAAATGAGACGTAATATCGCGAATCGTTTCTGGAAACAGAGAAAATACCTACGCGCCCCGTCGGTAAAGAAAACCCAATGCTTGAACTACACTTGTCTATTTGGCGCGTACGCTGTAACGACACCAGCGATACAAAGCAATTTGATTGGTCAGATAGAACAGAAGTGACCAATCGGATCGTAGGTGTCTAAGTGTGTCGCTAAAAAAAGAGAGCAGCCAATGAGAAGACTGTTTTTCGTTGTGTGAGTTGAGACGGTGGGTTCGTTTATGCAGCCAGAACAGTAGCTGCATGCTCTCATTGGTCATTTCCACGCTATTCTTCGATCCGATTGGATTAGCAGAGCAGATTTGCTGCAGTTACTGCATAAACGAATGCAGCGACGATGACCGTTTGTGAGACTGTTGCACGGTTTTTGAAGTTTTCAAACTACCGGCGGGTGGTATGGACCCATGCGCAGATTAGTTTGTTTTAAAGTTTTGACAATTAAAATATATCTCAAACAGCGTTAAAAATTCTTCAAAACACAAGAAAATGACTGCACCCGTAGATGTTGTAATGGTAATGTATCTGAAATTCCACTATTCGACTAGCCGGACTCCGCTAACTAACCTCTTCAAAGTTCTTCCATCGACTGTAGCTTTTATACTACCCGATAAATAATCATCCTGTAAATTGATTCGAACCTTGTTGATGGAACAGCAAGTATATCCTCAGTATTTCGAACAGATCTTCACAGCATACGAGTTTATTTACGGATTAACGAACTGTCATTCTAACCTACAAATTTCACATCACAGTTTATGATCATGCAATGTTTTACCCCTACTGCATTATATTTTATAGCCTGCTCGAAAACCTATCCATTTTCAGATTCGAATGCAAAACTTTTTGAATTTGCCACTGGTCCAGAGATGCAGAGAAATAGCTGGACTAATAGATGAATCCAGTACGACGGATCTACAGCACGTGTTTCCAGTGCTGGTCGATTCGTTGTTCGGCGTCACGGATAATATGGGATGGGGATTACATTCTATTAATCTGAAGAGGCATCCACAGGAATACGAAATCCTTTGTCACTTTCTCGGCCCTCAAGGACCGATATTTTCACTCTGCTACAAACTCCTTCCAGACTGTTATCTCAAGTACAAATTTCCACTTTCGTATCTACCGGTATGACTTCTCTAGAATTTATATTTCATGTTATTCTTTGTAGCCGAAAGATTCCTAATTAATTAAGATTCTCTTTACTGTATTACAGTCAAAAATTCGGTTGATGTTAGAGGATGGGATTATTCCTCCATTCTATTCCGACAAGATTAGGGTCGACCAAAGTACGAGGCTTCCGAGTGCTTTGTTTATGAGTATCCTTTTGCAAAGACGATGATAATTTGTTATTTGTTGGATTATCGGTTTGCAACGATTGTGCGTATTTTAAATATATATAATTCCTTAAGATATTCATATCCTTTTGAGTACTACATATTTCACTTCGCCTATCACTTGACCAACCCGTGGCTCCAGCTTCAGCAAGAAGACAATGTATGGGTGAATTGGGAGACGATATATGTTCAATTGGCTCACATGTATCTCTACCATTTTTTACCCAGAGATAATTCACCAGTTTTACCGATAATCGGACCTTATGTTAAAACCCCGCCAAGAAAGTTGATGCAATCTCCTGACTCCAAAAGGTCTGTATATTTCTGTCAGTGTTTCTCTGAGGCTGGAAAAGGGTCTTATTATTCATGATTATTTATCATACAGACTACAAACTCCCAGACTTCTGAGGACATCGATATTGTCCCCTACGGCAACTAGTCCGACTGCAGGTGTACCGCAACAGCAATGTTTACCGCAGGTGTGGAGGAGCGAAACAGTCGTTCAAGTGTTTTTGGATTTCTGGTTAGAGTATACCGAAGAAGAAGACCCGGCTTTTCATGCTCCTCCTTACTCAGGCACGTTGCCTCGCAGGGTAAGTTTCCTATAGAAATATCAAATAGTCGGAATTACATGGACTGTATTGATTCAAAGTACTACTGCAAAGTTACTAGCACATGGGTTTTGGCGAGAGCATAAAACAGAATAAACTTGATCACAACTAGCAGAACGTGGTGTAATATGTTGCAAACTATTACACTGATTTTGTAATGTGTTTACAAGATCCTCCCTTCACATGCAATGCAAATGAATAATCTGAGTCAATTGGCCTTTAGTTTCTGAATGTATTCTTGAAACCAAGTCTGAGGAATGGGAATTGATTCAAATTAATAATCATTTCATTATTCACACATGTCAATTACATCAATTACTTTTATTCGACATTGCAGCACAGTATTCATTCTGGAGAACACATTCGATTAGTTCGAGGGTTTATTAAAACTTTACATCAATTTGCCAACAGTGCGACCGGAGATACCAGTGCAATGGATGAATTGAAAAGGTAATTTTGTATTTTGTTATCAAAACATGCTTCTAACTTGTTCCTGAAGTAACTACGCTTTTCAGCATTTGAACTGAGAAAGAATTCTTTATGATCTCGTATGAACCAGGCTAATTTTTACTGACTTTTTCTGGCTCGAGAGTTATAAACTGGGAAAATTTGAAGAAGTCAAGGAATTTTTTTGAAAACCTAGAATTTAGTTTGAAATATTCATATATTTTGACAGAATGGTCAACTATTGTGACTGAGCAGTCTCATTACTCACGGTTTTCAACATTCTCGCTATCATATTAAAACAAGATTCTTTCTGTGATATCGTTAGACAGTAATAAACTTCTCTATTGTATTTTACTGAAATTCGAAACTGGAATCTATTATCATCTGCTTATTGAAAATGGCTCCATCCGGAACTTTTCATGGATAAATGATGATAAGTTTACCACAAAAAAGTACACTTGTGTATTGCGAAGCTTGGAAAAGTCTGGAAAGGTCGAAATTGAAAATTTATGACGACTGGCAATTTTTATTTTGCTCTACTGATGCGGTTGCCTACGCTTCCATTTCTCTGTTCCTATATTTTCCTGTATTAAAATCAGTTATTCTCTGTTTTCTTCAACTCTAGTACCCTGTTTCATAACTAGCTGAGTAAAATCTGGTTCATTTAAAAATATAGGGTGATTGTTCCGTCGGTGCAGGGAAAGATATACGTTTTCCTACGCAAGGCAATACATCACTGGCCCCTAGATAGCTCGTTCAGATTAATTCTTGAAGCATGGCTAAGCTTCATTCAACCATGGAGATATATTCCTGGATTGGGTTACAACAGCGCTGGGTAAATACAATAAACTTTAAGATCTATGGCGTTCAAATATCTATTAAATAATGGCAAAGTTTCTCTATCGACTCTATTATATTCTTGATCCATTGTTCGAAGGAAACTTCAAGAGGAAGAAAGGGGTAAGATCACCGATGAAACAAGGTGGTTGTCCTTTGTCGCGAATAATCTATTAGCTTACACAGCAATCTTTCAACAATTGTTACCACGTTTTATGAGAACGGATCTCGTTGCTCCAAAGAATGCACTGATGCTTTTCAGAGTTACGAAGGTATACAGAAATTTTTTAATCATATACCGGAGACCAATAGTTGAGCATTATTTTAATTTGGTTTTTATTGTGTCTCAGGTACTGGCGCAGCCAAAATTAGCAAGAATGTTATTTGAAATAGAAAGCTGCATGGATGATGCCAGACTAAGTAGAGGAAAAGTATCACCAAATCAATGGTCTGCAGCAGTACGTCAGCAAATATTAGAATTAGAAGGACCGACTTATCAATATGTACCAATGTTTTCACCAGCTTCCGTTTCCCAGGTATTTGATAATTCTTATTAATTTGCTCTTTGTTGAATTCAATTAGTTTTTATCGATATTATTTCGCAGATTCATAATTTGGCTACAATTCTTATTTATTACAGATCGTATGGTTCTTAAGCACAATAAAACAAGCACATTTGACAGCGACTAGTTTGGTCGAAGCATTAGAAAAGAGAAGAATAGGTAGAAAATTGCTAGTAATGGTGTGGGAATTTTTTTACGGCGAGGATTATTCTTCGGACGATATTTGCTTGGAGGAAAGACGACGAGTTCCAGGATTTCTCGCCAATGCTCAGCAGCAACTTATGGATATATTTCAGGTAATGTTTATTGTCTACAATCCTTCGAATATCAATATTATTTTACAACTTGATTTCGGCGTAATAATTCTAAATGCTTTATTATACATTTCAGATAAATGTGGAAGACATTCCTCAAGTAGCAATAGTTGCTGATCAAGAGTATCATGACAGCATATTATCGACTTCTATTTGCAATCAGTCGCAGGTGAAATTCTGATGAACTTACGCCGATCAATTGTAGTCTGAATAGATAGTTTTTTAAGATGAGATCTTGAGTATACATCGACGATGTTTGGTTCGCTATGAGTTACAATCATTTTCAGAATATGTAGTTAAATGTGTAATTGATAAATTACGATCTAGGTAATGAAAATTGATTATTTTAGTACATTCATATCTCCAAATGTTACAATCCAGATGGACACGAGTCTGGACACTAGTAGACCAGGTGTTTATTTACAAATACAAGAGAGAAGGCAGAGTTGTCGATACATCGAGTACATGGGGGATCCCGAGTTGCAGCCTGTACGAACTCACGAAAACGCATTCCTAGTCAGATTACTCTTTCAATTATGCAACTATATCAATACAAAGGTGTGATATTGATTCAAATTTTATTCACTGATAATTCATTTTCTTTTCAAGTTGATTCAGAGACTATTATGCAATTTATCTTGAAATGAATCTTTTTTATTTTGAATCGTTGATCGCGAGTTCTTCAATAATGATGTACTGTACTTTTAGTATCAGCCAGAATTGAGTGGCGCATACAGCAGAACAGATATGGTTGGACGTTTAGCAAGGCAGATATTACAACCGCCAACCATTGTAAAACATTTGCCAAAAAGAACGATCAGTGGGTTCTCTTCCAGCGAAGAAATAGAAATTCCCCCTAGACTCAGTCTTCGATCTATGGCTAGTCACAGGTTTCTATTAATGGCATTACTGGGAATGTTGATGTCATGGATCTTTGGGTAAGATAGAGTTTATATGATGAATTTTGTGTAAGTTAGACACGGGAAACGAGCTTTTTTTGTATGATTCTCAATGTATATGAAAACTAGATATTGACGATTGTATATATCCAGTTGTATTCCAGTTATTTAAATCCAATAATTTCCTAGCGAATCGTTTTGAATAATGTGTTATATTGAATAGGTATGGTCTAGTGGGTTTCCATTTTTCGGCATTGTGTATTTGGATGTTATACACATTAGCGTTGGCAGCGTTCGAACCATGGCTCGGTACTCATAGTCATCGTATGCAGCCGGAACCATCCGTATTTCTAAATTAATTGAGACGTTATCGCTGTATGTACTTGTAACTGTAAACTATGTATAAAAAACATATTGATACCTCTCGACTGACCATGTACTAAAATACTCCGTCTATCAAGTTTTGTTTCTCAATCATTTCACGAAAATATACTTTTAATACTAATAAAACCTGGTTTCTGAAAAAAAAAGAAGGAGTTTTACAAATTTTTCTAGCATCTCAGTGACTTACACATGTGGGAACTATAAGAATAATTATAAAGAGAAGGAAACCGGTCAACTCAAGCAAGTATAAGTTCAAATGTGCAATGGATGAGAGTTTGGTACAACAAATTATGTTGCAATCATCGATGTTCTTCTATTATATCAATATTCTGGTTCTTATGACTAGCTTGTGCACTTCCTAATGAAAAACTACAGAATCTCTATAATTGACATCACCTGAGTGATGAAAACATCAACTTTTTCGCTCACAATCAGTTGGCTCAGCTCAGAATGAAAGTTTTTCCTGAGCTGTGCATTGTAGAAATTGCTTTGGCTGCTCTTACCGCTAAGCTTCGCAAACAGCAAACGTACTTTCCCCCTGCCTGAGCTTGTCTCATTAGTTCTGTCGCCATTCCAGTAACTAATACTGCGTTGTGAAGCATCTGCACGTACTGCGTTCTCAGGTCAACTAATCTAGCCGTCGGGCTCATGATGCGCCATGATGTGAAACTAGTCTTTCGCTACACGTATATTCCAATACTACAAGTTGTAAATTGAAATTCATTATTTTCTGTATTATGTTTTTCTATTTTTGCGTGATGTTCGGTCATTTGTTATCGGAGTCAGTGGCTCCTTGTTTTAATGTCTGTTTATCTGGGGTGCAAAATAACACTCAGGTCTCTTCACTCCAGTTTTTCTATATTTTGATACGTCCACTGAAGAGAGTATCTCAAATAAGCAGTTTGAAAGTAAGTAAGTATCTCGCGGTTGAAATTGAAGAATTAGATTGTAAGTGATGAAGTTGTAGTAATAATAGTCAAGTCAGTTATGTCTGGGGTTATAATGTACATCAATTTTTGAGTCATATAAACCCTGCACTGACCTCTATACTGATTTAATCTCCTATAATTCCAATCACAAAATACGTCTTGTTTTGAACTGCTACTACGGGCTATTTCTCTCTAAATAACTCCTCTGAAGTGCCCTTTCGAAGTGGCTCAGACCCTCTGAGTGCCATCTTTAAATACAACGAATAAATACAATATTTAATCAATTAGTCTGCGACTGGCCACTTGCCACTTTGACTGCAAATTGACTCTGGATCCATACAAGTTGATTCATGAACTCACATGATTATGCTGTTTTGTAATAAGTTTCATCTCAACTTCATGAAGTCTGACCCAATTTTGTAATAATTTCAATTTTGTTGTTCTGAATCATACTTAGAGTGTGTAATTATTAATAATAAATGAGAAAACTTTAATCTAGGAATTTCAATGATGTTGTCTAATTACCTATTTGGGAGAACGTTGGACCAATAAAGTGGAATTGTGTTAATGAAAGTAAAGTAAGGTGAGTGTCCCAATTACTGACACTGTTTTAATCATAGACCTTTTTGACAACGATTCCTTCTTATCCATGAGCTCCCAAATTATCAAACGATTAATTTGTATTCTCTGAGTCTCTAGAAACTGATTTGTGTAACAGAAACACCTAGAATTCTTGTTATAGACTTAAAATTCAAAAAAATATAGGAGTCAATAATTGGGTCTTATGACTGCAATTTTTAAAGAGTATTTAATGAATTTTTTTCACAATAGAAATGGGCAGAAAAAAAATCGGTTTGAGGTATTTATTACACCTATCATTCGCTTGAGGAAAAAAAAATTTGATGTTGGAAAACTCAAAAATCGCCTCTTGTAAGTGGCTCTAAAGTAGCTCCGAGAAGAAATAATAATTTCTTCTCATCAAGAGCAATATATTTTATGACATCAAAATTTGTTTTTGTCAACTTGAATGATATAGTAATAAATGCCTCAAACCGATTTTGTTTTTGCCCATTTCTTTTGTGAAAACAAAAAAATTCATTAAAAACTCTTAATAAATTGCAGCCAAAAATGGTATTCTGCCTTAAAGTGTCAGTAATTGGGACACCTTTACCTTATTCTATTGTTTCTGTTTTCTAATGCACGCATAACTACTCGCATAACTATAAATAGAGGACTACAAGAAGAGATATAATGCAGTAAATGTGAGAAATTATATATAACAAACGCGATACGAGGAAAATGTATATAAGTATCTGAAATATAAAATTTCTAATGATAGCCCAAGCGCGAATACAGCTTTCGGAAAACAAAACTTGTAGATATTATGTTTCTCCGGAGCTAATTGTAAGATATATCTTTGCCTAAGGATTAAGCCTTATAGAAATTATTATACAAACAGTAAATTATACACTGATGAGTTTGCAAAACGTGAGAGAATAATATACAGCAGACAGTGGCAGTTATTGTGCTTAGCTAACAAGTAGATGCAGAATTTTTCGGGAATAAATCGAGTTTTCGTATATTTTTTCGAACCTTCTGTTCCACGAGCGGGAGTTTGAGGGCTTAATCTGAGGTGCGATAAATTGAACCTGTTGACTGGTGCCAAGGGAGGAGATTATAATTATTACGTCATGAGATCTTGTGGCTGAGAGTTGAGACCCAATTAAATAAGATGGTATAGTTACTACCATGGAGTGGAAAATTTTACAGAGAGTATGAGGATCAGCTTCTAACTTTACATACTTTTTCACGTAGTTTTTTTTTTGTGAGATAATATTCAAACGAAATACCACGCCTGGCCTTGGGGTTGACGTTGTCAATTATACATATATATATATATACAAGCCAATTACAATCGTTCCAAATCACGCGATATTTGTGAGACAAATCAATATAAGTAATTAGCGAATGCTTCTCGCGGTGATTAAATACGATTCTAATTAACGGTGGATTCAAATAAATAACAACCATAATTAAACCGCTGAAATATGACGAATCTACCTCGTCATATTACTTGAATAAAAAAGGTTTCGGTCGAACGTAACGTTTCATCCGGAGGGTGAAAATCTGTGATGTATTTCAAATCTCAATGTTCTTGATAGGCTCGAATAGAATGATATCCTATGCTTGCTCATCTAAACAAACAACTACTGCTGTCTGGGCTTACGATTATAGCTTCATTGAGACTTCTGTCATTGGTCTCTGTTTGAGTACGGTTTTCGAAGCTTTGGGGATAAAACCCGAAATTTATCCCTCAAGCTCCTCAAACGTAAGGGCTAAGTTCGTACACCGATCTTGAGGCCTTGAGGGTGTACTAGAGCATTGGTTGACCCTCAAGTTGTGTGTGCGAATTGATCCTGCCGTTGATGTTTGCCCTGTGTGCTTGAAGGAATCCTCTGTTTTGAATCTGGCGAGTTTGGTGTTCTTTGGAAAAATTCATAACGAGGTTTTCCAGGCTGTAGATGACTCGGACGGTTTCAAATAATGAATGTGAGTTCACACAAGAACGTGACTTGCACATCCGAGAATTTGATTATTTTTATAATCATAGAGTTCTTGGAAATGGAGAATGCTACGCACGGAATGTTGAGGTGCGGTGATTATACTTTGTGTGTTATATCATTCATTGCGTCCTCATATACTGACAATGAGATTGATTGCGTAAGCTGTAATATAGCCATCAAACTATAGAGAGTTAATTATCAAATTCGAGGGCTCACTCTGAGCCATCAGGGGTTTACTCCGAAAGCGAGTTGGCGGTAAACCTCCAACTGTGAGGGTGAAGCTTTTACTTGTGGGGATCAACTATCCAAATTGTGACTTTTGGCTTCGAAACTTCTAGGTCTAGATCATTCGGATCGAAGGACTTTTCTGTGAAGGTTTTTCTGAACTGATTCTATGTTATCTTAATTTCAATAGGGGGAATTAGGGATTAGTCACGAAGTCGTGAAACTGAAAGTCAGTGCTATTGAAACTTTTCGGTGTGAACTTTCAATCTATTTTTTATTTTTTTTTCATTGAGGGATACGATGTTCACTTCTAGCAAGTTTAGTCATCTTGGAGTAAAAAGTCAGTCAGTGAAATTTAACTCTATGAATATTCAGAGAGTTACCATTTATACCTACCTAAGTACCTATACTATTATTATAAAATTAAAAGATAACACATTATGGGCTAAAACGCTAAATGTGCCTACACATCCCAAAATAGCCCATTTTTAATGTAGGTGTTTAAAAATTCTGATCAAGGATTTCCGGTTCGCTGATCACGAATCTTAGGTCCAAGTTCCAAAATTCGAAATCTCCTTTCCACTCCGAAAACCAAGATCGCAAAAAATTGCGACACCACACAGTCAAGTTATATGGTACCCGCGGGGTTTCCGAGTCACTGATTACGAATCTGTTCTTCACGTATGAAAATTCAAGATGCCAGATCTGAGAACATATTACATTTGTTAAATTCAGCAGGAATGGGGTCGCCACTCACTCGGAAACTCTGAAATACTTGGATATGCAAGGGGATTCTTGCTTTTTTGTTTAAAAAAATCAATGGGCAGTCTGATGAGGAAATAAATTCATCATTCTTCACGAATACGTTCGTTTTTTCGCTGTCTAGCCTGTAAGTAAAAAATGTAACTCGATTGAAAAGGGGTGAGCGATATCTCCCAAGTTTTTGGTACATAATTTTATGCCAGTATATTCGTAACCCCTAGCGAATCGATCGATCCCAGGGAAGGATATTTTATCCGACAAGCAACAATAAGCATTAATGAACGGCGTCGGTTAAACGCCGATCCCAGTCAACAAGCACAGTAATAACAGGTCCCCTATTAATTAATGAATACCAAGAAACTTGTGTTTATATACACGAGCGTTTTTACAGTAGATATGTACATACATCCTTTTGGAAACGAGCAATTGTCGCTGTGATCAGCATACCATAGTGAACACGGAAGCAGATGGGAAACACGCTATGTGTTATAGAAGAATATATTGCTCACATTTCGACTGGCAAGTATATAATTAGGTACTCCAATACAAGGAATACAAATGGATTCGTTATGAGTCAGGATGAGGCTGACCGCATACTGTAATTATTATAAATAGGCCGTAAAAAGTTATCGCGGTGAGCTTATCTACAGTCCTCACCATTGCCTCGATATGTCTCGACCCTTTCTTCGACATACACAACACGCCTGAGAAACTTCAAACTTTGCCAATGGAAACCGACTCAAGGTGGGTATTACAACTGATTGTGAGTGATTTTTGATTGACTAATTTGTATTTATTCTTTTGCAGTTTCAACTATTTCATGTTATATTTTTTTATTCGATGTATCAGTTTTCGATTTGGAATAGAATGACATCTATATCACATCAGGAAATCAATTCAATCTGATTAAAACGGAGTCATTTCATAACTGTAGCGCAATTTCCATCCAAGAGATCAGCATCATTTAAATTTAGAAAAAAAATCCTTTTTTTTGTGCAATTCGGCTGTCCAATGGCTATAATGATCAACTTCAAATGTGATGATCCCAGGTTTATATTTTTGGAGTTTCTCGTCACGTTTTGGGGGCACAGTTCATCCAATTCAATTTTCTTGAGGATTCATTTTACTCGACAAGAATGCCCTCAATTTTTGTAGGCAGGGAAACAAATTGAAGGAATTGTTGGCGTTTGAATTTCGTGGAAATTAGAATTTGGCGTTCAAATCGTCATAAATTGGTCACAATCTTCAATTGACTGTTTTTCATAAATTCCTTTCGGTGAAAGACGAGGATATGGCTTCCCGACAATCTGCGCATGGATTAAACAGAAGATGAGTCAGACCAACGCTGTGGCTTCTCTACTTCTAGACTGCCATAATTATCTAACGATGAATTTTTCATAAAGAATTAGGTTTTGTGAGCTCAAACAAGCAGCTCCAACTAAAAATTTCCTAAAAACTGCGGAATGAACTGTTTTTCAGAGAAGAATTAGACGTAATTGAATCCAATTCGCTCAATTCGTTGATTTTCATTTCATGCTGCCAACAGTAGCAAACCTTGCACCTGAAGTTAATTACAAACACACACAACTTGTTCAATATCGGAACTGCATGCGTCGCAATCGCGCCAACGCGGGTGAAGAAGGCAAGTGTAGTTAAGGGTTTGAAGTTTGGGACGATGGACAAAGTAAGGCAACGAAAGTTTGCCTTGTATTAAATTTACCGCACAGATGTTCCGTAGAATCTTCTGGGAAAAGTTTCGCCTAAGTAATTGAAATCCAGCCAAAATACAAACATTTTGTCTCATACCCCATGTGTGGATCTCAACTGATTCTCTTTCGCTTGTTGCATCAACGTAACTTTTACTTTGTACAGTTTTCTATGATTAGTTGCTGTTAAAAAACTGCAACTAATCATGATTATAGGTAGAAAACATGATGATAGGTATACATACCTGTACACCTGGAAAATCATAGGAATTTTCAAGTCTGATTAGGATTGCGAGTGAATTCCAAAAATTATATCGGCCGTTTTCGCAGGATATCATCTTAAGAAAATTCACTTTCCTATAAAGCGAGTTGATGTATTATTCATCTACTTCATGGTGACGTGCGCTTTCCTTAGTGCAAATTGCACTGAAAATGATATCAACTAAGTATGTAGATATACTCGTGGAAAAATGAAGAAAAATGTACCGTCGTTTCTATACGTGACAGTATCATTAGGAAATATAGGGTGGGATCACTCACCATGCGCCGATGAAATGAGCACTGGAATTGATCCTTATGGTTACGCCGCTGGATACCTTTTCAAGAAACAATCTTACAGATCCCGGTGAACAGATGTGGGCAAAATTGCAGAACTTCAGATAAAATGAGATTTTCGCGAAAATATTAGCTTCATCGAGTGTTGAGATGGGGACACGACTAACTTTTTCTTCTTCGCTCTCAGCTAGCGACATGTTCCAGACAAACTTGGGTAAAATTTTATTTTGACTGATGCGCATCTCTCAGATTTCACACTGAAACTTGAGGCCCAGTCAAGGTTTCTTACTGCAGAGTAGCATGATCTCAGTCCAAGCCGTTCCTCTGAAGTATAAAAGTTATACGCATATAAATATTTTCAGAATTGTTCAAAGGCTCTCCTCAAACTGTGTCCCTCGAGTCGTAACCAAGAATAAAGACGAACCACGAGCACTAATTGTAAGACAATTTTTTCTACTTCACATTGAATCTCAGTACTACATGCACTGAAAATGTCCGCGAGGATTGGAGGATCCAATTCGATTGGAAGTTCTTCAAGCATTCCAAGAGCTTTTTAGGGAAGTCCGTATCATTTGTTCTAGTGGAGATTGAATCGTTTTTCGGTCTGGACCGTTTACATCGAGGACAGCTATCCTGTTATCAAGTATAACATAATTCCATATTATCGATGACAAAATCAGATCGCCTAATGAAACGATCAATTTATATTCGACATTTTAGAATCTTTCTCTACAAATTAAGACATAACATTAAATAGACTCATAGCTTTTGACTTTTCTACGTCTTTAGAAATCCTTTATTCGATGAACATTTGCTTGATGTTTCCTTTACCCAATTGAACCTTCGACAAATTATTGAATTGACCGATGATTTACGCAGAGATTCTTAGTATTGAATGAAGAATTTCATCAAGAAATTTTAGAAAGGGTAACAAAAATAGATGGTATACGTACTGAATAATATGATTGTTGTACTTTAATATATCAAGCAGGGAATTTTTCGAAGGCGTAAAAAAATTAATAATGATTAATTATGATATACTGATTATCACGTGATTACTACGATTAATATGATTAGGCGTATCGATCGTCCTAATCGTATTAATCGTAATAATCTTGTGAATAATCAATCAATCATTCGACCAATTATTTGATCAAACAATATTTGTGACCAATCATTCAATCCTGCCCGGTAAAAAACCTGTTGTTTGAATAACGGATGAAAATACATCGCTCCATTTGGAAAACTGATTATTTTGTATTGTGTACTGAGAAGAGATCCAATTTTTAGAATTCAAAAGCATATGAAATATATCCCTTGGAATTTTGCCGATTCATAAGGAGGCTGATATAGGGGTGATTCGCAGGCACGAATCTTGACGGGCATAATATTTATTTTTTGATCAATCTCCGGAACGTCTATAGCGTAGGCGTAGATAAAATACCTAATCCCATAGCTGATCCATAGCCCCTATGTAGAGTGATTGCAATTTACATCAATCGCTATCTCATTTAACGAATACGAAGGCGCACACATTCCACGTACCTGCTATGTACGGAATTTTTCAAGTGTGCGCATGTTGCCCACGTGTATATGCAATAATGACGATGATAAGGTTCTACAACGAGTTTCATAACATCCTCAATTATCAGTACCTACGAAGCTCAGAGTCGAGGAGCCGTAAGCCATTCATACACAAATTGCAACTGCACCTCGTCGTCTACACAACGCAATTTCAAATCTGAACTATTGTGCTCCTGTTAGGGAGAATGGCCGTTGCATAGAAACATATTAGACCTGTACCAGTGAATGAAGAGAATTTAACAAGATTTGAATATAGCGTCGATGTATACAACACTCATTGTTAGTGCCAATCATTTCATTTGTTTATTGTCTAATCGTGACACACGTGTATTGCTGATGTGCTACGATTTATCACTTGAGTAAAAATCGGTAAAGTGTCATGCAATTGTGGGCATATTGTGTCAATCGATGGCAAATGATCTGGTGACCAAATTCTTCCAGAAATTTCAAATTCATTAGGAAGCCTTTTGTCTCGATCAATTGATTATGAAATCTCAAATTTTCAGTTTATTTAATAAAACGAGGCAAGTAAATGAATCGAATGTTTTCAAGGTCAATTTCTTCTGGTATACAGGAAGACCATCATCCCCCCGCATGATAATTCTGGAAGGTATTATCAAATAAGGTGATCCATTTGAATAAACAATTGCAAACGCGTACTTCTCTTCGTATGACGATCACATTTCTAATGCTCAAAAATAATTCAGCGCCTGATTTTTTTTGTAAATTTTTCGTAAAACATATTACACGTGTATGCGGTAAAACCGTAATGGCATCCTTTTCAAGTTGCTCGGGTGATAAATGCCCGGTCTGTCACTTTTGTTAACATGAGTCAGTTGCTGTGTTAAAAATCTTTGAAAAATGAAGTGAAATGAGCTAATTTGTATTCGTAAAATATGATGCTTGGATCGAAATAGAGATTCTTGTTTGGAATAAAGAGTTGACCTTGAAATTACCTTGAAAACGTCCACCCAACTGAAAGCAAATTCTGCCATTCATGTTTGTACCTTAAAGGCTGCACTGTCGTCCCAAACATTTTCTTCGAAAATGCAGTTCACTGGAGGCATTTTGCTTCACCAACTTAACTGAAACAGTCTGTATGTTGATTTTATTAAACATTATATCTTGACATCGTGACAAATTTTTATCAGCCATAGTCTTTTTATGGGTAGTCAATCATTATACCTCGTGATTAGGCAGGAACCGCGGGACGTACAGGTCCTAATTAATCAGTTTCGGAACAGCTCAGTAGAGATACCAAACGAAATGCAAACACGTGGGAAAAACGTGAACATTTTTCAAGTTCTTCAGCTTGCATGAGATTACTTGGAAACGCTAAATTATCTCCAGGGGCAGAAAACACCGATGAGAACAGTTTTATGGACACTTTTACAACTATTCAACTCCAAATCTTTACGGTTAGCAAGCCCGGCTTGTAATCGACCGCCGAGCAATGGCGGATGTCTATCCTGCCTGGCAAGGACCAAGATTGGTGACACAGAACTAACTAAATTCAACAAGTTTTCATTTTTCGAATCGGCCAGAATGCGGGATTTTTTCTGTTTATCAGGCTCTGCTCGAACATTTTTATTCTAGTCGAGCATTAGATTGAATACTTAAAAATATTCCAAAAATTGTTTCATATTACTTTTAATAGCTTGTTAAAATATGGCTGAGTCACCGAATTACGTGAGATAATTTTTAGAGCAGCTTCATGTTCTAGCCAAATGTTTAAGTCAAACTTAATGACTTAAAGGACATCCAAATACTGTACGGTTCAGTCTTTTTTCTGCGGGACACTGGGTTCGAAGTTGGAGTTGGTGTTATTCTTTATTTTCAACCCCAAACGTGGTTCCATACCTATATTGCTATATTATTTGTGAGATTTGCTGGTTTGAGCACTATATGGGACCTCGAGGATCAAGATATATGTATTCGAGGGGATTCGAGGGAATAATGGCTTGTTCTGACGGCACGTGGCGACAAAAAAGAAATCAATTGCACTTGTGCGATTACTCTTGTATTGACTTTGAATCCAAATTGTAATCAATAGAATTCTTCGCCTATCTCATGAACTGCACTGAATTCATCAATACGAGAATCTAATCAGAATCAGCTAGAGCGAATCCTATTGATTAGGACTAAGATCATAAAAATCCTTCGATCCGTTCGCGAAATATCGTTCGACAAAAATATATCACACATCAGAGGTAATGGACTTTTGGACCTCAAGACCCAATCTCGTGTAAACTAACTAATAGCGCATAATCTTTTACTAAAGTTGGACTGCGATGACGCTCGCCAACGACCATTGGCGTGGTGCTATCGATCCGACGATGGCTCAAGATTGATCACCAAATTTTGGCCTCGCATTGGTTTAATATTGGCATCTATTCAGACCTGAGTGAGGGTCGATGGTTCTTGCGAGCTTCGATTGTGCCAATAAATGCTTTGGAGTACAGCTTTTAATTGATTCCGATTAATTTCGATTTTTCAAATAATCATAGAAATGAGGAAACACCCGGTATATAGTTGGAAAACATTGTGTTAGGGAAGCTATACATAATGTATGAAAATGAATGTCGTCTCATTATTTTCGTCGTATGCTCAAGAGCTTCCATTTTTTAACGTTTGTGCGAAATCGCCAATCTATTGCCAACGCGTTGTCTGCATACGAATGAGGTGCACTACTTGGGAATATCTAACAGGTTAAAATTCCCCTCATACTTTCTTCACGTATTTAACCAATCAACATTGTCAGTTCTTGAGGTAAAGCATCTAAAATGTCATGGAAAAACCCCATGTAGAAAACACCAAAAAATGATATATTCCACTGCACGACGTATGTATCAATGAACAGTACATGCAGACAGTCTTCTTTGGAGTTAGGACTATTTACGACATATGTATCAATATTCTGCAGTGCAAGTGAAGGTTTAATGGACATCCCAACTAATGAGGGCCATTAATCTATAACGGCTCTGATCGGTCAATTAAAGCTCTCCGTGGAAGTTTCATCAACTATCTCTACGGGGATAAAATTCACGCTCATGAGATCCCACAGTGGAGAGTCTCTTACAAGTCAAAGCTCCAGGTTGCAGATGAAGATTTGAACCGGATCTAAGACAGTCTTCCTAGGTGACATCGCACCCGGAATCGCAAAAAGGTAGCTTTCAGCGATAAGAGCATCTTCAATATTTCTATAGCGCATCTTCCATCTATCACATGCGTGGCCTGATGATGGCACTCCACGGTAAAAGTGCGTCGAAAATACGTATGTATTTTCTGTCAGCATAGCCTAGTAAAAGTTGAACGGAATTTTTTCGAAGCTTTCGGAGCTTCTTTTAAGCATAATCATAACATATCGATTCATTTTACGGATTCCAACTGCAATGACATTTAATTTCAATTAACAGATATAGCTCTTCGAGGGGAATACTGATCGTGATACGTGTAAATTGGGCGTTTAGATGAATTTCGAGTCTTCCTCGTCACAGGAATTTGATGAGAAAAGATTTTTATTCTTTTTGCAGCGATTATTCATTCTTGAGTCAGAATTGATTGAGTCGTTTATCACCGGAAGTGGCCATGCCGAGGATTCGGAAAAATTGGGATCGCCACTTATGCGAGATTTTCATACAAACAAACAAGCTAATTGAAGTCATTCTGAGACTGCAGATGGCTATTTTTCGAACCGGCCATGTCCATCATGGTGGGTTAAAATATAATCCATTTCCTCAACGGAGAAATTGGTTTGAAATAGGGTTCTACATCCTTTGACGATTTTTAGAATCGAGGCAGTCCTAATGCAGATGTAGCCGATGGTTTCATTGTTTGAAAAAAAAATGATTTGCTTGACTCGAACGAAACGTGTTGGGTCTCATCGCGAAAATGGCGCTGCCGGTTATTGCGAATAATATCTTCTTCTCGTTGATATTGAAATCGTTGATGGTGGACACACCCGGTTTTGGAATTGGATGACTCAATTATTCTGGTAAACGATACCGTGTTGGTTTTCATTATTTTTTTACTGTAAAATGTAGACTTTTACTCACTTATGTGAGGGTCGGTAAACAGTTCTTCGAAAACTGATCAACGAAACCAATTCTAGGAACTACCCACGTCATTGTAAATTCGTCTGTATTGACTATAGTTTCATATGCCAGCTGTTTAATGGCCCTTATCATGCCTTGTTTTTCACCAGCTGTGCATATACGGCTGTAATGCCATGGCCAATGATGAATTGTCTGCATCAACCGATTGCTTGTCTGATTTTTACAGCTCATCAATATTTGCCATTGAATAACCAAGTTCATTCCGAATCATACCTAATCAGTTTAAGTTGAAATTTTACGACAATCATAAATCGTATCATATAATTTTATTGATCTTAGCAATTACCCTTCGATATATTGCAGTTGTCGTTTACAATAATGTGCCATGATTGCGTATATACGAAGTAACCACAGAATATGTTATATATCCGTGTTTTACTGCAAAATTGTTCAAAATTACGTAGTATTACTTTTTCAAGATTCGAATTCGTATCCACCATTTTTCTTCCTGGCCTTTTTTTCTCATTATTATGGCATAAGATGGGTACATCAGTTTACGGCTAGCGAAAATGAAAGAATTGCTTTTCTCTCCCTCTATTATATGTTACGACATATTTATTGACCGTATATAACATCCTTGTGGGCTTACAAGTGTATAAGTCGTTCGTATACGTACATCTGGCTGTACAAATTCGTCTTCAGCATCATAGTAAAAAATTAAGTGTGAGTTTCACGAAGATGGGGAGTTGGACGTTTTGTTAACGTGAGTTTTGTTTATTTTCACAGGGTTCGTGTAAAGATCGCATTAATGTCAAGGAACCTAATTAGCTGTTATCTTTACTCACGGTAATTATTTATTTTGCGCTGACGACTAGGTATATACGTAAGTATACTGGCAATAAGTACCTACCCTTCTCAGGAACGACATCTTGGAAATTTTCTGCTCTTCTGGGTCGATTTAAACAAGCGGTTATCAGAATTTTCCAGAATGCAAATTTTCTTGATAACCTTGGGTTATCCTTATATGAATATTTCTAATTCTAAGTTAGCGATGTTTGTCTTCTGCTGAAATCGCCCACAACTACGCTTATATAATACCTATACACATAGAGTATCATGGGAACCTTTACTGGTACTGAAACGCGGTAATTCCCAATTATTAAACTGACCTATTATTACCAGCTATGTGAAGCAATTCGCGCACCACGTGTCGACCACCAGTCTCTGTCAGATAAATATTCTAACGCTCCATAATTTCAGATTTTAGAGCAATATTGCCCAGAAGTTGTTCACGAAATTGTTCACCAAATAGTCGATGATTTCCCTACTTAGGCATTGATTCGAATATGTTGATTCGGAGCCCGTATATTTCTACACTTTTATAAAATTCTGGCTAGTTTCGAAAGTGAGTTACATACATCAATTTTTCAGTAACAATTTGGAATGTCCAATTATACCTCGAATTATACATATATCACGTATATTATAGGTTGTACATTAAAATATTGAAATATGAATATACGCCATGATAAATATGAGGGTTTCTTCGTCAAACGGGCCACCCGTTTAATCTGAGGTCTCCGAAAATTCTGTAAAAGTTTCTACACGTTATTGGGGATGAGAAAAAATTTTGGGAATTTTTCAGATTTTTTGGTCATTGCATTCCAAAAATCATTTTTTTCAATCATTTTCACGTAGCGTAAGAAATAAGCGCCGGAGCGAAAAATTGTTGGGATGAAATTTGTATGTCTTTTTCTCAGCTTTTCGGTAAAATTTGAAGAAAAAAAATTCCGACCCATTTGAACCTCTTTTTCCCCAAAAAACGTTCGGAAATGTACATTTTCCAAATTTGGACAGTTTTTTTTTCTTGAAAAAAATGTCAAAGAAGGGTATTTATGAGAGAGTTTGGGGAAAAAAATTTTGGAGTGGAGACTTGAATGCTCTCCCAGAAAAAAATTATTACATATGATGTTATGAATTTTCGGAATTGAATAAAAGCTACTCAATAATTTTTTTCTGAGAGAGTATCAAAGTCTCCACTCCAAATTTTTTTTTCCAAAACTCTTTTATGAATACCCTTCTTCGACATTTTTTTCATGAAAAAAAAAACTGTCCAAATTTGGAAAAAGCACATTTCCAAGCGTTTTTGGGGGAAAAGGGGGTTCAAATGGGTCGGAATTTTTTTTCTTTTAATTTTACCGAAAAGCTGAGAAAAAGACATATAAATTTCATCCCAACAATTTTTCGCTTCGGCGCTTATTTCTCACGCTACATGAAAATGACTGAAAAAAATGATGTTTGGAAAGCAATGACCAACAAATCTGAAAAAATTCCCAAAATTTTTTCTCATCCCCAATAACGTGTAGAAAATTTCACAGAATTTTCGGAGACCTCGGATTAAACGGGTGGCCCGTTTGACGAAGAAACCCTCATATATAGATTCCATCACAAATTTTCAGCTTCATTATTATCTCCACAACAGATCGATTCGTTCGTTTATCGGCCGTGCAAACTTACCTAACACATGATGAACAAACAAATGAATCGATATAATTAGGTCTGTATAGCGATAGCTTCAGAAGGGTGAACAGTCGACGTTCATATCGAGTGTATGAATGTTGTACGTATGTATAAGGTGAGCTTATGAGTTTCCACGATGAATAAGAAATTGTAAGGAAGGTGTTTTATTAAAAAAAAAAAAAAAAAAAAAAAAAAAAAACCCGGAGGTCTTTGGCCAATATCGAGTTATCCGTTAGCCTCGTAACCCCTGTCATTGTATCCTTTGACCGACGCAAACACAATTTACCTTACCCAGCGGCCAAGAGACAATATTTACTCGGAGAGATTTCAAAGCCAAGATCTGTACGGATACGTGGACTGGCGGCGAACCGAAATGGCACTTCCTTTTGGCAATTGGAGGTAATGGTAAATTACTTCCGTTTAAAAAATCAGCCAATCAATCGGGACATTTTGCATATTCGCAGTCTTCGATTCACGGCGTTTTCTTTAAATCGAATTATTGTCTGTCCACAAGGACTATAAGGTGCCTAAGTCAAGTTTTGATGACTCCGTCACGACGCCAGTACATGACGCTGGGCGTCCTTTCGTACAACGCCCACGCAGGTCCGTCGCAATGGTCCCCACCACCATGACCACAACTGTGTATTAGACGATCGCCGGAGTCAACGGCGTCCCGACGCTTGGTCACACTTGTTACGCGTTTCCCGCGCGTGTCTCACCAGCGCAGCTTCGGTGCCGTGAATCTACATATTTGCGATAGAAAAATTACATAAAATCTGTGATTTTTTTTTTCCAACTGGATCCATTTCACAGGAGAACTCAAAATCGTGTTACTTCTGGGCTATAATTTGGAAAAAAATAAAATAAATAAAACAAGGAATGTTATTCATCCGAAGTTGGAACAACTGGTGTTCTCCATTCAACCCGCAACCATCCGACGTTGATGTTTCAGCCTGCAAGAAGAATACGGGATGATATGTAATAATCGGATATTGATTATTGTTAAAAGTGATGCGTAGTTTTGGGCACAACCGGACGTGTGTTTATAAAGAAACGGAAGTCCCCTTTGACATTTATCGCGTGCTTCCAAAGTCAACACGTAGCCTGCAGTCGTCGGCGGTGTCTAATAATTATTTGGTGACCATGAGAGTCCAGACTCCATACAAACGGCGCGTTATCTGTGCGTCCAGAAGCCTTTTGGCACTGAGTTTGAAAGCCGGGTTTTCGGATAGCCATAATACCATTTTCACCCTGGTACCTTCGAAGGTGACCTTGTCGGGTTCGCCAACAACGATCATGACGACCTCGGAGCTGCCTCATCAGGTGTGTTTTTTAACCGTAACGACTTCGTTCGTTCCCGTAAACTCGCGTGACGATTCTATTTGAATAATGCAGTGCTCGTGTTTTCTTGCCATAGAATACCTACAAGTTGAGGTTTGTGCTAGTGGTGCAACACGTATATGATCCTCTGTACTGGTCATTCTATAGGAGGATTATATTTTGTACTTTAGGATTATCGAGCCTCTTCATTAATACGGAGTGGCACGAAACACACAGTCTGTGGATTATGGATATTGATCGGTATAGTTGAGATGGAAGATCCGACTACCACGGAGCTGACTAATTATCTTAATTACACCGTCACGAGCAATTACACGACTGAGGAAACCGGTAACGGACACATTGGTTCCGTGTTAAACCTCCCTTACGCGACTTGCGAGATACTTGTTGCAGTTTCAGCCGTATTTGGAAACGGTCTTGTAATCGTGGTATTTGCAAGAGAACGACGTCTTCGCCGAAGAACAAACTATTACATCATATCTTTGGCCACTGCAGACCTACTCGTGGGACTTTTCGCCATACCGTTTGCCATTTTGGCAAGTGTTGGCCTACCAACGAATTTCCATGCTTGTCTATTCACCGTATCTGTACTCGTGGTGCTATGTACTATCAGCATATTTTGCCTGGTCGCCGTCTCAGTCGATCGTTATTGGGCGATACTTCATCCCATGGGGTATTCGAGGACTGTTCGTACAAAAACTGCCATAGGTAAGATCCACATCGTACAACTGGCCGGCAAATGATACGATCATCATTCTTTTTCGATTCTTCAGAGTTTCGAGCGATGAATACTTATACAATTGAAAAAAGTTGGAGTAGTAGTAGTCTGATTCACTATAATGATCGCGTGTCGGGCAAGTTTAGAGAACGATTCGAAACGACCTTCGAAACCTCAAACTCAGCCAGGCCTTATCTACAAGGGACGCGATATCTGATTGGCCACTAAAATTCTGCGCCACCGACTGCCGCGATATCCCTGATTCAGCCAGATTGTTCACACACACCAAGCTGTTCATTCATTACGATAATCCACTTCACTGAATATATACTGATTCGTGTTTGACTGCAGTTGCAGCTCTCATTCAAGCTTGCACACGTGCATTGGAATTTTGACTGTTACTACGGAGTTCGATTTTAGTCATGAGACTCCTAATGACCGCAAAAATATAAATTAACGTATAAAACCGAATGGAATTCATTAGTAGATTAAAACCGGGTAATTCAGGCGAGTGAAACACGTGATCCAACACTTACCTTACCTTGTCCCGGGCTCTCACAGTCCGTTATCATTATCCAATTTACATTCTCTGCGATAAAAACGAAATAGAATTCGTGTTGGAATACGCGAATTCAAAAGAATGGCGATAAAAATGCTCTAGGTTTGAGATCACAAGTAGGTACGTGTACCAATTATTGTTATGGATGACCGTTGTGTGCACAGAGCAATCATACGGACACGTTCAATCTTCTTTCGCCCATGTATCGATCGTGGCACTGTGACTGCTAATACTCATTTATAAATGACTCGATTTATCTTTGTCTCTTCCCAACGGGAATTACGGTGCCGTGACGAGGATAGAGTTTGCGTCGATTAGGTGATAAATAAGCTGCCCGTCAGAACGTTGACTTCAACCTTGTTACACGAGCTGTTGCTGCACTCTTCTCATTGATGATGCACTTAAACGTTGCGAAACTTTAAAACCACAGGGTTTAATCGAATTAATCAACCAACGATTGCACTCGATAGAGACCTCTGTACTTTTGTCGCGATTAATCAGATTAATAATAGAATTGCAGACATCTTGCGTTCACACATTAGTGGCTTCGACTGATGTGTACGGTTTGTCTGTTGAGGAAAATCCCGGGTATACTTTGAGAATCGTACTTTTGTCGATGTTTTGCTAAAAATTTTGCGTTTTGATACAATATTGAAAATATTGCAGAAGTCAGCTACGTAGCTTATCGATTAAAAAGTGTCTGATCGATTGCATAGAGATTTGACGTAGGGGAGACTGGGGCAAGATGAGATTCGGGACAGGACTAGAAATATGCTAGTATGCGTGACTTATGCACGATAATTAGCTGCGGTAGCACTATTAGTACGAACTTTAGTCGCCCCACGCCGGCCAGTGGAGAGAAACATGTTGCTGCTTGTTTTGGATGCTCTGTGTAAAAAAACTTAGTTTTCATGATAACATTTGGAAGTTTTTCGACAAATATCGATGTGTTATGATGTAAGGAAGCAAGTTTTTACGTGTTCTTTAGCTAAACACTGTAACAGCAACATGTAATTTTTATATTACGCACTGTTTATAACCTTCACTGTTTTAGGTCAGGAATGCTCGGTATTATATCAAAAATTATTCGTTGGGGCAAAACGGGATACTGTCTTATGTATACCTATGTGTTATATCTATCCTATATTTATGTGCTAAACATTTTGTATGTGATCGATTCTAAGTTACTTTTGACGGCTGGGCCCACAATTCTCGCACCAGGGTTCATGAGGAGGACGAGGAAGCGCATACTTGTCAGCGTGGTCAGCCCGATTAAAATACATGTGCTCGTTTTGCCCTGAGCAATTTCCCATATTGGCCCGGGCTGAGGGGCAAGATGGAAAAATTCAGTTCCTTATTCTTGTTCCTAATTACCAAAAACGAAATGATCGAGAAAGTAAAACATTGTTGTTTTATAAAATTGATTCATAAATGTTGCTATCTATGTAAAACTCATTCCATCAAAATGTTGAATATTCCTTATACAATTGTTTTTTCCTTAGCTATCCCATTTTGCCCCGGTCTCCCCTACTCTAATTGATAGCCATGGAGATTCGATCTTCTGCTTGCTTATTGAGGCACGGAATAATTATCGCAGCTCTTTTCAAGGACATTTTACATAAAATCAGTTAGCCTAACTCCAGCGTGTTTCAGCAACGGAGTATAGTACGGATCAATATTTTTAACCCCAAGTTTATTTCCTGATGTGACGTTACTTTTTGTAATGTGGTCGACTGCCTAAACTGAACGGACAAGCTATACCATCGGGAATTAAACCCCCAGTTGAAAACTAGGATATGACTGATATAATTAATCCCTTCGGCATTATGTGGGATCAGATTTTGGAGATAATAATTATGTGGTCCGGATAGTGATATTGTGTCTAGAATTCGTTATCATCGAAATTGCGTGAAATGCGCGAGCTGATGCTATCTGACAATTTGATTTGGTATTTTTACAGGAATAATTTGCGCGTGCTGGATAGCAGGTACTTCGGTTGGATTTCTTCCGTTGATGGGATGGAACGCTGGTAAAAAGTCAGATGAAAAATGTCTGTTCACTGAAGTTATGGATTACAACTACCTATTATTTCTTTACTTTGCCACAATCATCGTACCGGCCCTACTCATAGCTGCATTTTACGCCCACATCTATAGGGTCGTTGTGAAGCAGGTCAGTACATAAAAAACCCCATACCACGGGCTTTTCTAATATTGCAAATGTGCAGCTGTCGACCATCGCACAGTATAAATCTCTTCTTGATATGCGTCCGCACCCACGTATACACAGCATACCCCTATCTACCTCCCATTCTATACCTAATATGTTCTTTATTTCATTCGAACTTTCCGCACAGTCGACTAGATTAAACCGACTACTCAATAGATAAATACCATAGGTATGTACCTACATGTAAATATAGCCATCTTGTTTTTACTAGCATTGTGTCGCAGCTTATTTATTTACTTTGAAATTGCCACGCGGTATTTTTTGTTCGCGATAATTGCGGTTTATATTATTATTATTATTATTATTATTATTATCAACTAACCACAAAGAAGCTTGCGGGCGATTGTATTGTACGATAACTTGGTCTGCTGAACAAACGAAAGGATTTTTCTTCTTCGCATATAGCGTATAGCTTGTATAGTAGATGTGTATAGGTAAGCCTCGTGAAGACGCAATTTATTAGAAGGTTAAAAACTGCCGGTAACGTAATGACACAGACAGTGATGACACTGGCAGTAGCAGAGGATAGTAATTATAATTATGCGCGCCTACTCCCAGTCACAAACACGTCTCTCACATGCCTTTTACACACGACGGTTTATATTGTCCGGTTAATTATCATACAGGTAGAAATTATGTTTTTGAGCGAAGAACGTATCGACGGCAGTATGGAAGAACAGCCTGTCTCAAATTTTGCCAGAAGAACGTGCTATTTCGATCAGGACAATATTCTCATTGATATACGGCACTGGAATTTGGGGTGCGTGGAGTATTCAAAGCAATCCTTCTCAATAGATCAATCAATTGTTCCGATTATTTTCTTATCAATTTCGTTCCGTTAATACAGAAACAGAAGACTCGAGACAAGTTTGAATGAAAAAAATATTTCGATTGTTAAAACTATCATCTTGAATTTTCCGTTCCTGTTGAATATAGGAGCTGAATAAATGTCAATATAATTGGAACAATGAACTAATCCATTAGAAGAGAGTGATTTATATACTCCTGGCACCCCAAATTTCAATGCCGCGTGATCAATGAAAATATCGTCCCTGATCGAGATAGCACGTTCTTCTAACACAACCTGAGATAGCACCTTTTTCTGGTATAATTTGACACAGTACATTCTTCTGGCACATTTTGAGACAGCACGTTCTTGTATACTGCCATCAGTATGACGGAATCCAATACGTATTAATTCAATTACGAAGGGCCTCATTTCCATGCTGGATTAAACTGAGAAAAGTCTAATTGTTTCAGCTGCAACAGATAATGACAATGAACCCTGGGCGTCGATCGGATAATCAGACTACTGGCACCATGCTTCGACTGCTGGGTGCTGCACAGAAACGAGAAGTCAAAGCGACACAGAATTTATCAAGGATCGTGATTTTCTTCATCATCTGTTGGTTTCCACTCTACACGATAAACTGTGTGAAAGCATTCTGTCCAGACTGCGAAGTGAGCAGTTTTCTCTTGAACTTTTGTATTATTCTATCCCACATGAACTCTGCCGGAAATCCTTTACTATACGCTTATCATTTAAAGGATTTTCGGGCAGCATTGAAAAACTTCATATGCAAGTTTCTATGTCCGCACAGCGTTGCTAAATCAAGTGTTATCAGTGTGATCAACGACCGGAATTCCGTAGCGTCTAATCACAACGTAAACCAAGTTGTCACAACCGGTGCCTGTGCATCTCGTGGTAGAAATTGTAGTGTGAAAGTAAATCAGCCCACGCGAGTTCCGCCAGTACCTCCTAGCAAAATGTCACCTCATAGTTTTGAAGCAACTATATTTACTCCCGATTCATCGCCAAGCTATCGCCGAGAGATTGACGCCTTTATAGACGATAATCCAAGCAACGATGTAAGTCCAGACATCAGCGAACGTCAAATTGATAAGAAATTACCGAATGACAACTGCAGTGCTTCTGGAATATCAACATTGGCGACACCGACAACCCCAAATCGTCTCGAACTTATTGCTTACAAACCTTTCGTTCATCATTTGGAGAGTGACGGATTATCCGCAGAGTCGGTATTCGTGATCGAAGCTGATGTTAATCACTGTGTCTCATCAAGAGAGAGACTTACTTCAGATGATCGGCAACCAGCAGTAAAATTCGATCGATAACGACGCCAGACGAATCAGAAACCCAATGTCTCTGGGGAACCCGGGGATCTTGGCTATATCGTAATTTGCCCAAGTGGCAACTTGTTACATGAGATCGCGTATCCGGCAGCTCGTTGGCTCAGAGCCGAAAAGTATAGTAGGTATGGGGTCCTATGAAGGCTGCAAAGGTTGAAGGTGCATGTATCAATCAACGGCTAAGTTATACCACTCGGTTAACGATGTCACGTCACTTAGGGTATACATATTATTTGATGGGGTGTATGTACGTAGTATCACATGTAAGATTATACGCTTATTAATTATAAGTTGTAATTAATTTCCACTCCATATTAATGTTATTTTTATTATTATTAATATAATGATTGTTATTATTATTATTATGATGATTATTATTATTATCAGTATCGTACTTGTTCAAATTACTTGCTATTCAATTAAAATCAGATGCTCCGTCGGTATATTAGGTACCTACGTATTGTATGCATGTATGTAGTACGTTATTATGTATGGTCAATTGAGAGATTAATTGTGATAGTAAATGTCAACTAAATTATTCAAGTTTGTAATTACGATGTATAACAACCCAAACTCCATGACCATCGTTCACGATTATGAAATGACAACAGAGATTTTGTAGATTTGTGGAAAAATTTGTTCACCGTTTTCTTCAGCGTTACTATATTATTGAATCGACAATTTCTGCGATTGCAACGACTCAGTGTAGGTACTCTGTTTAGATGTGTCTATACAACACCCTGGATCTTCACGATGCTATTTCACTATGTCAATCACGATTTCGAGTAGTATAGATGTTTCTAGAATAAGCAAGGTTCCAATGGCTATTGATTAGTACCGTTAGGCGAGAAGAATAGAATTCTTTTCTTATTTTCTGAACATTTGGGTGATTTGGAACAATATTAAAAATTTTTTATTATCACAGAAGTATAAACAATTATTAGCAATCATATTGTTAGTGACATAAAAAATATAATTTCAACTTCAAAGAATTAATGTCTTTTGAACAGCTAGGACTTCGCAGATATAAAATCGCATGTTTCTCGAATAATTAGTAATCAATTTTGGTGATTTGCTTAATTTTTTTCTATACTGAAATTAACAAAAGACTATATATTTTTTTCATCAGTTTTTCAAATTTGTATTTTTTTCTTAGACATCCGTAGTCTTTGATACTATATTTACGATAGACTATCGTTTCTTTCTCTAGAACTTGTAGATTTTCGTGGGTATTCGTCAAAATTCAAAAATTTGTATGTAACTCCTTTATCCTGGAATTGTGATTTTTTGTGCATTTTTCCTAGGAAATTCTCGATTTCCAGGTCTATTATACGATATGATACCAGTTGGGGATAACTCCGTGATCAATGTACCCCGGTAGAAATTATAATCCTGAGAATTTTTAACTTCCCGTTTCTCTGATTTCAGAGAAAATAGGAAGTTATTGTGATCACCCCGAAAATCGAAAGTTGAGTTTTCACTGGATCTCCACGATTTAAGGTCCAGAGAATCACCTCCAATCATTTTTAAATGGACGTCTGTGTGTGTGTATGTATGTATGTATGTACGTGGTCAAATTTTTGGTCGACGATATCTCGAGAACGAATCAACGGATTCTGATGATTCTGGTCTCGACTGACGCGCTTTTCCGTAACTTAGAACTAATTAGATTTTGGATTTGATCGGTCGAGTGGTTTTCAAGTTATTTGAAATCAAAATTTTGAAGAAAAAAATTTTAATTGCCTATATCTCGAGAACCGATCAACGGATTTCGATCATCTTGGTCTTCATCGATAGCATTTGCTCCAACTCAAAAATGACTGAATTTTGAAATACATCAAGGCAGTATTTTTTTTCAAATCAAAATTTTTTTTTTTTTTTTATCAAAATTTTTCATTCTTTCATCTCGAATTGAGTTGGAAAACGGGAAGTTCGAAGGCTGGCTTATAGTCAGCCAAACCCGCTTGTTTTACAAGTTTCTGGCAAAATTTGAGTATTCGATAGTTCTTTCGTGAGGAATCTGGATCTTCATGGTTTGCGTTAATAAAATGTAGTCTTGATGATTTCGAAATCAAAAATTGTTATTCCTGTCGATAAAAGCAGGCAAAAGGACGGTTTCTCGTATCAAAGACTGCAAAAAGTTTCATCTTACTTGAGAATTCGTAGAAATCTGTACGATTATTTTCACCACAGTAGACACCGTTTTATGTTCAAATTCTACTCGACGTCGCAACTGATAATACCGAACGTTCATTAATCCGAGTGAGATAATTGCGTGGATGTAAATTCATGAAGTGAATAACAATCATCAAATATTATCATACGAATATTGTACTCCTGAGTATATGGCTTGTGACAATGATCAAAACCATAATCATACTCGCAGGCATTGTAATTATATTTCCATTCGAATTGACCATGTATAATACTCAGACAACTTACCTATACGTTGACAAGTATACAGAAATCATGCAGGGTAAGACAAATTATCGTCTATTACGGGCAGTGTTGGGCAAATTTTCATTCAATTGATTACAAATTATAAATCACAATTGTAATTTGTAATTGGAAGTCGAATCAATTACAAATTACAAAAGTAATCGACTGCTTCTACCGAATCAATTACAAAGTTCAAATGTGATTGACACCTCTTTTCGAATCAATTACGAATTAAAAAAGTAACTGGCAGCCTTTTTTCGAATCAATTACAAATTAAAAAAGTAATTGACACCGTTTTTCGAATCAATTACAAATTACAAATGTAATTGAAACGTTTTTTCGAATTAATCATGTACAATTTCTAAACGTAATATTGAAACGTTTTTTTCCGAGAAATTGTAATTGATTCGAAAAAACGTTTCAATTAAATTTGTAATTTGTAATTGATTCGAAAAAAGATGTCGATCACATTTTTAATTTTTTGTAATTGATTCGAGAAAAGGCTGTCAATTACTTTTGTATATTGTAATTGATTTAAAAACAGATGTCAATTACATTTGTAATTTCAAATTTGTAATTGATTCAAAAAAGGCTGTCAATTACAATTGCAATTTGTAATTGATTCGACTTTCAAGAGATTTTTTCTGATACTCTATAGTAGTCTATACTGATTCTGTAATTCCAACTCCATGAATAGGAAAAACACCAAATGCTGTAATCAAGACAAATTCCAAAGTTCCTATTTTTTAACAAGACGACTCGTAATCAGTGTTGGGCAGCATCCAATTACAATTGTAATTAATCACATTTAAATTACGAATTACAATTGTAATTTTTATAATTATAAATATATATAATTATAATATACATAATTATAATTTTTATAATTATAAATATAGTATAATTTAAATTACAATTGTAATTTGTAATTTAAATGTGATTAATTACAATTGTAATTGGATTCTGCCGAGATTTTCGTCTATCTGAATTTTACATACTTCATTCCCAAAAACGTGATCGCTTTGCAAAGGTCGCAGTATTAAGCCGCGTAAGGCGTAAGGGGGCTGACGAACCTGACTATAGTCAAGAAGCGCGCCGATTTCAGGAAATTTGTCAACTCAGAAGTGGTATAAAACATTCTTTCACTCTTTTTCTAACCACATAGCAGTTTGATGTTTCAACAACACTGTTTCAAAATATTTAAAAAAAATATTTGAAATTGGCCGCCCGGTGACTGGTGTCGTACTAAAGGTCCTCTGCGGCGATACGCGCGTCGTTGGCTGCATGTCCATAATGTCTCACGAAAATTCGACTGAGTATAAAAGACATAGTCAATTAGCTCAGAGTAATTAAAGGACATACACAAAAGAACACATAGGTCAAGCTCGCCGACCACCCGCACCAACTCGACCCGTTTACCTGGAAACATCTAACTAACTTTGTTGATTTTGTGAATTTCAATACCGGATATGGCCTAAATTGTTCCTAGAACTTTAAAGTTAATTACACGTCAGAAAAAAAGATGGATTTTCCGAAACTTCCAAGGTAGGACAGACACTTTGAATAACGAATATAAATTTCTTCGATCCTGTCAAATTTATCAAAAGATCGCATACCTGCAAGGATTTAGTAAGAAATATGGAGTAAATATTCTGCGCGTGGAATACATAATTGTAACCTGGTAACAATGGCTCATTGTTTCGGTTACCCTACGTCCGGTCTCGAGCAAAACCGAGCACGGAAAGCACTAATCATCTTAAATGGCGGGTTGGTTGAAACGATTAGGGGCGCCAAAACTACCGGTCGGTGTGACCATTGGATTCCAGTACCTCGATGAATTTTTTTCAGTTATTGCATATCCGGGTTCAAGAATAGGTTTCTATTGTTGGACAGCATCTTTCTCATTCGGAGTAGTAAGGTAGCATGATATATATAGATTTCATGGGTGGAACGTAGATTTTACCACCACGTCACCATGTGCATTTTACCATTTATACATCAGACAATTGGCTTCTTCTCTGGATATATGATAAATTCGAGTGATTGCACTCAAATTGATCTAACCTCGTCAAAGAAACGTTTAGCATTTAAACATAAAGGAATCTTACACGATGAATACAAGTTTCTCCTAATCATGGCCAGTCTGGTCCTTCGACATGGACGTACTCGTATGCATTACACAAATCCATCATAAGTATTTAAAATCAACAGAGAAGCATTTGCTTTCATGACTCCTAGTCTTGAGTTTTGAGTCCATATTAGCAAAATAAAGTGATGAGTTCAAATTCATCGTTCAAACATGGGACTGTCGTCACGAATTATTGGACAAGAACGTAGTTTTCAGAGCAATAAGTATATTGGTAATAAAGTTTTCATTTGATTCACTTACCTCTGTATAATTGACTGAACTCTTGAGAATCACAGTTAGAATAATTATCAAATGACTGGGGAGGTTATTTCGGTTGAATGTAAATGATGCAATGGCATGGCAGTCGATGCAAAGATGTTTATTAATGTATCAGCAATACGATTTTTCCACAGAATTTGTTGAACGTTATATGAAAGTCAGACAGGTGACGACGTTTTTAAGTATGAGAAGAATTGAATATGCAATAAAAAAATGTTATACTATGAAATCCATCATACGCATATATTATACAGATACTGATATCTATGTGAAGGTAGGTATGCTAAATTATTCGCAAACTAATACTGTTACTGATTCCTGCGCTTTTGAGTACTTCATCGCTGTAAATTCGTTGTTTGAAATTGGTTGAATAGAATGAAATGTCATCATTCCAGGTACGAATCTTATCTTGTCAAGTCGAGCTTGCAATTGCGCAGCTTCCCCTTTGTAATCATCCCGAGTGAAAAATTGTAAGTTCATGTTCTGAATGTTTTGATTATTTTGAGCCCATGAAAAAAATTTCAACGGTGTATCTATTGGCTGTTGAGATGTTTCGAGACTGCTTTTTGTAGCTAGCCTTTTGAGATCACTTCCAATGGCATGACAAGGTCCCTCTGCATGCGAATTTGCGAAAAAGTGCCATTCTGCACTAACGCCAAAGTCCTCCTCGTGAAAACACAGATTCGTAAAATTCTTCTTATTTTTATACACCGCATTAGCTCCGTCAGAGAAGTAAATTATTTTACTAACTTGACCTATTTCCCGATTCAAAAAGCTCACAAAATTTCGTCGAAAGAGATGCACGGCTATGGCATCATGTTTAAGGGACTCTGAAATTGCGACGTAATTTTTTAGCTTAATTGTTTGATCTTCACTATAGTAGGCAACGAAAGGGTATATCGTCACTTGATCATCGTTCCAACGTGTGCCCTGAATTTCGTCCCGAATCACGAATTTGTAATTTTCAACAAAGTCACAGACTACTAGGCATTCCCCTTTTTCCAATTCCTCTTTTCGTTTAAAAAAATAATCAGACTGTTGCTGAGCAATGAATTCATGAGTGATCAGCTTCTCAAGTTGTTCTCCAAGTTTTTCCAAAAACTCATCCACGGGTGTGTGAAATGTCACCAGGTCTGTTTGCTCCGAAGGTATCCACTGCTGGTACACTACGGTGTCTCTTAATTCTGTTTCGAATAAATCTTCGAGCTCCTCTAACAAGTTTGCTGCCCCTGGGCAACTTGTGCATTGCATTAAATGGCAATTGGGGGATGGCGGATTGCACATCAATCGCGTTAGACAATCTTTGTAATCATTCAACGGCTGTAATGCGTTGGCTGTTAGTTGTGCTAGACTTATACTATCCAACATTAATTCCACATTTTCGTGAATGGAACAAACACGATCAACTGGATGGATTCGACTAGTTTCAGAAAACACGCAGTTTCTCGGTCTCGATTCGTAAAATTTAGTGCAGCGAATTGTCGAGTCTGGGTACTTTTCTCTGAATAGTCGATGTGTTTCCTTCAAATCGCTTAACATCAACCTTTTTTGTTTGTATACTTTTTTGCCGTTCTCTATCACTGGAACACGGTTTTTTTCACCTTCCATTGGACGGCTAATATCGTTAGACGTGTAAAAATCCAAAACCCGTTTCACGGTGGCTTCGTCTAACTTTTCACTCGTCTTCGTGTTTGGGGTGGACAGAATGCCGTGTTCTTCTGCCGTCTTCTTTGCCACGGCTATCATGCGGTCAGAGACATCAAAATTTTCGTGTATTTTACTCGGAGACCAATGTTTGAAAATTGTCAATATTTCGACTTTGCTGCCTCTGTCATTTGTGGTACGAAAAGCTTCCTTCAAGTTTTCTATTATATCCGATTCTTTCGTGTCATCTTCCTTCGCAATTTCTTCTTCAACGCTGCGTCCTTTCGAGGTCGTCTGTGAATTCTTAGTGAGCGACGAGCTCTCCCTCGTTTCACTGATATCGGGCATTTTACCAACTCGTAACCGGCAGTAGTCGCAAATTCTCATATCTGCCGATATAGACACATCCTGCATATTCAGTTTACGCAACATCGTAGGGCGCACAGGTCTCAAACTTTTCAAAGACTTTCTCCCGTGATTTTTTAATTGGAATGGGTTGAAGCAGGAGTCATGATATTTCCTTTTCGTCGCCATTGCAGTTGTGCTTGTATGTCAACAAAACTTTTCGATCCAATAACCAAAAAGCCACCAACTTCACGTCGCGCTTCAACAAGATTCGAACCGCATACTGAAATCCACGCCAGCTGCAGACGGTATTTGTCATGGATGAACGGCTGGATCTTATAGGGAGGGGATTTTCGAGGGGAACTTTCGAGGCTTAGGACTCGTTTTCTATGACTGGTTTAATTCCTTTTCGTCGCTGATTTGATCCATGGAATCGTACCCTAACCTTACTGCCGTAGCCTACCTAACCGACTGCAGGTGGCCTTCTCGGAAACTAATACGATGGCTCTAGTCTGCGCGCAGGCAGTAAGAGGTCTGCGTGTTAGTCGTTACCGCGTTGACTGAACCCTGTGCCGGAAAAGTGGGCCCAAGTAGGCTCGGGGATACAAACGGTCTCCAACTTTACCGACAAAATAACATCGCAGTATTACATATATGAGCGGGTCCATGTCATTTCACTCGGAAAAAAACACTCAAATCGCGGATCTTTGCGCCCTTCGAGGAATCTTTAGTACTATGGAAAAAAAAAATAGAAGTTCACGGATTTCCAAAAATTTTCAAAAATGGCGGAGTTACGGGTGTTTGAATTTTTTTGCACTGCTTGGTTCGAAAATTCATATCTCCGAAACGATTTATCGCAGCCGAATGATCTTAGACTCATTCTATTCACAAAAGAAAGAGCTACTGTTAAAAAAATACGTTTGAAAAAAAAATGAATTTCTTCAAGTTTTTTTCGTCATTTTTTTCCGAAATGCAGCCGCCATTCCCAAAGGGTACGGTAAATTTCATGGAGACAATTTTTTTTAGATAGCTGGATCCTTCCCCTTTAAATTCGTGAAAAAAAATTTATGGAGACCATACTAGGTCCGGAGAAAAAAATTAAAACGTCCGGACGTGCGTCGCCGCGCGTGCCGTTCCACGGTGGCGCTGCTCCGGCAGGCTCGCTGTTTCACGTAGCCGTTGAATTTCATTCAATGTTTCGCTATTTTCTAGGGCTATCCTCTCTTGAAAAATAGTTATTCAACTACTTTAGACTTCCAGAATACGTCTACTGGTTATTTCGCTTGAAATTATACTTGTTCCGAAAATTCCAGCACGGTTATTGTTAAGTTCAACACACCTGTGCTGCAATCAACGTTCTGGTTCTATTGCAATAGGTTTGTGCAATTTAATGACTGTGGCTCTTTTGTGATTCTCTCGTAACTTTGCAGAGAAGAGCTAGTAGTTATGCTCCGTGGAATGGGAATTATTGATTTCTGCGAAATTTCGGTGACTCTGAAAAGGGCCAATGTTTTGAGTGCAATTGCGCTCGATAGCGCTTAGTTGGACACGCAAGTTGAATATTAATTTCTAACTTTTACATGATCAAAATTTACTGATGCGGAAAATAATTTCGTTTTTATAAATCCATCCGAAATCGGAATGACTACATGTAATTCCAGAATGCCACGAACCATCAAAGCTTCATCGAATCGATTTTGTAAAATAGCTTCTTCTGCTGTATGTTCTGCAGCAGGCAAAAGATATGCTCCTGGAATAAGAGCATGCCCGATTATACAAATCCAGCGGTGTTTAAATAGGATCTGAATTGCCAATCAATTGTAATCTCGCCAGACAGTTTCATCTACCCCATCGCATGGCCATTTGCATGTGATGTAGCCAAAAAATGCCACTCAGCTTGACATCCGAACGGTTCAAAATAATGCGTTATGTTAATGAAATTCTTTTCATTTTTATACTGGGAAGCTGCTCCATCTGAGAAAAACTTCTTTTTTAATTGTAATTGAACCTTGAAACTTCTCCTTCATAAAGTCGATCAATTTTTTGTTTGTAATAAATCAACTGCGATCGTATTATGTTTCAGACACTATGGAATTATTACAAAACTAAAATGGTTCAATTCTCCCTCGCTGTCACTTTCATAATAAACTACAATTGGATGGATCTCTAGTTGAACCCTTGAGTGGAATCTTGTACAATAAACGCATGATTGTCAGCGAAATCGCACACGACTAGAAATTCACTAACTTTCACGGTTCTTTTAATTTCCTGCCAATAACTGATTTGCTGCTTTGCAATGAAATCATGTGCTGGAAATTAATAACCGTGCTGGAATTTTCGGAACAAGTATAATTTCAAGCGAAATAACCAGTAGACGTATTCTGGAAGTCTAAAGTAGTTGAATAACTATTTTTCAAGAGAGGATAGCCCTAGAAAATAGCGAAACATTGAATGAAATTCAACGGCTACGTGAAATAGCGAGCCTGCCGGAGCAGCGCCACCGTGGAACGGCACGCGCGGCGACGCACGTCCGGACGTTTTAATTTTTTTCTCCGGACCTAGTATGGTCTCCATAAATTTTTTTTTACGAATTTAAAGGGGAAGGATCCAGCTATCTAAAAAAAGTTGTCTCCATGAAATTTACCGTACCCTTTGGGAATGGCGGCCGAATTTCGGAAAAAAATGACGAAAAAAACTTGAAGAAATTCATTTTTTTTTTTTTTAATATTTTTTTAACAGTAGCTCTTTCTTTTGTGAATAAAATGAGTCCAAGATCATTCGGCTGCGATTAATGGTTTCGGAGATATGAATTTTCAAACCAAGCAGTGCAAAAAAATTCAAACACCCGTAACTCCGCCATTTTTCAAAATTTTTCGAAATCCGTGAACTTCTATTTTTTTTTTCCATAGTACTAAAGATTCCTCGAAGGGCGCAAAGATCCGCGATTTGAGTGTTTTTTTTTGAGTGAGATGACATGGACCCGCTCATATACCTATATACTGGTACGATATTTAGTTCATAAGTTATAATTCTGAAAAAAGACAGATTTCAATTTCGTATAGAAAATATAAAGAAAGCAAACAAATAAAAATAACTTAGAAGAAGTTATGACTTAATGCACCGTTTGTAGACGAATTGCAGAGGAAAGCGGTCGGGGTGTACAACAAGCGGTACCTCACGCGTCTTCCCAGTAAGACAAAACCAATTAAAACGAATTGAGTGTGTCAAAAACAGAATTAATACGGATTTAAAGGATTTGAGAAGAATTGTGTGGCGATTCTTTTTTATTCTAAAGAATTGACGTACAAGTCTTTCGAATTCTGTTTAATTCCGTTTTTCACATACTCAATTCGTGTTGGTTTACTGGGTTATCAAAACTCCTGAATAATCAATGCTAACAGAATCAATAATTTTGTAGAAAAGATTATTATCATTTCCGTAATACGCATCAACTCCGACGAGACCAACTCCGAGGACACGAGTGTAATAAACACCTAAATCCTAAAAAATCGCTTAAAGCCGACGAGTTAAATACTCTGAGGTATTATTCGATATTCCTATCAAATTGATATAAATCAACACTGACTGGTCGTAGGATTCTGTGGCCGCGGTTATATTAATTTACCAAATATTCAAAATCACGTGTGTAGCACCGACGGGTTTAAGTACTCAGAGGTCGCGGCGCGTAATAACTCCTATAAGAACAATAATTCTGTACCAACGAGCCTAAAAACTTCACGGTTATGATTATTGTATTTAAAACCTAATAAGTCTGTGAATATAAAAAAATCGGTAAGCAAAATTGTACGAGTCGATTTGTCCATTATATTTACTCTATGTAATTATTCAAAATCTTATAAATCTTGCTCAACGTGTACGTAGTCCCAGAACTAACCTCAGAAATCAGTAAAGAAATTTACTTAGCGAAAACGTCAAGTTTTTTAACAAGAAATTTTTGTTAAATAATAGAAGTAGCGATTTCTATGACAAATAAAATCCAAACAGGATTCGAAGATATTCACTTTGATAGAACATGAGACTGAACAGGGATCAGTCATAAGAAATTTTGTTACACTACATATATTGTGCACATAATATAGATCTTCAGTCAAGGATTATACTGTTGACAATTTGATGCCGCTCTGTTTGAGCAAGCCGTCTTTATTCCCATGTGTAGTGAACAGCGTTGGATTTAACACCTAGGCCAGCTGGGTCAGCAATTTTTTAAAAACGTGACTACCGATTTTCTAATTGTCACAGTATATGTTCTACATTATTACAGTATTTGTCCTCAGTAGCGCGGAATTGATATGGGGGCGACGGATCATTTTAGGGTATAAGGGTGGAAAATGAATTAATTCGTCACTAGGGATGACCGACTGTTGATGATGCATCAGAGCTATTCAACTGGACCGTTTCACCCCAGAAATGTTTGGTAAAAGTGCCTCCTGAATCAAACCTAAGTATGCTTGAAATTGTGAAGATCCAAGACAAATATGATTTTCTGCGTTTGGGCAGGTAGATGAGGGGATAGATGTTGAATTATGCATACGCGGTGTTTAATTCGGGCAATCGAAAGGAGTTATTTTCGGGGACTCGACTCGTGTGATCGATCATGAATCAGCGCTTTGCGTTAGTTGAATAGTATGATGAGCTAAGTATCGGCTAGAAATTTTATTTTCCACAAACTCCGCTCATGTACCCAATTTTATGGGAGTGGAGCTAACGAAAAAGAAATTACTTTTATTTCGAATTAGATTCTATTTGAAATCGGTGGTGGTGGCTTTTTTTTGGGGGGAATCGTCATAACATAAAAAATGTACATATAGTTTTCAAATCTGTGCAACGTACGCTTTATTAATCTACAAGCGAGGTATATGGAGGAAAGCATTACTTCTATTTTGAATCCGATTCTATTTGAAAGCGGTAGTGCTGGTGGTGGTTGTGGTGGTATTGGAAGAATATATAGGATATTTATTTCACGAATCAACTGTGGTGATTTCCGGACTGGGGACGTTTCCTGTCCACAGCCACTCGTGAAATAAGATTATAGGTGTCGTTCAGAATTTTTATTTTCCACAAACTCCCCCGCAGTATACCCAATTTTCTGTATTTTCGAACGGCTTTTCATTCATGAAAATATATAGGATATTTATTTCGCGAATCAACTGATGTAATTTCCGAACTGGGGACCTATCGTGACCCTCTCGACGTACAAATAGCTATAGGGATCGCGATCAGCCGTGGTATGAATTTCCGACAAATTTTCCTCATACAAATTTTTCCGTGTACCTACGCATCGAGGTTCACTAGATATCACAAGCAGCTGTTTGTCTGATATAGTGCCGTTGCGGTAGCGAATTACCCTAACTAACTTTACCTTAGAAATGTCATTTTTAATGGTACCACCGTGCCACACGAAAGTCAAAAAGATACAGTGAGGTAAAGCGATAGACATCACTAAGCCAAATGTATTTTGCCGAGTTATGGGAGCGAAGAAACACTCGGATGTCTCATCTGCTGGGCTCAGTCTGCGACAACAAAAAAGAACAATAACGAATCATTGTTTGGACCAGAGTACCTACGTTTCCATTGAATCCAAAAACCGTTCGACCTCATAAGTAGCTAAGGACTTGGTATAGGCGCGGCACCGCAAACGAGATCCTGCAGCGGAAAAGGAAATGCAAAGAAGATGTTGAAAAGTCCGAGTCCACATCATTAACTCGTCGGTATATACTAAAGAATCTAGACGCGGAAGTTGCGGAAATGCGGATGAATTTCGACCTTTCGCAAGGCTTTCGACGTGTTTTTTTCTTCATATTTACACGCAGAATTTAGGCTTTTCAAACACTTGGAACACGATCGCGATGCGGAGTCACACTCATTATGCACAGTCACAGTGTTTGCTGTTCGCAGGTGCGTTTTCGACATCATCGTATCCTTTATCTTCGATAATCCTTAATGCGATCTGTATTATAAGCAAAGTATAGGCACCTATTTCAAGGGATGAAAAGAGACTTTTGCTTCGAAAAAAAGGGGATCCTCCGATGATCAAATTCACGGAAGATCTCGCAGTTTGATATGAGATTGAAATCTTATAATTATATTAATTGTACGTCGCGCACGAAGCCGAGTTCGACTGATCCGGCATATATACGTACAACTATATATCCTGATTATTCACCAAAATGGAGCTGCTAACGAATTCACAGTCTCGGGTCCACGACCGAACTGTCTCATCGCCAAATCAAAACTGCCCTGCATATTATTATCTCGGCCTATAGCACTATCGACATCTCGTTTCTTCATCAAGATTCGACCCTCGATCCCGATACCGTGACCGTGACTATTATACGTTCGGTGTTCATCGTATACACGGAGAAATAGAATTTCTTGAATCAAAAAAATATCGTTTAAGTCGAAAAAAAAGTGCGACGAAATGAGTTTTTGCTTGGGCCAACCGCAATATACTTTTTCGAAACGAAGAAATTACGTTCCAATCAACTAATTCTCGCTTTAGGAGAAATGCACAACTGATTATTACAACTAATTTTCTTGTTCAACAAATTATTTATCTCATTGTAACACCCAATTCCCTGTACGTATACAAACTCATTCGTAATGAGTAATTAGCTTTCGATGAATAACTTGAATCTCTTTATTGAATATCATCGACGGAATACGGCTTTTCACCCCGGCATAGAAGATTCGCGACATCTTATATGTGGCTTTCGCTATCGGTCTCATCGATTTCTTATTCAATCATTTATCGGTGATAGACTCGAATAATATATGAGTTGTTTCAATTTATTTCAACTTACAGTTACGAGAATGAATATGAAATAACTGTGATCAATTGACAAATTTTCGAGGAGGTAGTCATTTGCTTAGTTTACAACGATCGTTTTGGGAACCGAATTATTTATTTATTACGTATCGCGTCGAGAGAAACATGTTTTATGACTTCGTGTATGTATTCTTTCAAAACAAGATATAAAAGTGACTGAGTTACGTCAGGAATGTGGGAACACATACGGGTCAGTAAAGTTTGACGTTCCGACAGTCAATGCACTCCAATAGAAATAAATTTACCTATGTAATTATGTCCATGATTTCTGCTTTATCTCAAATCTATATCGCCATTTGTTGTGAGATTACTGAAAGATCATGATCGATGAATCATTATACTATTATACTATTTGAATTTCAATACACTGACACATCACCCAGCCGTATTTGGGCAACAACTTTTGTTTAAAATCATGTTTAAAATCACCACTTGTCATAATTCATTATTTATGTATTGTCATTCAAATTTTGGAACTGTATCTAAACTTATGTATGAAATTGATATACCAATAAACGGGGAATTCTCGGTACATATTGCTTTAAGGCAAGAGGCGCTTTATTTTTTATTTGTCTATCAAACGCCATTCTTCATTGGAGAAGTCAGTAGAGTATTCTTCACTGTAAACATACACCATTCGAATACCATTTTATTCCATTGCCTTCTATTCTATTATGTCTTCTTTCCCATTGCAGTGATGAAAATATTTTTCGGGGTAGCTCCAAGCTGATAATTACATTCGAAATCCAAAGGTGCAACAGAGAATCTTTTGAAAGATCTCACACAACTCACAGTGCTCCAATAGTACATTTCGATACGAGTTCGGAAAGGCTTTTTTGACGAAACGAGAGGTTTATGGCACGAGCCGAACGCGAGTACTGTAACGAGTTTTGTCAAAAAGCCTTTACGTACAAGTTTCGGACATTATTTTTCATCATGAGTGAAAACTAGAAAGGTGAAAAATGAATTTTTTCGATCTAATTTCGATAGAAATGTACTTTTCGTAATTTATTTCATGGGCAATAATGCGTTCTCAGGTTAACTTCTCCCACAAAAAAAAATAGCATACGTCTCATTGCCTCAGCCTGATAGATATATAAGCGAGATTTGAAAAAAAAATATATATTCATAGCTAAAAATATCAAAGATTCTGATTTATCAACTTATGATTATCTATTTTGTTAGAACTCTCGGAAGATGGTCGCGAGAAAGCCGTCATAATAATAATTTCGTATGTTCGGCGCTGTCAAACAATCAGAAAGCTTTTATCCCAAATTTATTTCTAGCTTACCGAACTGCAGAGTGAGTATTTATTGTAATATTCTTTAACATGTAAAGCTAGGAGAGGAGTTTTCACGTACATTTTGCTACGGATTTTCATAATCATTAGCTAAACACTAAATTAAAGATCAAATTCAATGCGAATAATGGAATTTCGTCAGGTATATATTTACATTGGTATGGTAGGAAAACGTTACCTTCTACTGAGGCTTGCATTCAAACTAAAAAAATATTTTCCTAATTCTAACCTCAAAATCGCAACTTCGTCGCAACTTCGTCGCGATTTTGCGGCTCTCATGATAAAAAATAATGTCCGCCACTTGTACGGAAAGGCTTTTTGACGAATCTCGTTACAGCCCTCGCCTTCGGCTCGAGCCGTAAACCTCTCGTTTCGCCAAAAAAACCTATCCTTAGTCGTAAAGAAATGTACTAATTATACAGGGTGTTAAAAAATGACGTAAGTTATACAGGTAAGTTAGAATATGCTTCGGAGCGTAGTGATTAAAAAATCGATTGGGCTTCCCTCTGTTTCCTAGCTCTCACACAAACAGGCCTAATCAAATTTTTTATCTAAAGATAAATTATTGAGAGCCGGCGATCTTCAATGTTGGACCTGATCTCCGGGTATTCTCTTGATAAACCTCATCTAAATTCTAATGTATTCAGATATACTGATACGCAATTGGGCAATCGCCGGACCGAGCATTGCTCTGCAAAGTTGCCAGGACTCTAGGCTGTTATGTGGCGTGCTAATTCACCTCGTTGATTATAATACCAGTTGGATGAAGCTTCGCACCTGATATTTCAGTGTGGCAGTTTTTAATTAATTTTTCGTCATATAATGGGGTCTGGATTATCCAACTGACGCAGCTTATTGTTAGCACGGCTGAAGTTGTTGAGTAAATGTTCAGCAAAATTCGGTATAACGTGGCAGTAATTGTTCTATGCTATTTTCATGGTTTTTGTAGATGAGTGGGAAAATTTTCTGCGATATTGTATTATTCCCAAGGTCGAATTAGGAGAAGTCGAACACCATTTTCATTTTCTTGTCATGCACGTTTAGACCACTGAACTCTGCAGCACACTTCCGGGTGAAGTTTTCATTGAAAACAATTGCAAGGTAATACTTTTAACGGTCTTCTGATGAACATGTGCTATTATGCTTATTGAAAACTGTTCATAAATTATGTGATACATTTGGCGAAGGCGAAAGGAGATTTCAGCAGATTTCTACTAACCATGAAATTTCGCGACGATCCGCATGTGGTGGGGGGTCATAGTGAATGTCTCTTGATTTTATACGGCTATCAAATATGACTTTTTTTGAAATTCTGTATAATTTTTTTTCTTAAAAATGATGCAGATTCTACCTTTTTTTTTGTACTCACCAGAAGAGCTCATTTTGGTTTCATCTCGTATACTCGCTTACTTTGAAATTTTCATCATAGGGAAAGAATTTCATTGTCGTTGTTTATAATTGCGTTAAAAACGGTGCTCAACCCGAAACTTCGTACTCTAACTTTGTCAGTGATGTACTGATGGTAATCAGAATCTGCGGTTGAGGCTGACTGCTTGACGCACAACAACGAACCGCATTTTGTACGTAAAGGCTTCACATACTCCTGATTCCGACTCAGTCTTGTAAGAAGTTCTTGCAGTTTCGTTTGTACTCAATTACACAGAGCTAATTGTTAAGTTAATACAGAGGTGAGTGATTGATTGAGTATTCTATCCATTATTGGTATATATTTTATAATAGTCACAGAACTTCGTTGAATAGACCAAATAGTTAATAGCGATGAAGTTGGCCGGATATTTCAAGTATTTTCATAACCGTTTCATTTATAACATTGCGATGAAGGAAAATCTTTGTTATCATGACGAGACGTAATTTTTTCTTATAAACAAGACAGCCGTCGTTTGATCTGGTATTACTTGAACAATGGTTGTTACTGAGAAAAAGATTGCATCGTGACAATAAACAAGCTGTTTTGAAATAACATAACCATGGAAGCCACCACACATATCACTATATAGGTACTCATACCCATGTGCAGCCATAAAACAAACATGAGCCACAAAAGCCGCAAAGAATTATAGAGACAGCTGATACCTACGTTTCTGTCGTTTAGCCATTGATATAGCTACGTGTTTTTATTCCCGGTCGCGCAAAGTACACAATTTTTCGAGCCAGAAATTATATCACATTCCGAAACTATATAGTGAATTACAGTCAGACTTTGCAGTCCAAAAATTTGGTCGAAGAACAGCTGTGAACTACTTGCCGCATGTCGTTATAGCTGTTAATCATCTTATCCGCTCAATCGACGCTGGGATTTGTTGAGAAATTTGATAAACTTTGTGTATCGAAATTAGTTGATGCGAAACGCTTAAATTTGCTCGAAATAGAAAAAAAAAATAAAATGTCAATATTTTGGAACTTTGCTAAAGTTAGCCGGAAACGTCTTATGATAGGGAAGTAGAATAAGGTACGCAGATGGCGGGAATTTTGGTGTGAAGTATTGTTGAAGTATGTTGAATCATTGTCATAGCAATTGTGTGTGAAACAGATAAACCCGAAACCTTTTTACGCTGACGATGTAAAGTATATTGTACCATAAACCTACCGCACTTTGACGGTATATAAACATCTGAGATTTGATCGTAACTTCGTAAGTTGCTATACACGTTAATGAAAGTTTTATGAATCAGGTGGGATCGTTCGGGAATTTTATTTTGGACTGATATAATCGCTGAAGTTTATGATTCTATCTCAACTTTACTTTACATGATCCAAGGAGCAGAGATAGAAGCATTCATGCAATTGCGTTCCTCACGTTTATTGTTATCAATTCTAATGCGAACTTCCAGATCCTGCAGGTATCGAATGAGACCTCATTGAAATAGTAATATACGTATAGTTTATCAATCGATATCATGTTATAGAGAACAAGAAGTAAGATGTAAGTTCGACTGGATCGCTATCTTGCTTCTTTGAATCAGAATTTATAGAGCCCGTGCTGAACGCGCGAGTACGAATGCTACTATTTGATATTGACAATTCAAAAGACAACTTTTATATTCTATATTCTACGTTTGCTGATATGCGGAGTACGAATTTGTATCAATTCCTTTTATAAAGTCGTAATTTAGTTATCTGTACTCAAAGCAACATTGATGTCAAGTGGTCAAAGTATTGAAATGACATTTCGTTTTAGTTTTTAACATATCTGAAAAATATTCATAACCAAGAATTACAAAAATAACAATTACCAATTGATTAGCATAAAGCAAGATGACGCTGTTGCGAGATGACAAAATGCATACTCCAGCTTACCTGTCCTGGAAAAAGCTGCAGTTGAGCAGAGCCAAACTCAAAGCTTCCAGCAAGACTTCGGCACTGCTTTCTGGGTTCGCCATGGTAAGATTTTACAATTATACGTATTTTATTCTAGTTATCATTAATATAATTCAAATTTAGCAGTCGAAAGACGTCGTGTAACACAGTTGTTATAGAAAAAACAACTATCAAGCAGTTGATGATGGTAACCACTGATAAGTGATAGGATAACTTGTTCTCCTTCTTTTTCTTCTTGATATGACTGAAGTGATAGTAACTATTGAAATCCAGTGAATATGGAATCGAGTGATAGCTATAATTTTCATAACCAACAGTTTTAATGATTTGATCAACAGGTGGCCATGGTTGAAATGCAAGTGGGTAAACCACCATCACCAACAACAAGTACAACACTAGATGTGACAACAGCAGCACCGTGTCCACGAGATGGCCCCCCAGTTGTTCCTGAACCGATACTGGTGATCTTCGCAGTTTGCACGACATTGCTGGTGGCGGTTCACATGTTAGCCCTCATGATATCGACATGTATTCTGCCAAAGATAGAAGCAGTGAGCAATCTTCACAATATCAGTCTCGTCCACGAATCGCCGCACGAACGATTGCATTGGTATATTGAAATTGCCTGGACATTTTCAACGCTCATAGGATTATTGTTGTTTTTGACGGAAATTGCAATTTTGTGTTGGGTCAAATTCTACGATACTCCAAGTGCGGCATGGGCGGCGTGTGGACTCTTGATTCCAATATTCATTATCTTTCTGATATTTGCCTTACACTTTTATAAAATCTTAGTTGTACATAAATACGAAGTTTCTGTAGCTGACATTAAAGAGCTGGAATTACTCCAGGAACGAATAGAATTTGGGGATCTTGAAGGCGGAACTCGGGTGAATACCTTCCAAGGTAAAGTCCATATTGTGTAAAAGAATTTCACGGATGAGACTATAACCGTATTAGATTGGTCATTCGATCCGGCGTCATCACAATTGAAATAATAGCAATTTTCCTGAATCTCGATCACAAGATAGCTATTCCAATTCACGCACAGTTTATGAATATAATCATCGCCGTGATCCGTAATATCGATTCTGAGTGGTCTCTTGCATGCATCTTCAAAATAACTGCATACGTAGCTTATTGTTAGCTTAGCATCATTCCACCGTTTTCAAATAATGCTCTTTGTGTTTTGATCATTTTTAATCGACGCAGTAGGCGCATGCGTTTCGTCGTTTGATCCATTTGGTCCAAATTTCAACAAAGCACTAACAATATTATTATAAATTGTAATAGCGAAGTGCAAATACTTCGTACTATGATCAACTACACACTAATTGCAATAATTCGAAGAGATTTTCAACGTAGTATTATAATGATAGTTAATCTCTCAACCTACACAAGTAAATTACGCTAGATTGTAAGTTCAGTGACATTAGAGTAGAATTGTATTATTGTAGGATATTGGTTTTGTACTTGATTACGATAAAACATTTTGTGATACACCGTCAATTCATCATGTTCATCTAATCTAAAATCCTTTTTTTCTAGACTAATGAAGTTCACCAGCATAACGGCGCCCTTTTTTACCAATTATAATAGTTTTAAATTTTACCATAGGTAATGCATTATTTTTTCATTATGAATCTAGCGCTCTAACTCGGATATGGTGGTGGGACTAAATCAATCTAGTCGAGCCAAATCGTTCTTATGTTGCCTGACGTTTCGCCAGTAATGTTCTGCCCTCATCAGAGGCTGTTTATTAATTAAACACATGGATTACAAAAACAGTTTTTACAAAAGTCATTAAAGAATTTAAAAGAAAAAAAAAAACAAAAAAAAAACTAAAGCATAAGAGCTGGTACAAGGCAGTTCTTACGATTGTCAATGTTAACAAAAATGAAGTCACAAAGAATTTTTACAATATCAGAATAATTAAATCAATGAAATTGGGTATAGGTCTTAGATTGTCTATGACACTATTACAACGAATAAACAAAAAACAAAAACTTGGTTACTTTAGCCTGGTTCCATCTCAAATCACCCAGGCAGGTTGGGACCAAAAATTCAAATCACTCGGCGATTAAATATACCATTCTTTAGGGCATTTAAAGGGACCCGTGTACAGGGATTTTTTTCAAAGAAAAATTTTGAGCCCTGGAGGAATTTTTTAATTTTTATTAGCAAAGACGGATTTTTA